>JAREIS010000418.1:0-396677 GCA_030060385.1 Muscicapa striata striata | reverse complement strand
GTCCATTACAGATACCTCACTCTGCAACAGAATTTGTTGAATTACACGGGAATATTAGCAATAATTCCAAAGAAAGTGAAATAGAGACGGTTTTGAGAATTTCTCTAATGGGGGGAATTAAATAAATCTTTTCGAGGAGGAAGTGCATGGTGAAAAGCCCTGGTCTTTTGTCTGGGGAACAACCTATTGTGTGAAAAGTTTGGACCCCTTGGAGGGGGGAGAACCCCTATCTATCCCCACTCCAAAGTGTGCTTAAATTACTGGGAGAGTGTGGGAGGCAGCTGACCTCCAAGCAATGCGTGAGAAAGAGCTGATATCCCGTTGACCTTCTTATGTGGTTTTGTTATTTATTTCAAAATTTAAGGATCAAGACTGAGAAAATAAAATCTCAGCAAAAACTCACCATCCCCAAAAAGTGAGTTGGGAGTGGGTGGTGAATTCAAATATCCTGAGAGGCTCTCTGTAAATAAAATGGGAAATAAATGGAGTTCAGTTTCCCTGTATCCTTAATGATGCTTTGCAACCTGCTGCGCGCGGTGCCTCCTTCTGGCAGCAGTGGGTATTGAGCTTTGTCTGCCACCACGGGCTAAGACCGAAATGCTAGAGAATAAGGTAACCTATAGGAGAAAATGCTTTTATCATCTTGCAAGTTTGTTGTTTTGGTCTCACTAATAACCCTGAATATTCAAGTATATCCTCACCAGCCAGCAGACTGGGTGTATGTCCAGACCGGGAATAAAGAGCCACTTAACCAGAAGTGGAAAGGATTTTTGATCCCATGGCTGTGAGATCTTCAGCTGTAGACTCCTAAATTATGCTATTAAAGTCAGCTCTGGACACACAAAATTGTCTTGTACAGTACAGTAAACCTAACTCCGCTGTAGATAAAGCTGCAATGGAACAAGAAGCTCTAAAATGAAAAACATTAGATGGTTCATCTTTCCACAGCAATGTCCCCAGTATGGCAGCATGGCTGTTTGTTCCTGAATTAGTCAACTGTCCTAGCAGGACCTTGTACCTAATGACTGTAATAGCAAGTATGGCTTTGAGCGCCAGAGGGGTAAGGGAACATGAAAGAAAAGAGATCGATGTCCGTTTCCCTAAGGACCACCCTAACATCACACACATAGAACAAATACTACCTGACCCTTGGAAAATAAATTTTGTTTTATGAATTTCAGTCCAAATTTGCAAAACGTAATGTGTAGATCCATCAACCCCCCCCATGTTACCTAAAACTGAAAAGGTCTCAAAAGGATTATTGGATACTCCAACTTAAGTTTCCCTACATGGTGCTAAGAATCCTCATCAGTATTGTTAAGGTACTAAATAATTTAAATAAGAAAACTTTTGCCAAGTACGTTTATTCATGATTGTCAGTTTCTTGATATCTTCTAAATTTCTTTTTATAGACTTTTACTGTTGTTTTGATTAACAGATCACTAAAACTTTCTGTGGCAGAGAGCACAAAAGAATACCAAGTGGATAGTTTCTCCTTATGAATTAGGCCCAAGAGGGACTGAGTTTTCTCCTTCCAGAGGTGTTTCATGGAAGTGGTGACAGGAATGAAGAACTGCTGTTCTTCACTGCATCGAGTGTTTATACTAAGTTTTAAGATATTTATGTTCATATATTTTATAAAAGTTTGTTGCAAGCAATATTTTGAAATTTTTGTATTTTCTCTCTGGTTGCCACAGTAGGTGGAGGAGATTCTTGCCTAAATTTACCTTAGGCAAATTTTTATGCCTCTTCCATCTCCTCAGAGCAAAGCATAAAATTACACCAGCAAGGCAAGTACATGTAGTAGCGGTAGATGATGTGTAGAGCATGATTGTGCAGAAGAAGGGCGTGTGGAACTGTTGGTGGTCCCTGAAAGCAGGGAGAAAGGAGCTGACAGAGGAGCAGAGGTGGCCTCTGGAAAGTGCTCTCCAGCATAAATGACAACGAAGACAAAAATGGTTAAGCTGATAGAAGACAAGAAGAAAGATTTAGGGTTTGAGATTTTTTGTGTTTGAGAACCACTGAAGGTAGAGTTGGAAAGGTATTTCATCTGAACCCAGTACTTTGACTGAAATGACATGCTGAGGTTGGAGCCTCTTGAGTTTTGTTGTATCTTTGACCCGCACCCCTGAGGCAATCCAGACTATTATGGCTATTAAGTAATATCAGATTACTTTACTGAGAAAAGTTGCTCTGATGTCATTTTCTGAAATGCAGTGAAATGATCCCTCTCTGGGTCTCTGTTCCCTTCTCTGCCCCACATGGCAGCCAAAGTGAGCCCATCTCTAGCCAGAGGGGTGTGCAAACGGGGGATATCAGGAGCATAGATGGCCAGCATGGAGCACTGCTATTGTGATGCCAAAATTCTGGTGGGGAGAAGGGTTCTTGTGTCTCATTTTGCAAGTTGAGCTTCCTATCCCCTTTCAAATCCTTTCACAGTCTAGTGCTCTGCCAACAGTGCTTCATTTCCATGATGGGAATTCTGAAGTTCTTTTGAAGAATCTTTGCCTGAAAGAGAACAGGTCTTGTTTGCAGTGCAATGTTCTGTAGGCCTTAGGAGATCACTCTGTCAGCCCTTACCCACCTATTGCCCAAAAGACTGAAAGCTTTGCCAACTGTGACAGTGCCCTGAAGAACAGGCAGTTAGGGGCAAAATAATGAAAATTATTGTGTACCTGGTGGGATCAAATCAGGTACCAGGTGGGTGAAAAAAAGGACCTTAAGCCATCTGTAAATAGCTTAGCAAACAATCAGGGAGGGGAAGGTGCAAAGAAAGGAAGAGTTAGAAACATCGAAGGAATGATGTACAGAAGTTGAAAGCTGCAAAAAGAGGGGAAAAAAGAATAGTTGGATAAAATAATGAAACATTTAAGCGAGGCTTCTCCTGATGCTGGATGGTGCATTGAGGGATTGTGTTGGCAGCTTTGGTGCCCATCCCAAAGCCATCATCTGTTTTCCCTAAGCCCTGACAGGTCCAGGCAGGCTTTTTGTTGGTATTGTCCCACAGGGCACACAATCAATCATAAGCCTTGGATTAGCTTGTTTTCAGAAAGAGGAAAGTGATGTCAAATTTGTTGTAGAAGATTTCTCTGGGAAACACAAAATGCATTTTTAATCCAGTTTGAAAACATAGTTGGCCATTGCTTGAAAAACTCCCCAAAGAGATCTATGGTACTTCATTGAATTCTCCTACCACTGTGCAAGGATTTCAGTTTAGAAGTTTAAATAAGTTTTTTATTTTAAATGGATTAGTTATATGTCTAAGGTACTTGCAAGCATACACACTATTCCTATCAGGATCACCCATCAGCTGGAAAATATATCTGAAAAATCCCTTCTGAAGGGAGTGCCATACATTTTAAGGTATTTTTGTTAGTTTGTTTGCTTGTGTGGAGCCAGAAGAAATGTATGACCTCAAGACGAATTAGACTTCATTTAATCAGGGTGGGGATAAAAGACCTATGTATTAATGTGAAAATGAGTGTAACAAAGGTTGGTATCATTGGGTTTTGGAGCATGCTCAGGTGGTAGCCAGGATACACACCAACAGTGGCCTTCAAGGTGCTGTATTGGTCCAAGTGCCCCATCCCAATGAGCTGGACATCCCATTGTGATGTCACACATACTGTCCCCTGGCAGTGAACTGTGATGTCTCTAGGGCTGAACTGCAACATCACATCCCTTGGGGCTTTCATTGAGGCACAGAGAGAACCTGACTCAGGCTGGCTCAGGCCCAATCTCCTACCATGTGTGTCCACGAAATCTGAGGGCCCCCAGCTGCCAGGACAGTCCATGGAATACAGATGGGTCCACAGAGAGAGAGTGGAGCTGCCCCATCTGCCATGATGCTCATGAGGATGCTGCTTATGCAATGCCTTGTGGCCACCAATTCTGCCTGGGATGCATCATGCATTGGACAGACAGGAAACCAGTGTGCCCAGTCTGTAGCAGAACGATTTTGATTGTCAAGTTTTCTGTGCGTGAGGAAGACGACTATCTGCAGTGCCTTGTCACACCCTCTGGAGAGTTGCCAGAGACACACTGCCAGGCAGGAAGAGCTCCCAGCCACTTGGAAAACCATAGACCCCGTTACCCTGTGCCATCCCTGCCATCTTCTCCACAGGGGACACTGTCCTCAGCTGAACAGGGGGCTATGAGGCCAGAGGCTGTGGGGGGCCTTCTGCCTGAGGTGTGGGCAGAACTTTTCCAAGGCCAAAAGCATCTCCTAGACCCCGTGCTGCCCTGGCTGTGTCAAAGACTTGAAGCAATATATGTGTCCCAATGGTGGCTGGTGAAGAATGCAGAGGGACACATCCTGCAGGCCCTATGCCTCTGTGGTCTGGATGGGAAGTTGTTGTTCCAGATGCTGCAGCCTGACCTTGAGGGATATACAGCACCACTGGTCTATGGCCTTATGAATGTCATTGTGCGTGAATGCAGCACGGAGGCCCAGAGGCTACTGCAATCCCACACTACTGGGGAGAAGGACCATGACCCTGCAGCCAGCTCCACTAGCTCCTGGGAGCAAAATCCTGTTTTCTCTACAAGCAGCCTTGAAGGCTCTGATATGGAGGATCAAGCCAGCATCTCACAGGCTGCCTTCTGTAGGGATACTGACTGTCCCTCCTTTGTGTCCTTGCCTGCAGAGCAGGTGCAGGCCCAGGAGGAGATGAGGGAGGTGAAAGAGGCAGGTTCTGCCCAGGGCAGCAAATGCAGACCCTCTTCTTCCATCCAAGGCAAGAACTTCTCAAAAGGGGGGCGCCGGCAACCCCGGAAGAGGAGGGCCCCCTGCTCCCAGAACTCTCCCAGCCCTGCAAGATGCTACTCCAGTGGCGGCACAATCAAGGCTCCAGCAAGTCTTTATCCAAGAGACAGGAAATAAATTGTTATTTCTCTGACACAGTCACTGGGTGCTGCTTTCTCTCCCTTCACCTGGGGCCTGCCCTGCTCCCATGACACTCCACAGTCCAAAGATCTGAGGAACCCCACGGCCCTGTTGGTGATACCGCCAGCTGCAGGAAATCCTGCTGCAGCCTTGACAGTAGAAGAGGTTCTGACTGAAAAGGGAGCAGTGCATTTATGTAGGAGAATGTACCAAATAAAGGCTGATGGTGCCTATGCACTGATGGAATGAACATGCTGCTCCATGCAGCCTTTCTCTGTGGCCAAGGGAAGAGGAAGGACCCTGTGTCCCTTGGTGTCCTGGTTTTAGGACAGGGTTCTGCCAAAAAACGGCAGAAGTTCCCCTTTGAAATAGAGAAATCAATGTCACCCCCCTCCGAGTGTTATAATTGTTTCAAATCAAGGACTCAAGGCAGAGATAAGGAGGTAAAAGTAACAGCTCTTTACTACTCTAACTCACAGCACAAGTAGAAAACAACAGTAATTATTAAAATTACCGATGAAAAACAGAAGAAAAAGTCAGTTGTAGTCCTTTCTTAGACGCGGACACACTCGGTCTGTGTCCGTTCCTGGGGGTGTAACTGTAGCAGGGCCGGCACAGCTGCAGGCGCAGGCGGGAGCCAGGGAGGTGGAGTGGAACAGCCGCGGCCGGGCTGGCTCAGGTGGGAGCTCTTTGCTCCGGTCCTGTGTCCAGATGACCAGTGTATTCCCAGAGGTAGGAAGTATTTGGTCTTTGGTAGTCAGCAGTGCCTCCGAGGTAGCAGGGCAGATGCTGGGCAGCTGAAATGCAGCCGGCCCCCGGGTCTCCTACCTCCTCACACCGCCGAGCAGACTGGAGAAGTTCCCCCTCCCCCTCTCTCTCCCCGGAAAACAGCCGGGCCCCTCCAGAAGCCTCGTGCTCCCCTGAGTAGCTCCCCGGAAATCCGCATCCCTCCGGGTAGCTCCGGTCCCACCCACCCGCCCGTCCAGGGCCATCACAAACCCTGGGCACAGCCGGCGGGTTCTGTTAGCATTACAATGGGAAAAAATTCTCCCCACTCATACATTGAAGGAACACAATCCCAACCTTCAACACTTGGTCAGAGAGGTTTCTGGGCAAACAGGGTGGCTGGATGGCTCCTGCCTCCCAGTTATGACAAGCTGTGACTGATAGGATGGTCTCCCTTCCAGGGTACAGAGCACTGGAGCTTCAGGGCAGCTTGTCTAAATTGAAACACTGCTTCTAGGGATAACCAGAGTTCTGTGACTGATCACAGCACTCAAATTGGCACTGGCAATAGAAAACAGTGGCTTTGATGCTGCTTGTAAAGCTACACTTGCACGAAGAAATGGGCTTCAAGGGAGACACTCCTTAGCTGACACCTTGGCTGATTCTCAAAGTCAGGAAGTGTCTGGCTGATGGAGTGATTCTTCCTCCCTTCCTTACTTCCTCTCTCCTCCCTATCTCCTTCTCTTTCCCTTCTCTCTCTCCTTCCTTCCTTCCTTCCTTCCTTCCTTCCTTCCTTCCTTCCTTCCTTCCTTCCTTCCTTCCTTCCTTCCTTCCTTCCTTCCTTCCTTCCTTCCTTCCTTCCTTCCTTCCTTCCTTCCTTCCTTCCTTCCTTCCTTCCTTCCTTCCGAGAGGAACGTAGCATTAGTCTTTACAAACAGGCTGTAGATTGATGGTAGATACAGTTAGCACCTAAAGATAAGTGAAACAATGGGAGGGATTACACTGATTAATGAATGGGGAAAGATATTTGCCTTTACAAACAAACTGTAAGTTTGCTAGTAAATGAAATTGGGTAACAGAAGATGAAAGAAGCAAGGTGGGGGGGAGGAGGGGGGGGCCGAAAACTATGAATTCTATAAGAATTAAAAATTAAAAGGAAGGGTTATACATTAGAGGGGAATCTTAGGCATTCCGGGAAGTCTGTGCCTCTCAAGTACCTCAGCCTATGGGGAAAGAGAGAGGGAAAAGCGGCCGGGAAATTAGGATAAAAGGAGGCTGCGTCCTCCAAAAATCTCAGAGATCCCAGGGGAATGCCCCATGGCCTCTCCCTTTATTCGAATAAAGCAAAAAGGACTCCTCTGTCTCCTTTTTGGACATAAACCTCTGGTGTTTGTGGATTAATTTTCCTTACAATTTGGGGGCTCGTCCGGGATATTTCCACCGTCCGGGGCAGCAGGCAGCGGGTGGAGCTGAAGGCGCGCCTCACCCAGTTTCGGTGATCAGCTCCCCTGGGTGCTGGCTGGCACCGGGCGATCGATTGGGTTTCCGAGACTGTCCAGGAGACAGACGAGTGGCGGCCCAGGGGTCCGTGAAGAGTCCACAGGGAAGGACCACTGAAAATCTCACCGGTGAGTAAAATGGGATCCTCGCAGAGCAAACCTGGGAGGGCGCCCTTGGAGGGCAGCACAGGTGAAACAGGGAACCCATGGAGGGTTGCAGAGGTACACCTGGGAGGGCACCCATGGTGGGTAGCACAGGTGAAACAGGACACCCATGGAGGGTTGCAGAGGTACACCTGAGAGGGCACCCATGGTGGGTAGCACAGGTGAAACAGGACACCCATGGAGGGTTGGAAGGGTGAAGCCAGGGAAGGGCCCCCGGAGAGTCCCTTGGGGAGAATGCTGAGGTCTTGGGACAGATTGTATATTCACCCAGAGGTAACTATAGAAATCATGGTAAAGTATTGTTATTTTGTGTGGCCAGAGTATAAGTTGGCAAATGAACTTTTGTGGCCATGTTATATAGATGCCCTGGGGGGCAAAAAGGGAAGTCGAGAGGGGGTCTCGACAATCCATGCCCTGGGGGGCAAAAAGGGGAGTCGAGAGGGGGTCTCGACAGCCGCGGGTGGATGGAGAGTGTTTGTGCGTTGGAACAGAATTGGTTGAAGAGGAGTGTGGAGAGATACGGATGAGGCAATGAGCGGCAGGGCCGGGCACGGAGCTGTGGGACCGGGAGCATGGGCTGGGGGGCTTTGGGGCTGCCAGGGCTCAGCGCGGGGCTGTGCCTGACCCCGCCACCCCCGGGCAGGGCTGGCAGTGGCCGCTGGCCCCCATGAGGCTCGGGGTGCCCAGCCGCCTGTCTGCTGCGGGCCGTGCCCGCTGGGAGCACCGATGAGGGCAGGAGCTGTGTTTGGACTGTGACAGGACAGGGACTGGCTCTGGTATGCGGTGTGTGATAAAGAGAAGGGGAACAAGGAAAAAGGAATACATAGGAAATGCAGATTGTACGTGAAAAGATTAGGATTCTGTTTTAAGGATTTTGTGAGTTTTGCTGGAAGATAAAAGTAATACAGGGAAAGCCATGGGAGTTTGTTCAATGTGTGAGACGAGTTTGAAAAGCATGAGTTTCTGATTGCTCCTCATTGTGATTGTAATTTACTGGGAAGAGATTTGACTTTTTAACCCAAAACAATCCTAATGTCGTGGTATGGACACCGGAAGGAGAGCAAAGCTTTAAAAAAAAAAATTAAAAGACAAATTAGTTAATGCCCCAGTCTTAGCTCTTCCAGATGCAGAAAAATAATTTCAACTACATGTAGATGTTAACCAGGGACATGCTAAAGGAATTTTGGTACAGGAGCATGGGGGAACACGGAGGCCTGTCGCCTATTTTTCTAAGTTGTTAGAGCCAGTGGCCAGAGGCTGGCCCCATTGTCTACAGAACTGTGCAGCCACAGCTCTGATGGTGGCTGAGGCCCGAAAGCTTACAAGGGGAGGGCATCTGATCGTAAGGGTTTCACATCAGATTAAAGCTTTATTAACTGAGAGAGCCTCTAAGTGGATGACGAGCGCTCGATTATTACAGTATGAATCTTGTTTAATGGAACTGGAGGATTTAGAATTTAAAAATGAGGAAAATTTTAATCCAGCCTCCTGTTTGAATGGCCCTGAAGAAAGAGGGAGACAAGAAGAAACCCATGATCGTATCCAGGTTATAGATCTCCAGACTAGAGCTAGGAAAGATTTAAGAGATACTCCCTGGCCTGAGGGAGAGAATGTGTTCATTGATGGGTCGTCAAGGGTGATCAACGGGAAGCGTTTTACAGGATACTCTATAGTGAATGGGAAACAATTAAAAGAAGGGGAAAAGTTACCGCCCACCTGGTCAGCTCAGACAGCTGAGCTGTATGCGCTTATCAGAGCCTGTGAACTATACCGGGACTAGCCAGTGAATGTTTTCACTGGTTCTAAATATGCGTGTGGGGTGACACATGCATTTGGGAAACTGTGGGAAAAATGAGGTTTATTAACCTGCAGGGGAAAAGACATTAGCCCGTGAGAACTTTTCTCTCGCCTATTGGAGGTGATGAATTTACCAAAAAGGGTGGCAACCATCCACATTAAGGGGACAGCACCCAGGCTACTCAGAGGAGGCAATGGGAGAAGCCTTCCTCAAAATGTGTGGTGATGTAGGTCTTTTTAGCCTGGCAAAGCAAGCTATTGAGGGTTGTTTGATTCGTGCTAAAACCAATAACAAAGTTACAAAGAAGCTTGCCTGGGGAGGGAGGCCTTGGGCTGTAGTTCTTTCCAGAGATGTCAGGTGGATTTTACTGAAATGCCCCGAGTGGCAGAATTTAAATATCTTCTGGTAATAGTATGTCAAATAACAGGGTGGCCAAAAGCATTCCCTACTGTTTCAGCAACTACAGGATCAGTTGTTAAAGCATTTTTGGAACAAATAATTCCAAGATATGGGATTGTGGAAGCAATAGACTCAGATAGGGGAACTCATATTATAGGAAAAATTCTTCACGGAGTTATGACTGCATTAGGGATACAATGGAACCTCCATACCCCCTGGCACCCCCAGAGTTCGGGTCGAGTTGAAAGAATGAATGGAGAAATAAAGAAACACCTTCTGAAGCTGGTAATAGAAACTAAGTTGCCGTAGATAGGGCTCCTAGCCCTGGCTTTGGGAGGAATAAGGGCCAGGCCCAGAAGAGGTATTCAATTGATGTTTGGAATTCCTTACCCCTGCAATTCTCAGCCTAGTGGGGGGTAGAGATAAGTAATAAGTATTTAAAACATTGTGTGGCTTGGATACTGTCTGTTGTGAAATCTCTTTGACAGGAGGCTCAGCTGGCACAGACCCTGCCTTTGGACTTTGCTGTTCACAGCATCCAGCCAGGAGACTGGGTCCTAGTTAAGGAGTGGAAAGAAGCACCGCTGGTGGTGAAGTGGCGTGGACATTTCCAGGTGTTGCTGACCACAGAAGCAGCCGTCAAGACAGCTGGACACGGGTGGACCCATCACACTCGGGTCAAGGTCTCTGAGGTCCCAGAGATTTGGACATCTCAGCTGGAGGAGAAGGACGGGAAGCCACGACTGACACTCCGCAGGGGCGGACTGGAGCAGTAGCAAGTGTGTTGACATCGGGGGAAGCCTCGTGTGCCCACCCACAGACTGCCTGCTGAAACAGTTTGTGCGGGCATCCCTCCTCTCGGATCTACAGTCACTGGGGGCCAACCTTTGCTGTCACTGTTTTTTATGTTAAGCTGTTTCTGTGCCTTCACTCACCACAGGTGCGGAAGACAACATGAAAGTGAAAATTAGGTTAGGAAATTACATGACACCATTAGAATGCTTCTCTTAATGATCTTACCTTTATATTGTCAGTTAGGGTGGGGCCAAGAATGGGAAAATAAGTTTTTAACCTTAGGAGAAGAAGTAGCAAAAACCTTTAACCTTAGCAATTGCTGGGTCTGTAGAGGGCCAGGGGGATCTGAAAACTGGCCATGGGTGGCCAGCCCAGTCGAACCTAAATGGTGAGTTAGCACCCTGAATGAGGTCCATAATGGAACAGGATTTTGGGATGAAGAAGGAAGTCCATGGCGGCTTCATTCTTCTGAAAGAGGCACTTATTGTCTAAACAGAACAGGAAGCAGGTACGTGGGAAAAAGTGTTTGTAATTGGACTTTATCTTTCAGTT
This sequence comes from Muscicapa striata striata, assembly GCA_030060385.1. Classification (NCBI taxonomy): domain Eukaryota; kingdom Metazoa; phylum Chordata; class Aves; order Passeriformes; family Muscicapidae; genus Muscicapa; species Muscicapa striata. The sequence continues at coordinate 385,858 of JAREIS010000418.1, read as the reverse complement.
TAGATTGTTGGACCCCCAACTACCTTCCTTATGATTGTTCCAGATATCAAGGTAGATGGAATCAAACTCATGTTAAACTCTCAAATGGTAGCTGGGTAAAGTGTTCCTACCATAATTAACAGAAAGATTTGGAAGGCTGTAAAGCAGTGGGGAGGGATAAGTTTTTTGACTCCTTATTTTTAAGCTGCCCCCGAGATAATTCCACAAGTAAGACACATGTTGTTCATGAATATCAGTGGAAGTGGCTAAGACACGTGTTGTTCATGAATATCTTTGGAAGTGGCAACACCAGAACGGAACTCGAACTCTTTTTAGCAGGTTCTGGTCCAAATCTAATAAAACAGATCTGGGGTGTAACTGCAGCTGGAAACCTCATGTGGGAGCATGGAAGTGCAAATACTGTGATTCCCATGGTGGGGCAACTATTGTTGGGGGACCACTAGGCCCAGGAAGCAAGCTGTATTTTGATCCCCCAGTGGATCATGAAAATTGGGAAGGTCCCTTTGCCAACGGGACCTGGGCTTTAAAGGGGCATTACTGGATTTGTGGCCAACATGCCTATCGCAGGTTACCCCCAGACTGGTCAGGAATATGTTATGTGGGATACATCAGACCACTGTTCTTTCTGCTACCACAAGTCCAGGGAAACCAGTTAGGAATCAAAGTATATGATGATCTAATTAGGGAAAAGCGGTTGATTGATGTGTCTCTGGCTGGGGGGAGCACCCAAAAGTGGGGTGATGATGAATGGCCACCTGAACGAATCATACAACACTATGGACCAGCCACTTGGAATCCTAATGAATTAATATCAGGTGCCAGAGAACCCATTTATAATTTAAATCGGATAATTAGGTTACAAGCTGTCTTTTAAGTAACCAGACAGCGACAGCTCTTAACTTTCTTGCTGATCAATCTACTCAGATGAGGAATGCAATGTTTCAACACTGGATGGTATTAGACTATTTATTAGCAGAAGAAGGGGGTGTGTGTGGCAAATTAAATGACTCAAACTGCTGTTTGCAAATAGATCACAATGCAAAGGTGGTGAAACAAATAGCAAGAGGAATAAGAAAGTTGGCTCATGTACCGGTCCAAACATGGAAAGGATAGGAATGGGACATGTTTTCGTGGTTACCTGGTGGACTGTGGGTTAAACAACTGCTTTTTTTCCTTTTATGTGCTGTAACAACTCTAATATTTTTATCATGAATGATCCCTTGCTTAGTACAACTTATTCAACATGTGATCAAAGGGATGCAGGTAATAGCCATGCCTACTGACCCAGAGATAGCTACAAAAGGACAGAAATTGATGTCATTGCAAATAATTGCAAAACCAAAAAGGACAGGAACAATAAATTAAGTCAATGATAGCTGAAGTTTGTAAAGACAATTATTAAAAATAAAAGAAGAGGGATTGAGAGGAACTGTAGCATTAGTCTTTACAAACAAGCTGTAGATTGCTGGTAGATACAGTTAGCACCTAAAGATAAGTGAAACAATGGGAGGGATTACACTGATTAATGAATGGGAAAAGAGATTTGCCTTTACAAACAAACTGTAAGTTTGCTAGTAAATGAAATTGGGTAACAGAAGATGAAAGAAGCAATGGGGGGGGGGGGCGAAAACTATGAATTCTATAAGAATTAAAAATTAAAAGGAAGGGTTATACATTAGAGGGGAATCTTAGGCATTCCGGGAAGTCTGTGCCTCTCAAGTACCTCAGCCTATGGGGAAAGAGAGAGGGAAAAGCGGCCGGGAAATTAGGATAAAAGGAGGCTGCGTCCTCCAAAAATCTGAGGGATCCCAGGGGAATGCCCCATGGCCTCTCCCTTTATTCGAATAAAGCAAAAAGGACTCCTCTGTCTCCTTTTTGGACATAAACCTCTGGTGTTTGTGGATAAATTTTCTTTACCCTCCCTCCCTCCCTCCCTTCCTTCCTTCCTTCCTTCCTTCCTTCCTTCCTTCCTTCCTTCCTTCCTTCCTTCCTTCCTTCCTTCCTTCCTTCCTTCCTTCCTTCCTTCCTTCCTTCCTTCCTTCCTTCCTTCCTTCCTTCCTTCCTTCCTTTCCTTCCTTCCTTCCTTCCTTCCTTCCTTCCTTCCTTCCTTCCTTCCTTCCTTCCTTCCTTCCTTCCTTCCTTCCTTCCTTCCTTCCTTCCTTCCTTCCTTCCTTCCTTCCTTCCTTCCTTCCTTCCTTCCTTCCTTCCTTCCTTCCTTCCTTCCTTCCTTCCTTCCTTCCTTCCTTCCTTCCTTCCTTCCCTCTTTCTCTTCCCTGTATCTCTTCTGCCTCTGTCTCAGTGAAGAGAACAATTGATGGGACAGCACATCCCACCAAGACCAGGGTCTTGGTCTTCCTGGGGCAGAAAGATTGTCCCTTGTACCTTTTTCTGGAGAGACAGCTATAGTTCGTTCCTGTGTCCAAGGGATCAGGTTCCATTGCTGGTGTTTTTGAGCAGTACCAATACAACAACTGACCAGGAGCACCAGCTTCCAGAAGCATGGCAGACATGGTAAGTGGAGAGGGACTTGGAACTGTGGGCAAGTGCCAATGGCAGTGTATGAGAAGGTATTGTGGTTTAACCCAAGTCAGCAACCAAGCATCATGCAGCCATTTTCTCACTCCACTACCAGAAGCAGGGGAGAAAGAAGTGGAAAAGTAAAAGTTACAAAATTCCTAAGTTGGCTTAAAGACAAGTAATAGGTAAAACAAAAGCTGGATACAGAAGGAAAACAAAACAAGGAATTAATTCACTGCTTCCCATAGACAGGCAGCCATTTCCAGGGAAGTAGGACTCTATCATGTGTAACATTTGCTTGGGAAGACAAACATGACAACTCTGTGTGTCCTCCCAGTCCTTCTTCCTCACTCTACATGCCAAGCATGATGCCATTTTGCATTTGCTGCATCAGAATCCATCCATTCCCTCTTTGCTTCCTCGGTGTAGCTGAGTGCTTCTGATTGCTCAGAGTTGTTCTTTCTGTGTACTGCCATGCAATAATGAAATATTTCCCCCAGGTCCTCCAAGCCTGCCTGCCACCTACTGAGAGCATTGTCCAAACAGTTCTTGAGCTCAGACAGTGCCTTAACCACTTCCCTGGGAAGCCATTCCAGACCCCAACCATCCTCTGAATGTAGAAACTTCTCCTGAAATCCAACATAAACCTCCTCAGATGCAACTTCATGCCATTTCCTTGTTTCTGTCACTGGTCACCAGAAAGAGGACATCAGTGCCTGCCCCTCCACTTCTCCTCATGAGGAAACTGTAGACTGCTAAGGTTTCCAGTGTTTCTTCTTTTGCTTTGTCTTATTAGGAGGCCTCACTTTGTCCACCACTTTTCCTTCACAGACTGTGTCCACACTTGGACTCCTCATTCTTTTTTTTTCTTTTTTGTCACATTTTGTCTCACTGCATGCTAGATATCCTGAAAGGCTGTATTCATCCCTGTAGCAGTCACTGAATTATGATAGTTTTGTCGAGGTCATTTTTTCTCACTAGACTTGCAAGCTCCTCAACTGTGCTCTCCATAGCAAGTTTTTTATTTCCTTTACCCAGCAGATTTTTCACTTTTCATCCTGCTCTTTTCTCCAGAAGTGGCCTAGTGATCTGTTATGAGTTTCTTGATCTGCTTCTTTTGTCAGAGCAGTAGTATCTGTTGTGGTGTCCCCTCTATCTGTACAGACCTCTCCATTCAGTAAGGGATTTTATTCTGTTCAGTAGATTGCCGTAAACTGTGAACAGTAGCCTGAACCCTCCTCTGCAGAAGGACTAACAGTCATTTCCAACAATCTCTCAAAAAGCAGAACCTCTCCAGTAATTACTATGCTTACTGTCTTTTCTGTAATATTGATTACTGTCTCTGCTTCTTTACCTCTTTCTGCCTTTTTCTTTACTACATAATCCTGATGTGCTTACTTCTCTGGATGTAGTGCTCTTATGACTCAAAGAGCCAGAGCCTGTCTGGCTCTTTTTGGAGAACACAGAATCATGGCATGGTTAGGGTTAGAAGGAATTTGGCATTGGTGCAAGAGGTTTGGGTCAGGGAATACTTCATCACTGGAAATAATGAAGTCCATGGGCCCTGATGGGATGCACCCATCAAATGCTGGGTGTTGAGGGAGTTGGCAGATGTAACTGTGAGGCCTCTCTCAGCAACCTTTTACCAATCACAGCAACTGTGGGCACTGCCCAAGAACTGGAGAAAGCACTCCGATCTTCCATAAGGGTAAGAGCCCTCTCCTATCTTTTCCTGTTACTTTGGATGTTGTAAACTCTTCCTGGCAGGATAAAGAACAGAGTTATGTTCACGTAAGAAGCTCTCTGGACGTGATTTGCAAGGTTTTTCAGGTGATGCATTCCCATTTTCTTCCATGACAGATAAAGGCATATGATTTTGGTGAAAGTTAAATTATATTTTTACCAGTTCTGCTATAAAAGTGTTCTGCTTCCTGCTGAAACTTAGCAAAATAAGCTGTGCAAAACATTTTTGGTGTATTAGTCTAGAGCCTGAATAATATTTTTTTGATAATGAATATGTAGAAGGGTTATGTCTGTAATGTAAAATCTCAGAATTAGTTAGCCCAAATCCAATATTAGATATCTGTTACATAAATATTGATATAATTCAATGCAATGCCCTGTATTCTTTATCATTTTTTTCACTATGACTTTACAGACCAAAGCTATTTATTATGTAACCTTTATTTAAGGGAGATACTTTCACTATTATGTTCTTTATACTTATCTAGGTTGTTACCTCCACACTTGAAGCATTTATGAAATAGCCCATTGACTTTGTGTATGGCAATTCTGAAATTATTCATTTTGCTTTGAAGTGGCCACAGTTGCTGGTAAATTGAAGAGCTGGGATTATATTTGGGATATATTAACTGTATGTCAGAGGAGAGAGCGTTGTGTTTCTAGGTTTAATTTGTAAACATGAAAATAAATTTATTCTGGTGGTATTCTAAGTTTGTATTGTTTTGTGTGCATTGACAAATAGCTCTCATTAAGAACATTTTGGCATTTTGGAGTTCATGCCATTACATGGGTAAATGGATGGGCATATCCAAGAGAGGTTCCCTAGCTTACTTAAAGAGTTCATATATACTGTAGGAAAATGAAATAGTCCTAAGGTAATCTTAGATTTTAAGTAAACTATCTTGAATTATGAAAACCAGACTTACAAAGAGAACTTCAGAAAAACAAAGGTAAGTTTTACAACTTCTATACATGTTATGTCAGAATTAGATACTCAAATCATTCTGCACTGAACGCTGTTGTTTTGCATTTTATTTAGTGGAGACTAATGAGACAGCATGATCATGTCAAGTAAAAACTGCTCAGTTGTTCAGGTGTTTCACTTAGATAACAGATTTGTACTCAGTGATATTTTGTAAATTTTGGGAAGACCTCACCTTGATGCTTATGTCCTGAGCACTATCAGAATATACTATTACATTACTTTTTACACAGGTAATTTTTATTCTGCATTTCTGTATGTGCAGCACAAGCAATACAGTCACTTTGGCAGTATGAATGGATAAAATGGATCCATGACAATCACAGGAAAAGAGGCAGATAAATATGTAAAGTTTAAGTTCCCTTAGTTCAATAAAGAGCTTTCACTTGCCACTAAATCCAACTGTGTGTTTAAAATAGGGGTATTAAGTTAAAGAAGGGGTTTATTCCTTGTAGTTAATATCATTGTAAGAAAGATTCTTCGAAAAAATAACCTAAATGAAAGGTTCTCTTTGCCTTCTTATATTTCAGTGAGAACATTATACAGGTCATGCAAATAGATGAGAAATTAATAATTGAAGAAAATGCAACCGAAAGATTATTTATGTATGTTTGTATCTCTGCTTTATTTATAAAGAAGAAATTTAAAAGAAAGGCAAGCTCTGCACTTATTAGAGTTAGAATGAGTAACTAAAGATTCCAGGTTCTCTTTATGGTCAGTTATTAATTATTTAAAAAAAAAATCCACACACTTGGTTTAAGGCACAAAAGTGGAGTGGAGCTTGCTAGTTTAGGTGACTGGGTTGCCTTCCTAATGAAAAAATTTTCTTTTAGCTCTTCTATTCATAAAACCTTTTCTGTTCCTTATATTTCCTTTTTTTTTGTTTGTTTTTCTTTTTTCTTGATTTAGATCATTATCTGTAGCGATGTAGTAAATAGCTTAAAAAATTGAATCATGCTCTTTATTCTGATTAAATCATTGCTTTGTTTTCTCATTGAAAAATCACTTTTGGTCAAAGAGAAAAGGGACCTCACCTCTCAAACATGTAGTGACAGCAGTGTCTGGAACAAGGAATGCATATTTGATATTTCAGAAGAGTAGGAGATACAAGATGGCAAAGATGCTTTCATCTGTGTTTTCCATGTTCAGGGGGAAATAATCTACTGCAAAAGTTTGATTCATTCTTCTTTCTAAATGAGAAAAAAATGTCAGATTCTAGTAGATAAGTTTGTTAAAGTGAGGCTTATATTAACCTCTAATTCATGCTTGGACATAATAACAGTATAAAAACAGAAATAAAAGTTCACGGTAACTTGAATTGCAGCTGTCTACATCTATTAGCTAGATAGCACACGCTCCAATAAAGGTCTACTACATGTATGTAATAAAACTAATTGCAGTAGGTTTATGCGCTGTCACACACAGCAAGCCAGGTAAATAGCCACCACATTTGTTGCCTTGTGTAAAAGAAAAATTTTCATTTTGTATAAGATTTACACAATGGCGTGGTTATGTTTTGTATTTGTCAAGGATTATGAAACAGACCTGCAGCCTCTCAGCTACTGTTCCACTTATTTGTGTATATGAGTGTGATTCTTCTGCTGTTTTTTCCCCTCTTCCTTTACTCTCACCTCCTTTATGTTGTGAGAAAGAAATGTGTGAGAACTTCTTTCTGACCTGGAAGGTTCTTCCACCTCTCTTTGCTGCCCTCCCTTTCCACCTCTATATAATGCTTTCCACTTTCCTACTACTGAAAATTCAACATTTTATACTCAGGTTGTGTAAATTTACTTCCTGTCTCCTCCCTGTATGGGGCCACAGTGTGAGTTTTTAACATTTAAAAACTGTGGTTCATAAGAATTTTATACTTATTATATTGCGATACTATCTGCACTCAGCTAAATTGGGATCTATGATGCCATTAGCTGTCCATGTTTAGATAACAATGCGTAGTTCCAAAATCCTTAGAGGAGAAATAAAGAGATGAGGGGGGGAAATGAAAGTAATTTAATAGAAAATAATGTAACGAATCAGACATTGACTATGTAACACTCCTATGCAATTAAGTACTGATGCCTACATCAAGAATGTACTAGGAAATGAAAATTATGTAATATATTGGTCAATGGAGTAAGTAGTTGCTAGAAATCTTGTTCAATATACGCCATTTGCCATTCATGCAGTTATGTATCTCTGTTCTTGCTCCTTCTCATTTGTATTTAATTTTGACAGAGACTGCCTCTCTTTCTCTCAGACCAGACCACGATAGGGGGTGGAACTTCCTTTGCTGCAACCTTTCACAGCTGCCTTTGATCCTTCTGCTCCACAATGTCAGGAGGAATCTGAGCTCCCTTTTCTCTAATCACCAGAGCTAAGGCAGCAAAGTTTTCTGTCTCTGCACCTCACCATTAGCTTTTGCTTTGAAGAAAACGGCTTTCCTCCTGAGCACCTCTTCTCAGGTCATGAATGCCAGGTCCCTAACCATCTACCTGTATCCTAGATTTTATAAAATGTTTTTCCTTTTACAATGCATAAAACCTGAAGTAATTTTATCTAATATGTTTTTTCTGTTTTGTTTTTATGATTTTTTAAATTAAGATGCTGTAAAAAAACCACATATGTCTGCAAAAATGTTCAACCTATACCTTCACCACGACTATGCAGACTTCTTTTCTGACATAGATACATGATGTCAGAGAGACAATGAACACTTGAGTACTGCTGTTGTCCTTTGTAGGAATAATACCTAGAAATGTGAATGCAATTTCTTATTCATTTATGCATTTTTTAATACCCTGAAATTGACCTTCTAGATTCTTCTCTGTTCATGAATGATAGAATACAATTATTTTCTTACAAGCTATATTGCTTCACATGTCTAGTTTAGTATAGGTGACAGTGAATTCTTAATGACTGTTAAACTACATCACAAGTATGGGGTTCTGGGCTGTGTCTGGGCCCCAGAGGTTCCTTGTCAGTGAACAGGTAAGTGCTTGATGCTTTGAGGGAGATATTACACAGAAATCTGTTAGGTAAGTAAGTAGCGCAGATAAGATTTCCATTCAAAGTTAAAGTTGTCACATATTTTACTAAAAGGTAATTTTATTAAAATACTCGCTTGAACAGGCACATTTGTATTTTTCCTTAAATGGAAAAATAAACAGGGGGCCTCTGATGAATTCTATTGTTTGTGTCCAAGTTAGTCTCTCTCTGTATTTCTGAGAGAATCATAATTCCTTGTTCATGGAGACAAAAGTAATGTAGAAAAACAGCAAAATATTCCTAATGTCAAGTTTTAGCTGGTGCAGCTTCAACCACATTAAACTGTAAATGTAAATGTGACAGTTTTAAAGTGCTTATCAAAAATAGCTTGTTCATGAGATACCAAAGCACTTGTCCATTTTTTTCATTTGAACAAGTACTTTTGTTGAGTGTAGCAGAATAAAAGTAAAATGTATGTTGGTCCACACAGATGGTGGAATTTATGATTGAAGGATAAAAATAGTAATTTTAATATCCAATGAAGGCAGAAATTGGGGAATTTACCATATTTGTGTTCTGCATGTATGAACTCCAACTGCTTATATATTTTCTAGATTCATTCTTCAGAAGCTTATGTGTAGTTATCATTAAAGCCATCTTGCTGCTTTTCCTTGGACAGAGTATATCAATTAATTGTGTCATGGAAAGTTTTTCACCCCTGTTTTGGTGTTGTGCTCCCCCTTACGAGAGAACTTTCTTGCACCAAAATGTCTTTTCAAGCTGCTCTTTATAACCAAACTAGCTTTCCTTTTGCCTAACTAAAACCCCACATATGGGATATAGATATGGTGGGTAAGTGAACAAGCTTCTAGTCGCACAGCCACATAGCCAAGATGGAAGCTTTCCTGTTAGGTTTGAGTTGGGAGGAACGGGTTAAAGCTTGGGAGACTGTTGAGAAGGATTGTAAATCAACCACTCAAGTGACCTTGCAGTTGGAAATAACTCTTTATAAGCCTCTGAGAACCACAGTCCAGTGATCCTCTAGAAGGAAGCATCTCTGCTTGTGAGCCTCTGCACTGCTTTGGGGATCCCCTCATTAGCAAGGTAAATGGAAATACATTAATTGTTGATGTTCTAACTGCAAGTTTGTAGCTGTTCTGGCTGCCTGCCTGTGTCAACTCACAGTTTGAAACAAAGCCAGTAACATCTTTAAAACTTAAGTAACTTTATAGAATTAAATTAGTATATCTCCATCAGAAGTGAGACATAAGTCATGTTTTATAAATACATGAGCCAAGGTCCTCATGTTGCAGTATTTTAAATCCTTTATCTCTTTCTCTACTGCATGAATTTCAGGTGTCTGATTATGTTGAATTTGTGATGTTATTTGCCACTCAGTCTCATAAAGTCCTGGCAGAGTTATTCTCAGACCACATCCTTACTGGCCTAACTTAGCATCAGTAGCAAAGCTTCTCATCTCAGTCTTCACAAGGTTCTCTTTTTTTTTCAGAAGGTTATGTTTAGAAATATACTGGATAGCCCACGTTCCAGCACTGATCTCTGCAAAACCATAGTGGCAAGTTTCTTTCATTCCAGGAGTTAACCATTAACTCATACACCCTTCTCCCATTTCCTTCCCATCTGTTAATTATTTATCAAGCCTAAGAGTGAAGGTGTTATTTAGGCTTAAGCCTTCTTTTAAGGATTAAGTTTTCTTTCAAAATAAGTCTGCTTTTGAAGACTTGGAGAGAAGCCTTTTGGAAATCCCATTGACTCTATTAACTAGATCCTCATTGCTTATTGATCCTTTTAAAGGCTTTAAAAGCTTTTCCCTGCAATAATAAACAAGGCCAAAGTTTGCAGTACATTTAAAAAATGTGTACGATGAGGCAAGTACCAGGTGATTACTGTGTATGGTATGTAATGCAAAAAGCAGTGTTTAGACATCTGGGTCACTAAGCTATGTTAATTACTCCTAATAAAAGGCTTTATGTCTTAACTAAGGCTTTACCATCTGGATTAATTAATTTTTCAAGGTATGTAATGATAACCGTGTGATAAATACTTAGCTTATGGACTGTAGGGGTTTATTATTACTTAGAGACAACCTGTAAATATGTTATGAAAATTATAAAATATGAAGTGAAAAACACTTCAAATTATATATAAATTTTGGTATCCAAAATAATGCAAATATAAACAGGACCACTTAACTAAACATACGAATTAATTATTTTCCAGTGTCTTTAATTCTAAGTGCATTTTGATCTACCCAATATAGTACTGGTCATTATTTTTCTTAGGTCAGATTTCCTTTATGCAAGATATTAGGAAGACACTGCTGAAAAGGTATTTTTGGAGGTAAGCTTTGAACTTATTTTTTAAGAAACACCTTCTTTTTTATTAAATGAAGGAATAACTCTTTAACACATTCTTATTTACTTTGCATTTGTACAGCTTGTTTCCAGAATCCATGATTGATAAATTGTGAGCATGGGAAGGTTTTATTAAAATTTAGACCTTAAAAACAATCACTGTTTGGAATTTTAAACCTTGTAAAAGAAGAAACTGAAGCACACTGTGAACAAGCTGATAGCCCATACTGACAATGTAAATAAAACTCCTACTGCATTAATGCTGTTTTATACTCAGCTGCAGATTATGTGGTGAATGTAGAAAGCTCTTTGCAGAAGACAATGGTGCAGCACACCAGATTTCTTCTTCAGCTCCTGAACCTGATAAACAATGAGAGAAATGCTGGTTTTGTCCAAACAGACTGCTCAGTGCCTTGGGTTTTGCTGTCACTGGGCTGGCTCCATGCCAGGCACTGCCCAAGCACCAGCGCAGGTTGGGACTGAAGCACAGCTCTGAGGAGAAAGACCTGGGTCCTGAAGGACAACAAACTGTCCATGAGCCAGCAGTGCGCCTCCGTGGCCAAGAAGGCAAACGGAACTCAGCAGTGCATTAGGAAGAGTATCGCCTGCAGTTTGAGGGAGGTGGTCCTACCCCTCTACTCTGCCCCGGTGAGGTACATCTGGAGTGCTGTGTCCAGTTCTGGGGTCCCCTATACAAGAGAGACATGGAGCTCCTGGAGTGGGTGCACTGGAGGGTAACAAAGTGGATGAGAGGACTGAAGCATCTGTCTCTCTTACCAAGAAGGGCTGAGGAAACTGCACCTGCTCAGCCTTGGGAAGAGATGACTTAGAGGGGACTTTATCAATGTCTCTAAGTACCTCAAGGGAAGGTGTCAAGAGGATGGATCCAGGCTCTCCTCAGTGGTGCCAAGCAATAGGACAAGAGGCAATGGGCAGAAACTTATGAAAAGTAGGTTCCACCTGAATGTGAAGAATATCTTTCTTTCTGTGCGAGTCACCACGCATTAGGACAGATTGTGGAGTCTCTCTCACCGGAGATACTCAAGAACTCTGGATGCAATCCTGTGCGATGTGCGCTAGAACGACCCACCCTGAGCACCTGAGCAGGGAGGTTGGAACCCACGACCCTCTGCGGTCCCTTCCAACCTGACCCATTCTGTCACGCTGTGAGTCACCCTGTCACGCTGCGAGTCGCGCTGTGCCCGTCTCTCCTGCGCGGCCCGGCCGCGCCCCGCCGGCGCACGGCGGTTTCGGAAAAGCTCCCGCCGCTCCTGGCCGGAGCCGTCCCGCCGCTCCCGGCCGGAAGCTCCCGCCTCCCCGGGCGAAGGCCGTGGGCCGCCGCAGGTGAGGCCGCCGGGGCGCGCAGGTGTTGGGCGGCTGCTCCCTCCCGGGCCAGTGGGCACTCTCCGCCCAGCTCGCCCCTCTCCGGCGCCGGCTGCCCTCGGCACCCCGCGGCAGCTCCTCCCGTCGGGTTAGCCGAGCGGGGCGGGGAGCGCCCGGGGCCGGGCTGAGCGCGGCCATGTCGCGGAGCTCGCAGGGCGGGCGGCCCGGCAGGTCCCCGCCGCCCCGCGGGGCCAGCCCCGGCTCGGCCGCCCCGCTGCCGCCGCCCCCGCTGCCCCTGCAGCCTCCCTTCGGCCCCGGCGGGGCCAGCCCGGCCCCAGCGGGCCGGCAGAGCTGAAGCCGGTTCGGCGCTTCATTCCGGACTCGTGGAAGAACTTCTTCAAAGGGAGACGCCACCCCGGCTCCAGCTGGGATAGCACGGCCTCCGACATCAGGTACATCTCGGACGGGGTGGAGTGCTCGCCGCCTGCCTCTCCCGCCCCGCTGCAGCCCGGGACCAGGGCTGTGCCTGGCTCCTACACGGACCCATTCGGGGGCTCGGGCGGGAGCTACAACTCTCGGAAGGAGGCCGAGGCCATGCTGCCCTCCGGAGACCCCTTGGGCTCGCTGGAGCGGCGCGCCGGCACTGGGCAGACGTACAGCGAGCGGGTGGAGGAGTACCACCAGCGCTACGCCTACATGAAGTCCTGGGCAGGGCTGCTCAGGATCCTCGGCGTGGCCGAGCTGCTGCTGGGCGCCGCCGTCTTCGCCTGTGTCACCGCCTACGTGCACAAGGACAACGAGTGGTACAACATGTTTGGGTACTCGCAGCCCTACGGGTACGGGGCGGGCAGCGCCTATGGGGGATACTCCTACAGCGGGCCGAAAACGCCCTTCATCCTGGTGGTGGCGGGAATGGCGTGGATCGTCACCATAGTGCTGCTCGTGCTGGGCATGTCCATGTACTACCGAACTATCCTCCTCGATTCCAGCTGGTGGCCTCTGACCGAGTTTGGGATCAATGTGGCCTTGTTTTTCCTGTACATGTCGGCTGCCATAGTGTACGTAAATGATACCAACCGAGGTGGGCTCTGCTATTACCAGTTGTTCAAGACGCCGATAAATGCGGCTTTTTGCCGTGTGGAGGGCGGTCAGACTGCAGCAATCATCTTCTTGTTTGTCACGGTGATCATGTATCTAATAAGTGCGGTGGTTGCCCTAAAGTTGTGGAGGCACGAATCGGCCAGGAGGCACAGGGAATTAATGGAACAGGAGGTAAGTCATTAATTATCGTTTTGTGTCTATCGGGTACCACATGATGGGGAGGGAGCAGCTGTAAGACCTTACCATGGTGTAGACAGAATCGAATCAAATATCTTCTCTACAGCAGATCTGTAGCCCTGAGGTTGAGTTTTAACCAGTCTTACAGTATTAGAAACTGCCAAATGAAAAGTGTTTTTCAGGTGTCAGATCCAAAGTCTTGGACGCCTTTTTTTTTTTTTTTTTTTTTTTTTTAATGTTTATAATTAAACTTGGGTAAGGACCTGGCTCTGTTCTCTTCATAATACTGGGCTCTCTTATTGAGTCAGCTGATTAACTACTTCCTAGTGTGTATTTTCCAAACAAAGGAGGAAACGAACAATGTTCATCTGTTCGGCAGGGTTAGGTGGCTTAAAGCCACCTAGCATTTATTTGAAAATTGTGCGTTCAGCACATCAAGTGCTAGTGTGAATAAACCTAAGAATGTGAAATACTTATTTTTACTTTGTATGCAAAACTTCTTTATGCCTTTTCAGCTTTCCTCACAATAGTTAGCAGCAAATATTAGTAGTAACAGCCTTGGCTAGATTTCGATGTCTCAAATTTCAGTCAGCCACATCTTTTTCATGTCAAACATTTTGCTTGACCACTGGCCTTGCCCATCCTAGAAGCATTCAGTATTTGCCTGGTTAATGATAAACTATACCAGTAGAGATTGAACCCTGTAGGTAAGAGCGTCGAAAGTAATTTGTGTAAAACTTACTTCACTTGAAAACATCACCAAAAAACTCTTTAAAAATGAGTAAGACTTAATATAGAATGAAAATTAATGCATGTGAAATGTACATAAACCTAACTTAAGGAGGGGTCTGCCTTTAAGTGATTTTAGAAGGTGAGAGTTTAAAGTTGCATTTCCTCTGCTTTGTGACTGCAGTCTGATTTGAAGAATTTTCCTTTAACACTGGTTTCCAGTTCACTGTCTTCCATAAAATTGAGACTTTTCTTTCAAAAGCTAATTATAATTCTTCAGTTAAAGTTTTTTAACCAACTGATAGTATGTCCTCCAAGAATGAGGTGATTGCCAGAGTTACACACAAGGTGTTCATTCTTCCCTGTTACTATCCAAGTTCTTCTAGTCCAGTTACTAAACAATTTAAAGGGAATACTTTAATAATAGAGGTTAGACTCTGGAGAGTGCTGTGCAAAACAGCTGCAGGTTGAGCTACTGGTTAGTGCACTGTTGTGTGTTCTAGGCAACGAATTAGGCTCAGAGTGTTAGTGAGTTAACTAACTCTATCGGCTGGAATGTGAAATAATAATAAAGGAGCTTGAGAAGTGGATGGAGTCTTTTCTGCAAGCTGTTCCTTACAGCTGTGCTCTGGGAAATCCTGTTGTTTTGGGGCTTGGGTGGTTGTTTTCCTTAAACAACAAGTCTTTAAATTAGTGGATTTGAAAATATTCCTTATGCTAAATTTCATCATACCTAAATATAAATGTAATTTTCTGTAAAGTATGCTTTTGAAAATGTTTAAATTTTAGGAGTCTGTGCTTATGTATACTATTTTTGCTGAAAATAAAACTTAGTTCTTTCTTTTTTTGATAGATGAAAACACAATCCTCTTTTCCAGAAAAAAAGGTAGGAAATAGAAATTTATTTTTTATTTATTTTTGTTTTCTGAAATTCTAAATGGATATTCTTTCCCTTGTGACTATTTTTAATTTATTTATTTGTTTGCTTATTTGACCCCAAAGAGATTAGGTTTCATTTTTAAAGTTAGAATGGACAGCAGTCTCCTGCCTAGAAGATTTAAAAGGAGTTTGTAAAGAACTTACTTCTAGTTAGGCTAGGTTATAAAATCTATAAAATTGTAAAATAGCAGATGTGATGGCTGCCTCTCCATGTGCTCTTACCCTTTTCTATGAAGTGACAAGTTCTTATCACAGAGTTTGGCAGACATGACTAAAACAGCAGGTCGTCTGATAGGTTTGAGACTCTCTTTCTACCTGGCTGTGTGCTTAATTCAGAAGAGAGCCAGTGGAAGCACATGTATGTGTCCTGTGAGCTGAGCTTCTTCCTTGGTCTCTGAGACCCCCTTTCAGGTTCTAAAGCATCAGCAATGTTAGTGTTTCAGCCACACAAAGTGTCATTGCATACACTGCAAAGATTGAATAGGGTTTCCAGAAAAATTATTATGTATTAATTCCAGTCTTAAATGTCTCCTGTTAGACACTGTGAATTTTCTACCACCGTTTTCTCTGTTGATTCAGTACTGGATCAGGATCCTTTTGTTTGTGTTTTAACAAGATTCCACATGTTTTTATTTCTAGATCAAGGGGTGAATTGTGCTATAGGAAAGAAGGAGAAAAGGGAACTCCAAAGAACGGAATGATTCCAGTTTATTCACAAATTAAATGAATACAGAAGGAAAATTCTTTACACTGTTTTTTTAAGATGTGCAAACAAGTCTTTCCAAACCTCCACAAGTATTTATCTGTACTGCTGTTAGAACAAACTGAAGAAAAATACTGTGTGAGAAGCAGTACTGTAACTCATTAAACTGATTTTCTATTTACAATAAGAGTTCTAAAAACCATTTGTGATTTGCTTCTACTTCTGCTGAATACATATATCTTCATCTTAAAGTTGCATATTTTGTGATACTTACCTAAAACTGATTTAATTAAGAACAAATTCCTTCTCTTTTAAAACAGTATGAAGCTGATGACAGACCAAGGGAAGAAGTCAGTTACAGGCAGCTCAAATCACTGGAAAGAAAACCAGAGCTACTTAATGGTCATATACCTGCAGGCCACATTCCTAAACCTATAGTGATGCCAGACTACTTAGCGTAAGTGACTTGATTTTGATGGACCAACTTAGTGGAGGATACTTGAAAAATGCTTTTCACTCTACATTTCTCCTATATACACTTGTGGTTTCTCTCCCATGCACGTGCTATGGGAACTCGTAATTGTGTAGTTAAAAAGTAGAGAGGATGGGGCTGGTATCAGTGGCATAAGACCAGTAACTATAAATAAGGAGTCTTAATTAAAGAAACAAACCCATACAAACCTCAAATGTTGAAGCACAATGTCATGATCAAGCAAGTACATTAACTGCCAAAAGAGCAGAAGACTACTATATAGATATTAGAGGGAAAAAAACTAAAATTCAGGCCTTTTTAGGGCCTGAAATTTGACTAGTCTTTTCTAAGTGCTGAATTTGTAACATGCTTCCTTTTAAAGGGTAGGGTTTTCCAAGTTTGATACAATAAATAAACTTTTATACTATTTGCTATGGGCACAAATAGAAACAAGGGAGGTTTCACCTGAATGTTAGGAAAATACTTTTCTCTGTAAGGATTTGCACAGGTTTCCCAGGGAGACTAAATCTCCATGCTTGGAGATATCAAAAGCTGTCTGGACACAGTCCTGGTCTAAGTGTTCCTGATTGTGCAGGAGGTCAGATCGATAACCTCCAGATGTCTCTTACAACATCAACTATACTGTGATTCTCAGATTTCAGTGCTTTATAGACATGCAAATATCAGCAGGTTATGAGATTAGCAAAAAAATACAGAAATACACTGTTGAGGTGAAGAGTCTAAATGTTGTTAATAAGTTGTCTCTCTAAAACTAATTCTTAATGTTTTGGTTTTTTTGGTGGGTTTTTTTTTTTTTCAGGAAATACCCTGTAATTCAAACAAATGAAATGAGAGACCGATATAAAGCAGTATTCAATGATCAGTTTGCTGAGTATAAAGAACTGTCTATGGAAGTTCATGCTGTATTAAAAAAGTTTGATGAGCTGGATGCATTGCTGAAACAGCTTCCACACCATCCTGAAAGCATATATGTAAGTACCTGTGAAATAGGCTCATGGAAAATAGTTGTATTAGGTGGTGTTAGGCAGATTTTGACTGTCTTCAGCTAGGGCACAATGTTTTCTAATGCTGGCTGTGACCTGGTGTGAGAGGAAGTCTCCCAGTATGTTACATCATCTCTGGGCATTAATTAGAGATAACAAGTTCCAGTTAAGATGTGTACGTGGTTTTCTGGGAGTTTTGTTTCTTTGCTTCATACTAGTGGCTTCTAAGTTCTAGTGAGTCACAGTTGGTGTATTTTTATTATTTCTCAAATACAAGATTTACATCTAAAATGTTACAACCATAAGGTATTGATCAAATAGGAATTCTGATGAGTATTTTGTAGAATTTACATTAATATATGGAACACATTCAAAGTTTAAAAATCTGTGGTTTCTCATTAGGAACAGGAAAGGATACTAAAAGTTCTGCAAGAATACAAGAAGAAGAAAAATGTAAGTGTTTTTAGATTTACACTGCTATCGAATCTAATTTCTAGCAAAGAGAGTGTAAATAGCCAATACTTCTGACACCAGGCAGATTTCAGGGTACCTGTACTGCTTTGTCTTCTTTTGTCTTCTAAAAGTGTGGCAAAGTTAGGACACAACCAATACATTCATGCCAACAAGCGTTTTTGAGAATAATGAATCCAATAGCCACATGTGAGAAAAAAACCCAAACCACAACCCCAAAGAGTTGAGCGTCTTCATCCTCTGAGAGTATGCTTCATCTCTCAGCATTCTGCACTCAGAAGATTAGCTCAGTTATATTCACTGACTGACACAGCCAATGGATAAAAACAGAAAACACAGTCTTACCATTCAAAAGCAGTTTTGTAATTTTTGAGGCATGGAATTTAGACACTCTCAGAAAGTAAATTTCAGTGTAATCCAAGAAGTTTCTCTGCAATTTTTAAATGCAGGCAGCAAATACTTATCTGTGTCCCGTTAAAAACATTACGTGTTACAAATACAATTTTTTTTCTTCATGGATTTCAGAGTTTGTGTCTGTCTTAGTTATCTTCATTGCTTTTTTGAGGGGAGGGGAAGGATTTATTGAACATATAACAAATACATGTATAAAATCTAAATTATAAAATCTAAGCAGTAGGATGTCATTTATATTTGCAGATTTTTGTTTTAAAACAGCTCTATTTACTAAGTAACTACAGCATATAAAGGCAGAACATTTTATTCTGGTCTTTTATGAGAGAAGGGGAAAAAGGAAATAAGAAAGGCCAGGGAAAAAGAGTGTGATTTTTTGAGAATATTTAAATACTGTCCTTTTAGTGAAGAACATAATTTGTAATAGACTATGCTTGGAAGAGTCAGAAAGCCCAATATATTAATGTAAAGGTTTTTGTATTTTTGGTAGGATCCTGCATTTCTGGAGAAAAAGGAGCGTTGTGAATATCTGAAGAATAAACTTTCTCACATAAAACAACGAATTCAGGACTATGACAAAGTTATGAATTGGAATGTAGAAACTTAGTAATGCCTTCATGGATGCTATTTTCTGCTTTTAAAATCAATATGTGTATTTTAACCTATTTATTAATTCTTTGAACAATACACTTATGGGGATTACTTAATCACTGTCATATACTTGGATGTTATTCATTACTGATAGGTTTTGTATGCAGATCCAATTGTAACTGAAGTTATGAGATAAGTTAGGAAACCTGTTCTAACATTCTGCTTTCGTTAGTGCAAATCCTAGCCTCTTAAATATGAATACTTTATTTGAAAATACTTCATTTGCAAACTTGCAAAGCCTACCAGAGAAAGCAGTTTCCAAATACCTTGTGGAAACTTCACACAGAAATGCTGTTAACAATTTTGGGTTTATTTCTATCTAACATCTTAATGATATGAGAAGGAGCTGAGCTATTCTTTCTGTATGGGGTTTTATGCACTGCCTAATTGTATTGAATAATTTGGGCAATTCAGAAGCTAGTTTAATAAGAATTTTTTATATTGTATTTCCAAATGCTGTACATTTTATCAGAAATCATCTTGAATTTTGCCCCACAAGAAAGGAAAAATAGCTACTTATTTAAGCAGCTGGGAGAGGGGGACTTGGGTTTGGTTTTTGTATTGCCCTCTTCAAAGATGATGCAACAAATCTATACTTGGCCTTAAAGGAATAGAGGTACGGAATGAAACATATTAATGTTCCATTAGTGTTGCTATAGGTCAGTGTGCTCTGCCTACCTTCTGGATCATGCTGTTAGGGGTACATGTGTTTAAGGGCTTCACTCTTCTTCAGCAAGTAACAGGACTTTTCATCTGTGCAGCAGCTGTTAGTGAACTTGGCATTCAGAGAGTAAGTACAGCAAAATGAATTCTCATTCAGAGTGTAAATTGTTAGTATCCTCTTTAAGGCCAGGTAAAATGTATTAAAAGACATACTTTCTAGAGCATATTTGCATAAATTCTATATATATTTTTATATTTTCTGGGGATATTATGCTGGGGATAGGTTTGTATGTGCAAGTATTTTCATAAGCCAGTAAATTTTCTCTTTGTATCCTTTTTCATATCTTTACTTTTTTTTTAAACTTACTAAAATTGTTAGAAGCATTGATAGTTTTTGTACAGTTTTCTATGACTGTAATTTGTCTGTTCTGAAATATGTTTTTAATATTTAAAAAACCCACCAGTGTAGCCATATTACTGTATTGTTTCTAAAGATATTTTGTTTGAAAAAGGTGCTCTGGTTACAGTTACTGCAAATTTTTGTTAGTGATTTGGTTTTTTTCTTTGAAAGAAAATTTTTAACTTCTGCCTTAATTTAAAGGAACAACATCAGGAAAGCCATTTCCAGTTCAGTATGGTCATGGTAGTACAACTACTTCTGCTCCTCACTGCTGGAAATGTATTAACATACCTCACTCTGACCATTGTAGAAGCCCTCCTGGTTTTTCAGCCCTTGTCATTCACACTGCAATCCTGATGGCCACCTTCATATTTGTAAAATTGACATTCCAGTTTTATCAGCCACTTAATTCCAAGAGCTTTAGTGGATGAAGTAAATAGCACAAGATGCCATGGGAGCACTGAGAGAATTTGAAAATTTGGCACCTTTTCATTTCAAAGCCCCAGTCTCATCTGCCTGGATAGTGCCTCAGTATTTTCATTATTCTGAGGACAGGTGACAGTCAGTGCTATATACCTTGTTCTCTCTCTTTTTTTCTGTACCTTTCTCTCTGGTTCTGGTTTGTATTCATTTCAAAGGAGAAACCTCTCTTCCTTATAAAGGAGATGGGCCAATTTTTTATACTTGTTTTGCTGAATACTTGTTAAATTGTTCTTTGTAAAAGAAGTACTTGTCCAAATCTTCACAATCTAAATAAATGACCTCTCACTGTACACCCAGATTTCTTGTTTTTTTCTCAGTGAGAGTTCTGGGCCTTGCATTGATAACAGAAGATTAGTGGAACTTTGAGGATCAACTGGTGCTCATAAAGTGCTAACAATAACATGACTGATGTTTTCTTTGGAAGATTCTGCACACTCAATAGGTCTTCTTTCTGTAGGACAGTGAGACGCAGCTCCAGGCTCCTTTTGACAGTGATCTGAGTTTCAGTTTTCAAGAAACTGGCTCCTGGACCCTCAGACAGTGTCTGCCTAGCCTGCAGAGAACCATTGTGCTGCTTCTTTCCTGCAAAATTTCCAACAAATGGATTGGGAAAAGGGAACACTGTACATGTGCCTGGAATGAGGGGATCAAGTGGCAACATCTGTATGTGGATTCTTGTGTTTCCCAGCAGGATGCCACAGGTGTGGCCAAGTAGATTTTCCAAATGTTGGGAAGAGAAGCTGGGAGAGAAATGCTCCCTTCTGCCCACCTTTTGGGTTCCAAACAGGATTGATGTAGGGCACGACAGAAGTAAGCTACCATCCTAAGGTACTGCAGTCCATCCTAAGGCTGCAGAAACGTGTTGTAACCATTACAGTAAATTACTTGCCCAGTCCCTTGTCTGTTAGAGGCCTCAGGGCTGCTAAAGCACTTCCCGTGTGTACAATCTGTGCACTGGTGTTGCTCTAACCTACCAATGGACGACTGGAAAGGGTCTTGTCTACAATGCTGCAGACATGCTGGAGAAAAACTGATAGTCTAAGATTAGTCTAACATGTTCATCTCTCAGAGAAATTGAGATTAATGAAAGAATTAATGGCTGGAAGCTAAAGCAACTTGGAGCAAGGCAGAAATTAGGAGGAAAGTGATGAGAGAATCCCGCAATCTGAGTTACATAAGAACTATCAAGGAAAGTGGCCTCTTGATACTCTTGAAGGATAGAAGCATCCTCCAGACAAGACTGAAGTTTTTATATGATTATCACCTCAGTCTCTCTGTGCAGTCCCTCTAGGCTCAGCTCTGAATCTACACTTTTGCATGTATGTGTAAACAATGTGCTGTGTGGTCTTACCGTGTGACTGGGTTTCTGCAGAAGGTAGTTAACACATAAATGAATCACCAAGGAATATTATCTTATATCAGTGGGCTTGCTTTTAATTACAGCCTTAATCCCTGAGTGTATTCAACAAGCAGTTTTATCCTTCAGTAGTCCTCTCAGGAAATGCTTGCCTGGCTCCACAGATCTACAAATCAAGATGCTCAAGATTCTTAGCATTTCTACAAATATTATAGTTTCTAAACTGGATTTGTATTTTTCTTGTCTCTGTAAGCAGTTGGATATCCTAGATCAAGACAACTGTGGCAAGATTGGCATACTGTTTACTAAACCATACATCTTTTTCAGGCCAGATAAAGCAGTGACTAAAAAATGTAATTGACTTGTGCAATAGCCAGCTTTTGTGACGGCATATTAACTACAAATGTTCATGGCAATGAAAAACCTAATTGCTTTGAAATTGTAAAAGGAGGTATCCAGTATGTTATTAATTTCAAAATCAAGCACTCATACAATCAAGTTTTACAAAATAACTTTATATCCTGTGTTCCAGTCCAACATTGAAATTCTTGGTCTTGAGAATAAAAAATACTCCAGATTCTGAAAGAAGTCTCTTCTTTTATTCAAACTTCTAGCTTATAAGACACTTCATTTCATTGTTCTACAGACTGGACTTTTTCCTTCTAAAGAAAAGATGGCGTATGTTCTAATGGGAGTTGTTCAAACTACAACTATTTCAGTTCCAAAAAGCAAATTCTGACTTTTCAAAGAATTCCTCTTTTCCTATCTTCAGATTGCTTTCCTTCAAAAAAGTTATTGGTTTTTCCAAGGAATG
Source organism: Muscicapa striata striata (assembly GCA_030060385.1). Classification (NCBI taxonomy): domain Eukaryota; kingdom Metazoa; phylum Chordata; class Aves; order Passeriformes; family Muscicapidae; genus Muscicapa; species Muscicapa striata. The sequence continues at coordinate 363,561 of JAREIS010000418.1, read as the reverse complement.
GTTTAACTGAAAGTTAATTAATTTCTCCTCTCTTTCTGTTATAATTATACATTGCTCCTGATAAATGCAATAAGCTGAAGGGTAGAGAAGTGGTTAGTTTTGCCCCACTCGTGTTTCAAGAATTGTTACTACTGTTTACATGTTTTCTTCCTCGTGTATTGTCTTACTTGGATGCAGAGTGAGACTCCTTAGAAACGGATGTTCAGTAACTTTCCTGTAATTCAGGAGGGAAGCCCAGTCTTGGCATACTTCCATTGTATACAGTAAAGTTTTAATCTCTCCGCAGAGCAATCAGCAATTAGCTCAGCTAGCTCTGAGCTAATCCTCACTCTGCTGCTTATGAAATGGAGGCTCTTGGTGACTTGAATAGTCAGAATTATTTTAGGTAGATGGGAAACAAAATTACTTAGCATCAAAATACCTTCAACTTCTTGCTTTTGCTGGCGGGGTGATAGATGCCTGCCTTCATTAACCGTGGTATGAGCATAATCGTGTTGAAATCCAGTGCTTTTCCCAGGCTCCTGCGTTCTGTTAATTACTGAAATTGTTTCTGTTAATTGCCGAAGTGCCACCGAGCCCCGGGCAGTGCCCGAGCCTGGCGGCCGTGCCCGGGGGGAGACACGAGCGAGGGCGCTCCTCACGGGGCCCGACGAGCCGCGTCTCCGGGGGGCGTCTTACCCAGGCGCTCTTCCTCTCCATCCATGTCTCCGAGAGGCGTCTTACCCAGGCGCTCTTCCTCTCCATGACCGCACTTTGGAGGATTTTGATGATGGTGTGGTGAACACAGCGGAACCTTCCGGAACAGTCGTTCCGCGGCCCGGGCGGCGGCCGGGGCGCTTTGGCGGCGCACCGAGGCGGAAGAGGGCGGGCGCCAGCGTGTCCGGGACGGCAGGGCCTGGCGGCGGGCGCGGCCGGGGAGCTTCTCCGTGTGCTGTGATTCTACTCAGCTTTCCATGGCCCCCGTCGGCTGTCCTTAGCCCCCTTAGGCCCTTCTCACCCCCCTCAGTCTCCCTGGGCTCTTCTCAGACCCCCTCTCACCCCCGTCTTCTTCCCGCAGTCCCCCTCGTCAGCCCTGAACCATCTCATCTCCCCTCAGCTCCCTGATATTCGCTCAGCTCCCCGCATCTCCCCTGGTCTCCCCTCAGCCCCCCACAGCCCCCGCGGAGATGGATGACGAACCAGAACGGACCAAGCGCTGGGAAGGAGGCTACGAGAGAACATGGTGTGTTCTTCCCCCCTCACCTTTCTCTCCTTCCTGGCGAAAGAGGGGGAAAAATCTCCTCTCTGCCCACTGTTTTAACTCTCTGTTTTACGTAGGGAAATTCTTAAGGAAGACGAATCCGGGTCTTTGAAAGCAACCATCGAGGACATTCTCTTCAAGGCAAAGAGGAAAAGGTACTTGGTGTGGCCACGAGCTTGCTAGCAGCACTGACTTGGTCAGTTATAAGGGCTTGATCATCCTGGAACTGGGTCATGCGGGATGAATTGAGCATAAGGCATGTCTGCAGGATGTTTTTATGTCCTTTCTCCTTCAGAGGGGCAGATGTGTGCATAAAAAAAACGGTGAAAAATTAATTTTTTATCTTTAAACGCTGAATGTGTAAAAGCTATGTAACCCCTGTGTACCAGTGCAGAGCACTGCAGTTGAAATCTGCACACCTTAGAGGAATCTTCCACCTTTTTTTTTTTTTTTCAATATACAAATCAGAGATTTGTATATTAAAAAATTAAAAAACACAATAGTTTAGGTTGGAAGGTACCTTAAAGATCATCTCACTCCAACCTGCCATGAGCAGGGACACCTTTCATGGGACCAGATTGGTCAGAGCCCCATCCAACCTGGCCTTGAACTTACCCACCTTCTCCAGGCAACCTTTTCCAGTGCCTCACCACCCTCATGTTAAAAAAAATGTTTATCTCTCATCTAAATCGACTGTCTTTTAGTTAAAAACATTGCCCCTTGTCCTGTCACAACAGAATCTAGCTTCTGGTGTTGTGGTTACTGATTTCTTGTTTCAAATTTCAGAAAAATTGCTGGAAAAAGCCCTAAGTTTTGCGTTATTTCAAGTTATGTTGGAACTTGATTTGTCAAATTTGTGTAAAATTTTAAAGCTTCATTAAACCTGGTAGTAAGAAGTAGTTCTTATTTATTTTCTGAGAGTTGTAAAATCTATGATTGAGCTGTGGGGTTTTTCAGCATGAATAAGCATCTGCAGTCTGTTGCTTCTACATTTTTGCTGGAAGTCTAGTATTTGATTTGTTTGGGCTTTTGTTTTAGGAGCCATTCACTCATTTGAATTTGACTTAAATCCTTCTGTGTTTTGTTAGACTCTATGAACACCATGGACAAGTTCGGCTTGGAATGGTATGTAAATACCTTAACCATGTTCTTTCCTTAGTCCAAAACTACTTGGCTAGAGGTGGTATTCTGGATCTGAAATACACTTCTGCTGGCCTAGCATACTTCATACCAACCCTTGTGGTTTCCACTGTTCTTACTATTTTTTAAGCATTCTTTGTTGTCAGTGTGGATGTGAAGCATAGCTATTCAGGGTTTGACACATGGGGTGTTTTTGGCAGCGGAAGTCAGACCACACGTGCTCACACTGTCCATTTCTCTTCATGTGAGAAATGGACATAATGGAAGTGGGTTGTAAATAACCACATTGCTTTGTGCTACACTGAGCTCTTCAGATGAAGACAGGAATGTTCAAACTATGTGTGTTTTGTAGTTTATCATGAGAGGAGAACAGTGCATTTTTCAAGAGAGGGTTGGTTTTTTTTTAAGAAAATAGTGGAAGAATGCATTAATTTTCAGTTGATGTTAATTGCACCTCTCAATCTGTTGAATTTTCCCTGATAGAGGGAGGAAGTAGAGGTTTTTTTAAGTAAACGGAATAATGAATTCATTTCAATGTGTGTTCTGTGAGTGATTTTCAAATATGGTGGAAATGCAGATGCGTCATCTTTACGTGGTTGTTGATGGATCAAGAACAATGGAGGACCAAGACTTAAAACCAAACAGACTTACTTGCACTCTGAAGGTATTCCTGCACTCAGTACTTTTTTCTTAATAAGACACCATTTCTCTTTGAACGAGTCGCATTTTGTATTTCAAAGAATTGCAATCTCCTGTATTGCATAGCCTCATCTCCCATTCCTACATTTGTCTCCTTGCTTCTGTTGCTAATCTGTCACTTCGCTGTTTTTTGAACTGTAAAATCTGTGTGGCATTATTTTGCCTTGCACACGTACTTCTTTACAGTAAAAACACTTTGTACATGTATAATATGGGAAGACACATTTGGAAACTATATGTAAATTAAGTGTTGCCCATAATAAAGGGATGATATGTTTTTGTTACACATCTAGAACTGGTTTATCTTTTTTTCTTACAGTTAGGGTTTTTTATGAATTCTTATTTGAAAGGATGCTAGATAAGAGTTTAACGGGATTGCTGTTTCAGATTGTGTTCATTGTGTTCTGGATGGTCTTCTCCAACAATACTAAAGCATGAAATCCTTTATTTTAATGGTTTTGTACAGTTTAGTGTTTTTTGGTATATTGAAAACCTCAGTTTGAACCAGCAGGAATCTAGAATGTCGACATAGGACATAAAAAATGAATAAAATAAGGGGGGTGTAGTGTCTGAAATCTGCATTTCACCGGTTACGTGGGATGAAGGGGGAGGTATGGGGTGAAAGAAGAATGGGAAAAAAAGGCTCATTCCCTCTTTTTGTGTTATCCAACTACTTTGATTTGCTTTTTAGCAATACTAAATGTTTTGCATCTACTTAATGCATGTGTAATAAAAGTAAAATTAGTTTTTAACTGTCTTAACTTTTCTTATAGTTACTGGAATATTTTGTTGAAGAGTACTTTGACCAGAATCCTATTAGTCAGGTATGTACAACAATGCAAGAAACAAATTTACAGAAAACTATTTTAAAAGGAAGTTTGGTGATAACACTACACAGTAAACTGTTGTCAATTTATATGTATCTTCCCATCCTTTATTCATCAGTCTAGTGAAATTCTTGTTTCTGCCTGCCTGTTTCTGCCAGGCATTTTGAATTTTAGGAGATTTCTTTTTGTACCTTTTGGCAGTAGTAATGAAAATACGGGAGAGTTGTAAACTGATGCATCATGTTGTGCTACTGTTGTTACACTTGAAGTAAAACTTGGCTAGACTTACATGGTTAAACAATTCTGATCCATAAAATGTAAAAAAAAGTATAATAAAATTCTAAGTAAACTCATTGTAAAACTTTCTAAGAATCTTAAAGTTTTGTCTTTTTTTTCCCCTTTTTCAGATTGGCTTAATTGTAACCAAGAGTAAAAGAGCGGAAAAAATGACAGAGCTCTCAGGTAGGAAAGTAGTACTCTTTTCTTACATTGAAGATGTTTTTTGTCCTTTTCATTGGTGTTGTAAGTTCTGCCTGATACACTGCTGAAAATGAAGTTATGTTATTATAATTTGTTTTAATTTGAAAGATAAATTACTGCAAGCTGTCTGAAACCATAATCTACATTTTGATCTGCTTTGATCCAGAATTATCTTGAATGCTTGTTTGAGATCAAGTCTCAACCAGAATGCAGCTCAGATATATTCTGTTCCCCCCACAGTTAATTTTCTACCCTGTTTGTTAATTTTGTATGTCATGACATCTATGTTTTTTGTGAGATCTGATCTGATGTTAAGAAGTCAAGGTTTGTTTGGTTCTCGTTACACCAGTCTCTGTGGCTTCAGCAGTTTTCATTGAGGAAACTGAGGATCTTTGAACCATATTATGAGGATAACAGAGGAAACAAAACTCTTTTGTTTGTGAGGCACATTGCACTCATGTCGAGTCCTTGATGATACCCAACTGTGATTTTACTCTTTTTGGCTTCTAAAATTTCTAGCATCTGAGTGCCTGTAGAGTAAAAGTCTGTTTTACTGTTTTCTGTATGCTGCTCAAAATACCGATTTCTAAGGAAAAATACAGACCTGTTCCACTTTTAAACCAGTCCCTGTTGTTGTTCAAGTACATTTCATTACTTATACAGTCTAAATATTTCTTTAAACTTTTTTTTAAAGTTCTTTAACTTGTTGTTTCAGTTAAATTGATTGCAATTTTTTCACTTTCAGGAAACTCAAAAAAGCATGTAACTGCTCTGAAGAAAGCAGTGGATATGAACTGTAGTGGAGAACCTTCTCTATATAATTCCCTAAATTTGGCCATGCAAACTTTAAAGTTAGTATATACATGGAGTTTTTTGTTTTCTTTGTGATTGTGACTTTTTTGACAGGCAGGGACAGAATTTTTTCTAAGTAGTGTCTTGAATCATGCTGACTTGAGTCTTTAAAAGGTGACTTTATCTCGTCTTACAATACAAATCATTAAGTTAAATCCTGTAGTAGTGCAGAAGTTTATTTTCTATCACTAGATGCTTGTATTTAGGGATGTGTCTCTCATAGAAATGTGACTTGAAAACCAAGTTGATGATGGTGCATAGATATTGTGATGAAAGACACTGCAATTTTTTTTTTTACTGAAGGGCTGAGGTATTAGAGAGGACAGAGTTAGGGGCTAATAATGTAAGAGAATAGGAAAAGAAACAGCATTGTGTCGCAATGATCTTGAGAGAGTTTTGGCATACTTTAGAAAGATCAATTTTCGGGTAGCACAGGTTCAGAACACTCATTTGCTATGTGAGATATTGAAATGTATCCCAGTTTGTGGAAGACTGCATAAAGAATTACAACTAAAGACACTGACTGAACAAAGCTAATAATCAGTGCCATGAAAAGCTATTTAATTACTAGCAGGAAGAGACTTTTCAGCTGAGGACTAGAAGTAATTAAAAGTAATGGATTAACACTTAAAAACTGTTTCAAGCTTTTTAGGAAATAAGGAAGACTTACTAAGTCTTAAGAAGTGCTAGTTTGAAGATTATTTTTACCTGTGAGTATGCTTAAGGTACAAAGGATTCATAACAGCAAATAATCAGGTAGCAACTATGCAGTTAAATACTGTATTTTAGGTATTGGAAAGGTGTGGCTTTCGGAAGGTGAAAATCTGATGTTCAGACAAGGATCTTAGTTTGTAGAGGACTTAGTATCATGTCATCTTTTGGCTTCAATACATTAAGGTCCTTGGAGATGTTATCATACAAATAGTTTAGTGTAATAGTTTAGAAGTAAATTAACTGTGTGCTTTCCTTAGGCACATGCCAGGACATACAAGCAGAGAGGTTTTGGTAGTCCTCAGCAGTCTGACGACATGTGATCCAGCCAACATCTATGATCTAATTAAGGTACAGAACTGAAGTTTGATTACTACACTGAACTGATCCGAGTTACTAGAGGAAAAACAGGCAGTTGCAGTGTCATCACCAATTAATTTTCATTTAAGAGTTTAAACCTTTTTACTATTTCTTGTTCTGCACATGAATTTGAATATGCTTTTTTCCTCTATTTTAAGTGTTTAAAAGCAGTAAAGATCAGAGTATCTGTCATCGGCCTAAGTGCTGAAGTTCGAGTTTGTACAGTACTTGCCCGAGAAACTGGTGGTATGTATCTGAAATTCAGTAGTTATATTAATAAGACAGGTTTAAAATAAAAATTAAGTATATAATTTGTTACATATTTGTTCCTGCATTTTGATATTTTTAAGGATAAATATTTTCCATTGTGCTGGCAGAAAATTAAAGAGTTGCCCAAATCTAAACAAAACATATGGTAGTAAATTAAATAATTATCAGCCGGTAGCTGCAGCTCTACAGAGAAGAAATACATGTATTTTCAAACCTTTTGGTCCACATATAAAGCTATGTGATGTGGAACTTCATCAATGTAACATGTTAATATCCATTGCTACAGTGGTAACTCTTACAGTATCATTACTACAGTGTAATTTTGGAGAAAAAGCTCTTTGCCTTCATATCTAATTTAACATTCTGTATTTGCCATTTACTGTAGCATTAACAGGGCTGCCTTTTAGGAACAGGTTTGGATAAATTGTATTTTCTACCTAAGTTTTTATCTGTTATTTGGAGTATATGTTTGTATTCTTTTTTGCTCATAACCTGACAGTAAGGCATTTCTTTGTTTGTGACAGGAACATACCACGTTATTTTAGATGAAAGTCATTATAAGGAACTGTTGATGCACCATGTTAGTCCTCCACCTGCCAGTTCAACTTCTGAGTGCTCCCTTATTCGAATGGGTAGGATATGGTTTTGTCAAACTCTTAGCACGAGCTTTGTCTTTTCCTTTGTTTGCTTCTTTTTTGTTAAGGCTATACAAATAGTAAGAAGCGTAATAAAGACACAGTGCAATTTTTTTGTTTTAACTTTTATTTTGCTAGATAAGTATTGGTTTTCTTGACGTTATTTCTGCAGAGTAGTCAACTTTTAAATAAAGCTTATTAAGTAAGACAAATTACTAAATAGAATATGGAAACAACAATGTGGAACAATGTTGATAGCATGGTAATTGTTAAAAATTTAATACTTAAAAATGAAGAATGAAAAACTATTTTATTTCTCCCTCTGCTTTTTTCCTTGCAGAAGGCAACTATTACAACTATTAATTGATTTAAGAGCCATAGGTAGTACACATTATTATTAGCAGCTTCTTGTTCTTTCAACAAGTAGATTAGGTACCTTTTCTTTTCCTGGTGTCTTTCTCGATAAATTTAAGCTTGGAGTTAAACCAGAATAGGAACTCTGATGCTACAAAGTAGAGCATTGAGTTGTCACTTTCATCGAACCTTTTAATAGATAAGAATGTATGTGTTTTTATGTCTAGGTATAGATAATGAAAAGGTTTACTTCTCATAGGTAAAGCCTGAGCAGCAGTTGGAGAAACCAACTTCTTACCTGTCATGATCTGTAAAAAATAAATTATAGAAAGAAAGAAAGGTGTCAGTCTCCAAGAATTCCTGTAGTCTCATCCGTCATATACTGCACTTGGAAGGTGAACATAGGCTGAATGGATGCATATGAAAATATTTCCCTCTTAATTAGAAACTATTGTTTACGTGAACATTTGTATGCTGCTCATTCTGCTTTCCTACCATTTCACATATTTTTCTTTTTAACTGTTCTTCAAACATGTGCATGGGGTTCCATGCGCTTCAGCTAACACAAAGTCTATGACAAAGACATTTTTTCAGTTGGGGGAAAGTAAAGTCAGGGAGGTGTAGATGTAGGTAGAGATCTTTGGGAAGAATTTGATACCTAGCAAGAGTGTATCAGTTCTCCTGTAATAACAAATGGGAAAGAGATAGGCCTGAATGTCTAGAATAATGTTTGAACTTTTCATTGAAGTAAGAAGCTGACACATTATTGCAGGTTTAAAATTGTTACTGTGGGATGTTTTTCTCTTCAGGTTTTCCTCAGCATACTATCGCTTCTCTATCTGATCAAGATGCAAAGCCCTCCTTTAGCATGGCGTAAGTAGCATTGATTAGAATTCAATGAGCCGATAAGAATTCAGTGTTAATTAGTCATATCTAGAAAATCTGCTCGACAGTGAAAGTATGGTAAAATAATATGAAAAAAAAGAGTGAGCCATATCTTGTGACTTCCCAGTAGACATTTTATTTCCATTGATAGCTTCAGTATGTGTCCATAGTTACCTCTGTTAAATATGTGTTTTAAAATTTGCATTTAGGTTTTTTTTAAGGTAGTAAATGATACTTAGTTCTGTTACACAGTGTTTGGGACACACAGGTGCTACAAGGTATTAAAGTAATTACATGCAGTTCCTGATTGAATTAATACTATCATTATAAAAGATAATTATGAGGATAAAAGGGTATTATCTGAATAAAGTACTTTTTATATTTCTTAACATGACTTTAAAAGGAATTTTAAAATAGAGGCTTCATTTGATGACTGTACTAGTGCAGTTCTCAATGAAAAGAATAATTGTTTTCCAGGATGATAGGGGTGTCTGAATTTCAGAATGAAACAGTTTGTAGGAGCATATGCTATTTGGAAGAATAAGTACTACGTGTATCTTAAAGGCAATATTAGATATTTCTGTGTCTAAAAAGAAACAAGCATGTAGTTATTGTTCATACCTTTATTTTTAATGATTGGCTGCTTTATGTGGAAATATTTGGTCTTTGTTTCCTGTGGGAAAATGTGGTCACTGATATCTCACCGTATCAATTGTTTTCTGACCCACATGAAACCATTACATGCGATCTAGTGAAACTTTTAAAATTATTTGATGTGAAAACAACATTATTTGTAGTTACGTAGTAACACATTATTTCTTAAGTACTGAGTTGTTTCTTTCTACTGTAGGCAACTGGAAAATAACAGTGACCCAGGTCTTACACTGGGTGGATATTTTTGTCCTCAGTGCAGAGCCAAATACTGTGAGCTTCCTGTGGAATGCAAAATCTGTGGTAAGTAGCAAGAAAAGGTGAGCAGATGAATCAGGAGTTCATGGTAAGAGAGTTAAGGGGTAGAAAAATTCAGCTGTTCTTAGTAAGTAAAAGCCAGCTCTGCTTTGAGTCCTGCGTTTCTGTGGCCTGGGATGTTAGCTTCCTGCAACTGTTTCACAGGACTATACCTCTAACAGTAAAGCTGTATCATATTCTCTGGTATAAGGAATATACCCAGGGCAAAATGGGGAAGGGGGTGATGCAGATGGGGATGGTAACTTCTCAGGAATTCTCTTTTTACTAAACACACGCATGTTTCAGAGTCCTCAGTGCAAGGCCATGAAAACAGAGTGCTTTGGAGTAAGAGGACAGAAGTAACCTCACCTCCAGGAGTATGTGGATGAAGGATTCCCAGGTTGAACCCAGGGGCAGGCTGTGTAGTAAGACATGACAGGCTGTAGAGTTGTAAACAGAAGCTCTTTGGTCTTGCAAATGTTAATGGACCAGCCAACCAATAGTGCCTCCCTCCACTGCTCTTAGTGAGAGTGGGAGGGAGTATTAGCATGATTTATAATACTAATATTGTGAGGTTCTACTGACATGTGACTAAAACATGATACGTATTAGGAGGGTGTGTGTATTTGGTAAGAGTATGAAATAATTATAGTTTTGGGTGACTTTATCCTAGTTTAATTTCAAGTTTTTCTTACCAGCATGAATTTCATTCCAGCAAGGGAATAGTGTAACTGGAGAAATCCTGTGTATCTGCAGTGGATTCTCCAGCAGCTGCACTCACTACATGTGAGTGTGTGATGGAGTTATTTGTGCCAGCCCATGCCCCAGCTAACCTCTTCCCTTGGTCTAACCCCGGCTGGTGACTCACCCACACACTCCCCACTGATGAGATGGGGGAGAGAATCAGAAGAGTAATACAGTTACAGCAAACGCTGTGCATGCAAGCCAGGCAAAGTAGGTAATTCATTCACCACTTGCCATCAGCAGAATCTCCAGGAAAGCAGGACTCCATCATGGGTAACAGTTACTTGAAAAAGTAAATGCCATCACCCTGAATCAGTCTTCCCTTTCCACCTTCTTTTATTTGTTCTCTTGGTGCACTGTTGACTGCAGTCCTAACTGTGTCCCCTCCTAGTGCCTTGTGCACCCCTGACCCTATTCACTGGTGGAGTAAGAAGCAGATAGGGCCCTTGATTGTGTGTAAACACTGCTCAGCAGTAAAGAAAACATTCCTGCCTTACCAGTCCTGTTTCCAGCATAGATCCAAAACACAGCCACATGCTAGTTAGTGTGACAAAAATTAACTGTTTAAAAATCAGCAGACCTGTGTTAGCGGAAATAAGGCCTGGTTTTGGCAGTAGTATAGCAGGCTGTAGTAGAGCTTTGTAAAAGGCCGTCGCTTTTAACTGGTGGTGTGATACAATAGAACCATCATTGCACAAAGGAGCTTCCTAGCTTGCCTTGTAACAGTATTTGTGTCTCTTTATTTGCAGGTCTTACATTAGTGTCTGCACCTCACCTGGCCCGGTCTTACCATCACTTGTTTCCTTTAGATGTCTTTCAGGAAGTTCCACTGGAAGAATACAAGGGGGAACGGTATGCAAATCTTATTTGTGATAATGAGTGTACTGGTGGATCCTGTAACTTTTTTGTCACAAAAGTAAGAATAGCTGGCAACAGCTTCTTTGCTGCTGGAGATCCTGAGTGTTTGGGTGGTGTGGGGCACTTGTGGCATTAAGAAATACTTGTAGTTTCCATGATCTGTGAGTTCAGTTAAATAGCTGAAATAATTGCCAGAAATTGTTATTATGTATGGGATCTTTTTTTAAACACTGATTTACACGTTCTTGACCTTTTTTCAATTAAATTTTACAATTACTCTTTTAGGCATTGTCAAGGCTGCCAGGGAGAAATAAAAGATCAAAATGTAAGTATGTTGAATGGCGTTGTAATTTGCATTGAGGGGTTTGAGAAATAGAGATGATCCTTTAGCATTATGTTCTAAAGACTAGAAAAATACTTGTGAAAATTAATGTTGTGGTTAACTAGAGTTCTATATTACACAGTCACACTTTCTAGACTGCAAAGTCTATAGAAGTGTGGGAAGGCATTTCCTGGGAAACTGCATTAAAAAGCTTCCACTCTCAGCCCTTTGGAAGTGTTTACCATGACCTCAGCTCAAGCCTGTGGATATACTTGCTGTCGGAAGCTTTAATTCAGTTGAGTTTCTGTGATGCTAGCAGTAGAGTCTGTTTACATTCTCTTGATGACATAACTTTTGCCCTACTATAGTGCTATGATGATGATAATTTTCGCTGATTTAACTTGTCTTTCTATTCCTTCCTGTCCACAGGTGTACATATGCAAAGTGTGTCAGAATGCATTCTGTGTGGAATGTGATCTGTTTGTTCATGATTCGCTGCACTGCTGTCCTGGCTGTATTCATGAGCACCCTGCTCCTGTATCTGTATGATCTCATTTTTTTTAAAAAATTGCTGTATCTTTGTCATTCTTGCATGAATCTAATTTTTTTATTCAGCCACCACTTTAACTGACGCATCTCTGAACAAGAAGATGGTTACAAAGGGATGAACAGTGGAGTAGGTGCAAACTTTAATGTTTTAATGATTTTATTACTGTTAATATATACTTGAATTATCTGTATCTATTTTTTGTTCTTGTCTAAAGAACTATGGCTTTTTCCAGCTGTTTTCTTAATAATGTGTATATTTGTAAATGTGAAAGTGATAAAACTTGTTTTTATGATAATGTGATGATTAATCTTGGTTTCATTACTTGTTCAGAAAGAAGCCCTGAAAATACATTTTGCACATCTGTTGTTACGAACTTTTGGTTTTGGTGGATGGTGGATTTCTATAGATCAAATTATTCTTTTGCAAGAATTTAACTGAGATGTTTCTGAGCAATTAATTGGTAGATATTTCGTGTATTAATTTCAAGTATTCTGAGTATTCACTTTGACTTTTGGTAAGGCAGCTCAAATACAGCTGTCACAAATGTGTGAAAACACATTTTAGGTTTTAATGGTGCAGCTCAAAGCTAACTAAATTCTGTTAGTCCTGTGTCTGCAGCTGTCTGGTTTAAGTTTCAATTTCTTGTAGGAGGGTAAGATTGCTGAAAGGCAATGAACTTGAAAAAGGGCAAGACCTGAGTTCAAACTATTGTTTGATTAACTCAGTATTGAAGACAAAAAGATCTGCTGTTTGGTTCTGAGGCTGCACTGAATTGACAGAACTGCACATCATCATCTCTCCTTGGCTAAACTACTAGAGCAACAGACAGTAGGGTGGGTGGAGGAGGAGAAGCGTCTATCCTTGCCTGAACTTTGAAGAATAGAAATTGAGACAAATGCAAGGCTGCCATTTTGCAGTGTCTGTTCAAAGAGTGTTTGCAGCTTGAACCTGTGAGAATTGTAATGTGCTACACCTCAGTAAAAGGAGGTTACAGGTGCAGGTCTGAAGCAGTACATCACAATGGATTTTCTTGAGTCACCTTGTGATGATTGTAAATACATCAGTGACTGAGTTGCTCTGGGTGTATATGACTTAATTTTTAAGCTTTGTTTTATGTCAGATTAGAAATGGCAATATAACAGCTGAATCTTAACACAGAAACAAGCAAAAAACCCAACCCCCTCCTCTTACCTTATTTCAATTTTCCATGCTCACCATATATAAACATACATGCAGCTTTTCAGTTCTTATAGGCACTTTTCATTTAATTGTATAGCTCCTTCTTTTCCTTTCCCACTGATAGTGCCTGCTTGCTGGATTGAGTGCAGTCATTCTTTTGTGTTGGCCGAAAAATGACTGGTGAGCATCTGCATCTCGTTTTGTGCTTGAGTCAAACAATCCCTATAAACTCTTTGTGCTGTCAGGTGGTTGCAGTGCCTGTTATTAAAAACTAGCAGAAAAAGGACTATAAGTGTTTCTTCTGGTCTAGCAGGCTATTCCAAGCCAAACAAATGCTCTAAGCATCTGGCTCTTAGATATTCTGATGCTGGTGACAGCCTCTTGAGACAACGTTTTCTGGTAATATTTTCATCTTTGTAGTCAGTATTTTCTAATGGAAATAAAAGGGGGTTTCAGAACACTTCAAGTCCTCCTTCTTCTCTTGCTAGATACTAAAATAACATACTCCTACCCAGCTTCTATTTCTGAAAGTAAAAACCATGTAGAAGTTGCAGCCATATACTCCATTATCAGCTTGTGGTCACAGCAATAATTTGGTTTATACTTTCTTAACCTTCTCATTGGTAGAACAGTTCAAACTAGCTCCTGAAAAATCACTACTAAGGCAATATTTCTCTGGTGTATAAAGACTTTCATCTGTGTCCTGTGTATTTAAAGCAGCATGGAGGAAATAGTTTCTCCACCTGTTCTTTTTGACTGGAATTCACTGGCTCTCAAGTTTCCCTTGCTTGTGGGAAGCTCCAACCTTCTTAATTCTTAATTCTTCATTTCCTTGTTTACTGTATCTGCCATAAGATCAGTCAATAAATGAGATTATTAGGAGGCCTGTGAGAAATTCTTGTAGGTCTTGAAGATGTTGCATGAAAGGTTTCAGACTTAAAGTGCTGAAGAAAGAGACAAAAAGACTGAAACACTCTGTAGTGTGGTTGAGGATGCAGCTGTGGCAAGAAGTTTTGAGACTAGAGAGTGGTGCCATGTGGAAGGGAGAGGATTTCAAACGGGCAAGAGGCCTCACGTTCCTTCAAGTTTACATTTTCTTTGTAGGAATAAAAGTTCCCATCTGTAGTAACATTCATAGCTAATTTTCAAGAGTGGAAAGGCTGAAAATATATTAGTTGAAATATGAGTAAAGGAGGACCCCACAGTGAAGCAGGTGGATGCCTGAAGAAGGCTGTGACCATGTGGTTCACACTGTAGCAGGTTCTGCGGCCCTGTGGAGAGAGGAGTCCATCCTGAAGCAGATTTGCTGGCAGACCTTGTGACCCTGTGAGATACTCAAGCTGGAACAGCTTGATCCTGAAGGACTGCACCCTGTGGACAGGTCTCACACCAGAGCAGTTCTTAAAGAACTTGAGAAGGACCCATATTGGAGCAGTTCATAGGAGACTGTCTCCCATTGGAGAGACCATCCTGGAGCAGGGGAAAAGTGTGAGGAATCGTCCCTGATGGAGAAGAAGCAGTAGCATTGTGTGATGAATTGACCACAGCCCCCACTTCTCTGCATTACTGGGGGATGGAGGTAGAGAAAATTGTAAGTGAAGTTAAATCCATGAAGAAGGGAAGGGTGGAAGGAAGATGTTTTAAGATTTGGGTTTATTTCCATTAACTTACTTTAATTTGGTAGCAAATTTTTAATTTCCCCTGTTTAAGTCTGTTTTGCCCAACAGTAACTGGTGATTAATTATTTCCCTGTCCTTTCATTGTGTTTCCTCTCCTCTGCACAGCTAATGAGGGTAGGGTAGAGCAGCTTTGATGGGCACCTCTTGTCCAGCCAGGGTCAAACCACCACAGTAATTTTTCAAAATATAGTAGGACTAGAAGACTTCTACAACAATCACTTTTTGTCTTGGGATTTGGATAAGAGAGGAGTGTGACTTTTAGAGACAGTTAAAAAAAAATAAAAATTAAAAACAACAGATTATAGATCCTGGATTTAGAATCACTTTTTTAAGGATAAATTTATTTGGTAAATGTCATAAATCTTTAGGATCCCTCAATTACTTGAGAAAACAAGCTCTTTGGACTTACAGGGAGCAGAATTTTAATACATATAGCTGAACTGCAGACATTTCTGCTACATTCTAAACCATTGCAGAGCAAAGTATTTTCTATCATCTTGCCACAACACTAATAACATGACAGAATTGTATGTTTTGCCACCTGTTTTTTTTCTTAGTCTAAGCAAAAATTCAAAATATGCTATCAACATGCAGTAATGGCTTTGAGATGGAAGAATTAAGATTGACAGGTGTGTTGGTTCACTGAGGCCACTCTAGGTTTTTAAGCTGCAGAATGAAGTTCTTTGGATCTGCTAATTGCCTGTGCCATCTTGCTCAAATACAATTTCTCTTCTTTCCCTCTGTTTTGGTTGTAACACCTTCTGAATACTTGCTATTGTTATTGTAAAGGCACTAGCCAATTGGAGTTCACAGCAGTTTCAATTTGGCTAGTCAGATTTAATAATACACCTGTTTATAACGTCTCTGCAGTTACCTAATCTCTTCCTAGCATGCTAAAATAAACTTTCTATAACCTGTAGAAACTGTGTTATTAAGGAGAGAGAGGTGGTGATTAACATCATCTAAAAGATGTGCATAAAATAATTTAGTAGTCTTGTTTTTTCAAAGAAGTGTCAGAAAAGATCCTGTAGCAGAGACAAATCACAATTAAACAAATGAGCTGAATGTTTCTGTTTTGCACCGATTCCCACATGTAGTCTTTGATTTTCTCACATTTGTCAAATACATCGAGACAGAATTCCAGGACGGCCATGAACAACTGCAGAAGAGTTAAAACCCTACCACAAAAAATTAGTATGATAAAAAGTCCTACACATCTTATTTATCATGGTCTTCAACAGAAATGGCAACTGCTGCTTTTTTTCTCACACCCTTGTTCAATCCAGTGTGCAATGTTTTTGCTGTGGTTTATTTACCGTGATGGTTAGATGTACCCCATGCAAACACAATGTGAAGCACAAGAAATTCTGTCCCCCTTGTGAATTTGTCCTGGGAAAAAGTGTGGATATTTCAAAGTATGACAAACATGTTCAGAAGTTGAAGAACCCAGCAGAGACCCTTACAGGTACAATGTGCAGGATGCAGTTCTTTCATAGATGGCTGTTGTATGCCAGAGGAACAAGCCCTGATTTACTTGCCAGAGCTGTGTTCTTTACAGGAAATTGAAAGCAAAGCTGGGAGAGATTGTTGGTTTGATTTATAGAATGGCAGAAGTCTACTTACAGCACTTGAATGAGTATACATTTTATTTTTATGTATCATTTGGCAATGCACTATATCCTCCATAAATGCTCTCATCCTCATGATGAAGAGTACAGGCAACTCATTCAGTCCTCAGGCAAAAACTGCTCTACTTTTTTATCATTCTTGCTATGCTCCCTGCACCTTTTCTTGTCCTAATGCAGTATTTATTTGAGTTGAGGGGACTTCTTTCAAATGCACTGTGTAAGGTGGATCATCTGTGGGTTGTTACAGTGACATAATTTTTCTATTTATTAGTTGGTAACAGATGCCAGGCTTACAGTTGCAATGTCTTTTCCTCTACCCCAGAGATGCAGACTGATTTTTAAAAATTGGCAATATGTTTTCCCCGCTGAGCAATAATTGCTTTGATTTTGAATCTACCTTCTGCTATATGCCCTCCTCTTTTCTGATTTAGACAATGGGAACCTCCCTGAATTTGTCTGCAGTGGACATTAATAAAATTATTCCAGGAAGTGTCACTTCAAATCCTTTGCAATTGTATTGTCCCTTTGGAAAGGTTCCTTTGCAGTCTGGTTAGCAGATGGCTCTGCCAGCTCTTTTCACTGGCTTTTTGTTCCTGCTGTCTGGAAGAAGGTTTAAATTAGTTAAGCTGTTCTCAGATATTTTATTTCTTTACCTAGCCAGAGGTTTTGAGCCTTTTGTTTTCTTTGTTTAAAAAGGTTCAGTTTTTTGAATGGTGCTTTCTGTCATGGGCAGAATGGGAGCTTCAGATGAAGTTTATCAGGGAGACCCTCTCACCGAGATATGAAGTGCGGAGAGGAGCCACTTACTTTCTAAACTCCTGAGAGAGAAGTTCAGGTGTGGCTGGGTCCACTCTCAGCCCCAGATTTTGTTTTATTTTCCTGTAAGCCCAAGATGCTGGCAATCCAGTTCTGTCTCTGCTTTGGAGAATGTAATAGCAGGCCAATGCTTTCCTAACAAATCAAGTATTTTTGATTGCAAAGGCGATCTCACCTTGAACATCTTTGAGGATGGAGGAGTCTGACCAGACACTTTTAAAAAACTTGGCTTGCAGAAGCCCATGTGGAAGCCACTGCTCTTACTAAGGCCAGGTGTTTTACGTAAGCTTGAACTGAGCTGGTTATAAACACAAAATGAGTAAAAGATCCACTTTCCAATGCAGGTGGGACAGAGGTTCAGTGTAGTCCTGGTGCCTAGCTAAAATCTTGTCTTGGCTTTCCATTAGGAGAGTAATGCAGCTGAAAAATGAGAATGGCTTTTGCAAAAGTTGTGACAAGGAAATTTAAATTAAATTGCCCTAGCCCTGTGTGAGGTGAAAGCCAGAGCTGAGAGTGGCAAGGAGGGTATGTTTTTAGAAATGAGAAAGCATTTATCTGGACACTTATTTTCTGGTGTTACTAGGAGAGTAATAATTGAATCAGGTTTCACAAAGCAGTTCTAATGAGGGTGTGTGTTCAGGTCCTTCTGAGAGGGATGAGCCAAATGAGTTGAATGGCTCTCCTCAACTGGAATCAAGGTGTTGAGCACCTCTGGAAGCCTAACACTGTCCTCCTGCAAAAAAAAAAAAAAAAAAAAAAGGGTTTATAGAGAACAGGGGACGGTTGAAATTAACTGCATTTTGAGAAGGGAAGGTTGCCCTTTATTTCCACCCTGTTTCCCCTTCCCTTCTTTTCCTGTAGGTGCCTTGACTTTAATGGAAAATTCCTTCTATCTCTAGAGTACTCATGAGACCTCTTGCACCCTTTCTGGAGATGCAGTTTGCCTTTTCTGCTGATGACCTCTATAAGCTGTTGAGTTACAGAATGAAAAACAGCAGTATTATCTTCCTTTATTTTTGACATACATTTCAGTATATATAGTGACTTAATTACATGAGTCACATCTTGTCAGTAGGGTGACCATAAGGCAAGGCTGGAAAGCTCATATGATGGTACTCAGGCCTGAGATTGTTATGCTTGGTATCTTGATCTCTGCAGAGCTGATCTGCTGTCTGACCTCCAGTGGCTGCACAAGTGGGCGTTTTATTTGCTTTGTTCTGTATAAGTGGTATTTGAACACTTATAAACACACCAGTATCTTATTCTACTAGGCACTGGTATGTCTTCTAGGGTATCCTTTATCAGTCTCCTCAGTCTCACAATGCTCAGAGTTCAAAGTTCTACTATTTTTTTTAACCTAGCAGCAACAAATTTTTATCATTTTTAATGTACAATACCTCAGTTTCACTGTTTTTCTGTTCATGTTTCATATTGCTTTGGACCATTTTTAAATGCTTAATGATGCCTGTTTAATTTTGCAGTGAAAGTAGGAAACTATGAAGGTTTCCAGAAGCTAAGAAAACTGTTAGCAAGTCATTGTGTTACAGACATTTCTTTAGAATACTTGATAATGTGTCTGCGTTAAAGAAAGTGGCCATTATCTGCATGTTCACACATCAGATCACAGCCACAGAAGTGGCAATGGTCCCATAACAATGGCAGGTTGGCTCCTTGATAAAAAGGCTCTGAAAATCTCTAGAATCATAATGAAGGATCCCTAGTGGAGTTCAAAATTACCTTGGCAATGTGTTTTGCCCCTTTCACCAATTTTTCAAGACTAGAGAAGTTTGAAAGTGTTAGGGCTTGGAGTTTTTCCCCCTCATCTTCATGTATTACTATGCATTATAACCTCCACTGCAAACAAATACTGTTATGGTTCCAGCCAGGATAGGGTTAATTTTTTCCAGTAGCCAGGAGAGGGCATTCTATGCCACTTCGAAACTTCGATGGGGATGGGAGAAAGGACCTTTCCAGATGACTTATCCTGGCAGTGGTCAGCTGCTTTTGGGAGTTCTCAGTGTGGGGAGCACTCAAGTGTGAACCATTTGCCTCTTTCTTGTACGCCATTTTATTAATATTCTATGAAGTTGTTTTGCTTGCAAATAAATCAGTTACACAAATCATTTATTTAAAACTGAAGTAGTAACTGCAGTAAAATTGTTGTATGCTAGATTTTACTAGTGTTAAAATCTGATGAAGACTACTTTTTGTAACAATGCCAGACATCAACACAACTGATTGCAGCAGAGGGCAGTTCTGCCTCTCTGAGAAGATGATTTAGAAGCTTTGCCTCACTGGAATCAGGGTTAATTTATGTCACCTAGACAATTAAAAAAAAAAAAAAAGCCTTCAAAGTAGCTTAGGTAAGTTATGAGTAGGGTTTTTTTGCCCAATTACTTGTAGGAAAACTGATTTTTTGATACATGACCGCAGTAGGAAGAGGAAGTGAATGCAGTAAAGTTCATGCCTGTATTTCCCTGAAAAGCAAACCACTAGCATTAACTAAATTACTGCCTAGTTTTGTGGCTACAGCCTCTAGACAGAGTAGAGTAAAATTCAGCCCTGCATTATAAGAGCTGCAACCTATGTCCATACTTACCTTTCCACAGGCTTTCCCTAATTTGCTTTCAGTAATGGTACTCAGAAAAAGGCAACACACCAAGGCTTTCTGCTGTATTTCAACCATTCATCCAACCAAGAGATGCCTACAGAAGCTCAAAATAAAAACCACCCCAAAACAAATTACATCCCCAAACTCAAAGCTTAAGAAGTAGAACTTTATTCACACATTTGAAACAAGACAATAGCCTTCGTGAAACCAGCTGTCGTATTTCATGATTCTAATCAGACCTGTACGATGTCCCTCTTACTATGACAGTGCACTGTTTTCCATGTCAGTGCCACCAGTGGCCACTGTAAGACACACTGCTGCCATAGCTCTCTCGTAAAAGAAGACACCATACTGAATCGTTCTGGTGCTGCCATTCAGACAGGAAGTCTAAGGAATGCAAGCCATGTTGAGAGAGAAATGAAATCTATCACATGGGGTAAAAAGAGTTAAATCTATCATGGTAAGAAGACTCGAAATTGCCTCAGGGAAGTAAAAAGTATTTTGTTGCTGCAGTGCTTTTGAAATACATTTGACTAGAGGTCTTTAAGAAACAGTTCATTTCAATGCACATTTAATAACTAGTCTGAGGTTATTTATTTGTTGATAGGGACAGCTCAGTGTTAAGAAAATGTTACAACTAATTGTCTTGATAAAATTCAGTTCTTCACAATCCCCAATGCATACGTGATATACACTTCTCAGTGGAAAAGATCTGTACCTGGCTTCAAAAAAGAAGCAAAAATTAGTATAATAGAGCTTTTTGGTTTTAAACACACAAAGAATTACTCAATTACACAGAAATTACATGTTGTCACAGAAAATCAGAAAACAATTCCACAGGAGAATACAGTTTTGTTTTATAAGGAAGTGATCAATACACTGGAGAATTCTGGAAAAGCATTTTAAATAAAAGCATAGGTACTGAAGTACTGAGAACAGAACTGTTCAACATTACCAAACTGAATTTGTCCTGAAAACAAAGTTTAGCTACAACCTACCAAACCATTTGTGTAAGGAAACACAGATGAAAAAAACTGCATTTCATTTACAACCTCTTGTTCTCAAAACAACCCACTATGAACCATTAATAATTCAAACAAGCTGCCACTGTTAATCCTGATGTAGACACATGCTGTAGTTAAAAACTCTCATCAGAGCAATTAATACTTTCCCTCATTCTAGCCACAAAAATGCAATTCCACAGCTGCTAAGTAATGAAGGGATTCCTACTGGCAGAAGTAGTCTTTACAGAGAGCTGTAAGAGTGGATCGAAGTCCCAAAGCCAAGAGGTTTTTGAAGGGAATTCAAAACTTGACTGTATCTTCATTTACCACAAAGCTGCAATACTTACAATCCTTCAGAACAATGATGGATATTCAGTTACTTTGCATGTGTTTGTCTCTCTAGCGCTGCTTCCATTCGGCTTTGCTTTAAACCCTACAGGATATAATTTAGTAAAATCTTGGTTTTGCCAACATGCAAAAAAAAACTTTAGTTGCAGAACAAAAACATTTCTGGACAGTCTTCTTCAGTCCTCTACAAATAAGGAACCGTTTTTAACTTTCTTTGGAAATCAGAATGGGCAGTTTAAAAACAATAAAAGCCAAACTAGATGTTTTCTTTATAATCAGAGGCTGTACAAAATAATTTCAAATATATGCTTCTTATTAAATTGAAAGTAAATTAAAGCAATCCGCAATTATATATAATCTGAAGCACCAATCTTCCCTTTCCAACTTCCTCAGTGCAAAGAGTTCAGCGCATCATTTACTTTCTTTGTAAGCACACAGATGAAAATATGAATCAATAGTACAAGTCACAGATTTTCAGTCACAGCACAACTATACTGACAGTTTATATTGGACCTTCACAATGACATGAAACAATTACTGATGAACCATCTCTGCAAAAGTGCCAAATTTGATTTTAAATGTGACGCTACCACTCATACTGAAAGAAAATACATAGAATACTATCAAAGAACAAATGTATTTACTACCCCTGTTTACAAAGACAGAATTGGTTGTTTCAGAATGGCTGTAAAACAGTGGCTATAAAAGTACCTGATAAGACCCTCCAGTTGAAAAAAGTACTAGAACATCAACTAAATATATACATATATATACACAGACACACACATATGTGTGTTTATATATATTATGTATGTGTATATATACACATACATATATATACATATGCTGGCTCACATGAATTCTACTCAATGACAATACTTATACAATACAAAACACCCTTAAACATAGCAATTGTAAATCAGAATAAGCAGCCCTCCCTGTATGGCTTCTTGTTGCAAACAGGAGCACCAACAGCAGTGCAAAATTTCCAAGACACTTCAAAATCACAGCAGCACATACCAGGTAATATCCAGTGTGGTAACCGCTCATGTACCAGGCTATCAACATGCTCCCCAATGCTTCGTCGTCCTCAGCATCTGGCATCATGGGCGGCGGAGGAGGAATCAACTAAGAAATCACAAAGGAAATGCCTGTTTCAACAGGGTGCTTCCCAGATTAAATTATATTATTCTATTAGAGTTTAATTATTCTAAAATTCTAATTTTAAAAGGTTAAAACATGAAACTGAAAAATATAAACATATCTTCAGTTTGTTTTCTGAAAGGGAGTCAAAGATGTTTTCTGAACACATGTAATTTCTAAAGCCTAGGAAAAACAAGAGTCCAGTAGCTTACCTGTATACAAAAAGTGTTACTAGGGAAAAAATACTAGCTTCTTCAGTGTAATGCTGTTAATATAAAGTTTAGTTTCTTCAAATAATTTATCCCTTGATATTCTTACCAACAGCTTCACTGTCACAGTGCAAATCAGACCTTGTATGTTAGATTATTATAGTATTTGCAACTGAATGTGCTAACAAATATGTGAAAAAGGCAGCAACAGAACAGGCAAACAGAAAAATGTGTTCTAAAAACACAGGCAGTGAGCACATTCAGAGAGAAAACCTGAGATCACCAATACTCATCTTGCCCATTCTTCTGTAACTTACTGGTGGTCCTGCTGGGAAGGGTGGAGGCCAGCAAGATAAAAATGATGGTGGTACCTTGAATTTTGATCCAGACTACATGGGGAAAAAAAAAAAAAAAAAAAAAAAAAAGGAGAACAGTACAAATTAAAAGGGAATTTGGGGTATTAGGATTTTACTTAAGAGAATTATGTGAAACAATTCAAACAACAGACAACACATCCCAGCAATTTAATGAAAATATAGACAGTAGCTACTTCTGAGGCACATTCCATAATTTGAGAAGTACAACTTAAGATTACACATGTCACTGAGGTAAACACTACTGAAATAGGATTCTGGTTAACACAAGCATTTTTAAAAGCTTTTCCTAGGTGGAAGTCAATGTTAATAACACTCTTAACAGGAATAAACAAATATTCACAAAGGAATAAACAGGAAGAAACAGGAAGATCAAATATTCACAAAGGTAAACAGGTAATTCCTCTGCTCCTGTACATATGCAGAATTTGACTAAATTCCATTATGCAAGTGAATGTCCTTAAATAAAGATCTAGATACAAATCTACTGATACATAAGAAAAAAAGAAGAGATGAAGAGATCTTGCATGAACAGTAATATTTAGAAAACATAATGCTGTGTTTTAGAAAAGAACTGCATTACTACTTAGATTCCTACACAATAGGAAAACTGAAGGGTGTATCAATGCCCCATTCACTCCTAATTCAAGAGAGCAGCTACAGCTGAGAGGCTCTATGACATGTGAACATCATCTTTAACACCTTCAACATCCTGTGAAGGGAAACATACCAAAATCTTAAAACATCAACAGCACTGCCATTAATCACATCACCAGAATCCGGGGAACAACATGCCTCTTAGTTAGCTTCTTAGTTAGAAGGCAATTGGAAAGCGAGTGTTAGCTAAGGACCAGGAGGTTCTCCTCACTAGACAGCAGCACTGCAGGACTATACTGTGGCCAGCTTATTACAAAATGGCAGACCAACAGACACTGACATGCATATCTGTATATCCATTCCCAAAATGCTGCTAATTGAACTCCAGACAATGATAAATATCATCATATTGTCTCAGGATTCACAATAATACCAGGCTTAACAATGGTACATTAATTATTTCAATTATGACTGAGCTTACTTTTCCTAGGCCTGGGGCTGGCGGCGGTGGTGGTGTGGGAAATCTCAAGTTTTGAGGGGAAAATCTTGCTTTTGTGCAGTTGTTTTTGTTTCGGGGTGACTGGGAAGATTTTTCACTTTCATCTGTTGAATATGGAGTCTCATTGTCATTCTAAAAGACAAAGACATTTTTATGACATGCACTAAACAAGAGTTTACAACAAGCAATTTTAGCGTGAAAAAGCTTGGAAAGTTCCATTCATATCCCTCCCTCTCTCT
This sequence comes from Muscicapa striata striata, assembly GCA_030060385.1. Taxonomy (NCBI): domain Eukaryota; kingdom Metazoa; phylum Chordata; class Aves; order Passeriformes; family Muscicapidae; genus Muscicapa; species Muscicapa striata. The sequence continues at coordinate 339,360 of JAREIS010000418.1, read as the reverse complement.
AGCCCTCCCAGTCCTACTCAGGAATAACTTTATCTGCTCATCATTTTAGCTATGTTATCTTTCACTAATGAATTTCTTGTCGTCCCCTCTCTTTCTACCATGCTGAGTTCAAGAAGTAAAGGGATGCTTTCACTCCCTCCATCAACTTGTGTCTGTTTATAATAGAATTGTGCATTGCTTCTCACTCTGAACGCCAACAGTGCCACTAGACATACTAAAAGTTTATTCTCCAGCTTTCCCATTTGTTTACAGAAGAATGAAAGAGTCCCTCACCTCCCCAGAATGCCCCATCCCATTTACTGTTTCATCGCTGGCTGGAGGAAGTAGATCAGACAGGTTCTGCTCCTCCTGATTTCCATATCCCGTGTAAGTGACAACACATGTGCCTCGCTTCTGGTTGATAGAGGCAATAGTTGCTAGATACAAATTACCATCCTCAGACCAAACAGCACTGCAGCTGTCACCAACCTTCCACTGCAACAGAAGCAAGAGAAGCGTGTAAACACCTACGCTAACGGCTGGACAGAAGGTGCCTTTGCCTAAACTGCTTTTTGTCCAGAAATATGGATCCCCTCCACAGTGTTTCCTTTGTACTTACTGAAATTTCTCTATGTAATGTAAAAATAAAGTTTATAATGTTATCACACCACCACCCCAAAATGTTACTCTCAAGGTGATGAAGCAGCTACTTTTGAGTACGGAAGTACAACACGCAGTACGAGCACCACCGGCATTTACAAGTGAGATGACCTGTTTCAAAGGCGCTGCATTGGTCTTTTTTCTATTTCTGTTCTTTTTATGGTTTTTTCTCTTTATCACCAGGCGCTGCTCCTGCTTCTCTGAAGGCTCAGAGCATTCTCCATTCTTTAAGGCATTCTTAGGGAAGAGAAAGGAGAAAATAAATAAATGCCACAAAATGCCAATCCAGCAGCCTCAGCCCCAGATCCAGCCACGGCCGCGCAGACCCTTTACCTTGAAGGAGGCCACCGCCTTGTCGTACGCTTTGATGAGGGCCGTGTCGTCCCAGATGTCCGAGTCGTCGCTCTGGGGAGGCAACACACCGTTTAGCGCCATCGCAAGGCCCCGCTCCCGGCCCCGCTCCCGGCCCGCCCCGCCGCTCCCACCTGCCCGGTGCCGCGCCGGAACAGCACCGCGTCCGCCATGGCCGCGCGCCCCGCGCATGCGCCGAGCCCCACGCCCGCCCCGCCGCCGGAAGGGGCGCGGCCCTGCCAGGCCCGCCGGGAGCAGCCGCCGCCGCGGGGTCCTGGGCCGGCGCGACGGGAAACCCGCCCTGGTGAGCTGTGGGCTGTGACTCTGCCCGCGCCCGCCGGGAGCCGCAGGGTGGCGGCCGGGCGCGGGCCAGCGACCGGCGGGCGGAGGAGTTGCTGCTGTGTTCACTGCTGGACTCCTCCGTACAAGAAAGACAAGGAGCTGCTTGTAACCCAGCAAAGAGTTACAAAGATGATTTGGGGTATGGAGCGTCTCTCTTACGAGCAGAAGCTGCAGAGATTGGGCCTGTTCGGTCCAGAGAAGACTAGGAGAAGGTCTCACTAAAATGTACAAATATCTCAAAATCGAGGGCCCACTTTTTTCAGTGGTGCTCAGGGATAGGACAAGCAGTAATGGCCCTGAACTAAAACTCAAAAAGTTCCACCTCAATATCACAAAGAACTTCTTTACATTGAGGGTGGCAGAACCCTGGAACAGGCTGCCCAGGGAAGTCACAGAGTCTCTGGCAACATTTAGACCTCACCTGGGCACATTCCTCTGTCACCTGCTCCAGGTGACCAACCTTGGCAGGAGGCTTGGACTGGATGATCTCCACATGTCCCTTCCAAACACAACAATTCCGTGTTTCAGTGAATTTGCTTAATTTCTCACCAACTGCAGGTGTTAAATTGCCAGTACCAGCTACGTTTTCCTTCCAGCTCTGCTAAAGCTGTGCCAGGGGCCTGTGCCAATAAATGAATACACTTAGAAGGAACACAGCTTTAAAAGCAAAGGCCACAAAAGCTGCCTCTAGAGACTGAATCCACTGCTGAGGAATACACTTAGTGCAGGCAGCTCCGGGTTGCAGCTGCAGTGGGAGCCCAAGGCAAGAGACTGTGAAGTGCCAACCCACTGCACAACTAAGGGCACAGCGACCTGTGGCACCAGCCAGGGAACAGAGACAAGAGCCAGGACCCACCCCTAGATTGTGAGAGTATAAAAGCCCAGGGTTCCTTTGTTTAGGGTCCCTCCACTGAGGCACAAAGTGGAGCTGTTACTTTGTTAGTTATTGCACCACGTTTAGATTATATTAAAGATCAGGAAGTCTGAGAATCTGCTATGGGAATCCTGGTCTGAATGTGAATGTGAAGGTTGTAGCTGTGAAGGGGCTTCAGTCCCAGCTCAGGTGGTATGAATGAGACTGCCAGAGTGGCTCCTGGATGGTTAGATGGGGAAGTTTCCTCAACAGTTTTCCCCTGGTCAGTACACAATATACTCAAGCATGCCTGTGAAGCAAGGGCGGAGTTTTTCCACACTAACTTTTATTCCTGGGATAGGTTTAAGCAGTAATTTCAAATCATTTTAGTGGTGTGACAGTTTCAAGATCTGCTTCCATTGGAACTCATTAACATCAAGCCTGCAGCTTCTTTCAGCTGGTATCCAGACTCAATTAAGTCACTTTTATACTCCAACGTCTGCAACTCAAGAGGTGTTTTTTCCTATAGGGCAGACTTAAACTGCATGTGACAGTGCTTATATAATATATATTTCTTACAAACTTAACTTTTATATTACATTTGCATTCTTATACTTACTTCTCCACAAGATTATCCATTCCTTATGTTCTTGGTAACTTCTTAGAAATCAGCGGATTCTGAAGCATAACCACTTCAGATTAGACATTATTTCATGCAACATTTTATTGGAAAAATAGTTTGAAATTTACAGTTCAGACCTCTGCAAGGTTAAGCACATCTTATAAGTGTGTTCCATTCTGAATGAAGCTCTACTTTCAAGAATTCAGGCAACCAAATCCGGTCTTAACTGTAGATTCAGAAATTCGTTAACTGGAACCACTAAGTAAAACTAACAAATGCAGCAAAAGCTAGAATAAAGCTATTGCTTGGTATTTTATTCATACACATGCAGAAGAGTGTAGTCGGTTTTGAAAGAGCACTGTAGACAACCAGGCCTATAGTAAACCAGAAAATACTCTAACTAATGATAGTTGAACAACTCCGCACAATAAATGTTTAATCATTTAATGGCCAGACACTTCTATGAATGATCTTCTAGGTCCTTCTGCTTTATTCGGTGCACTCTATCTTCTCCATAGTGGCAGCTCATTTTGCTCCTGCCTGCAGAGACTTCCTTTCATTAGCTGCTTTTTGCTTTTGCTGCATGATTTCAGAGTCCCTGTGAAGAAAAAAAAGTTGGATATCAGATACTGGCTCACAATTTTTCAAAGCAGAGTTCTCTCTCTTTAAAAAACCCCATTTGAAGAAGGAAAAAAGATCAGTATAAAATTTCTCAGCCACAAGCATAGTATTTTTATTACCCTGTTTTTTCAGCGCATGCATTACTCCATGAGGCAGACAATTGACTTGATTAGTAGACCTCATATAATTCTTTCGGTTTTAGAAGTAAAGGACATAATGGATCAAGCATCTTCAAGAAAGCATTACATAACATTTTCATGTTTGCAGTAGGCAAAAAGCTGCTCAAAAAATTAAAAAGCTTTACAGGACTTAATAAAAATAAATCTGTTTAACAGCAAAATTTCATCCACAGTTTATGCTCTGGTAAGTGATCAGCCAATTAATAAAAACAAAGTATTCAAATGCTGTGTCAGCTAAGACACTGGATTCTTTCTGACCCACATCCCTCTCCTGCCTAAGAACTTACTCAACTTTACTAGATCTTACCTCTGTTTTCTCTGAGAAGCAGACAAGCTATCTTCTTTCCTTTTGCCTTTGTGGATCTCCTGAGTTTTCTTCAGGTTCTTTTGGCGAGCGAGTTCACGCTGGTTCCCACCTGCAAGATAATACACAGTTAAACAAGTACTACCACTTGTTTTTTTCCACACAGTTTGCTTGTGTAAAAGTCTGTTATAAAGGCAGTACAGGTTTGGCACAATGTGTAGAGGTGGTATGGTCATATCTTCTATCTCAGTGCCCTCTCCCAGTGTACAGCAGGGGAAATTAAAGGTTCGTAGTTGTTACTTTTTCAATTCTGTATGTCATCTTCAAGAGATTACCAAAATGCTAATATTCCTTACAGAAACAAAACATAATTTGCCACAGAAGACTAAAGGAAAACCATCACACCAACAGGCTGGGCAAAATCATGTCAGTATATCATCAAAAAGGGAGTCATGCACTCTCAAAAAGATTTCAGCATTTAACATAGCTTACAAATTAATTTTAGACTGAAAGAACAGCATTGAAATTGAATACGCTCAAATACTATTAAAGAGGTGACCTCAAAACATTTTGTTTTTTTTAATTTGAAGTCAAGCGCAGAACTTAAGCCTGGGCCTTAGCAACTGGGTAGTATTACTTCCAACAAAAGTGAGAGGAGTAACACTACTTCCATATGGATATAAAGACACAAACCCACATCGCTGTCAGTATAGAGGACACTTCAGGGAACAAACAGCTTTCCCACAACTACCAACAAGACAGGAATGCAATCTCTTTGATCATACAGAGTTCCTGAGGGCACGACATCAGAACTATCGACTCTCCATCTAAATACTCGGGTCTTCCAGGCAATGGCCACAGACTGCAAACTCTTCTGCATTAGCTGGCAACCTCTCCTCAGTATTCTTTTCCTTAGTTCTACTTTCCTTCAACCTGCCAAACCTGGTTCACTGGCTTGATACTTCTTGCTGTACTTCTTTTGGACTGACAGTATTCCAGATACGCTAGGCACAATCATTCGTGCTGTTGAACTAACATGATCACATTCTTTTATACTCAAAAATGACAATTATGTATCTTCATAATTTTCCGTTGTGTCTCTTCTCAGTCTCTGCACAGTTTTAAGACCGCCTATGCCATCTGTCAGTCTCAAAGCCAGAGATCTCAATCTCCAAGTGCCTGTAATTTCTGGTCTATGAAAGCATCTTAGGACTAGGTCACTTTTAAACAACACCCTGCTGCTATGATCCACCACACCATTTCTGAGCAGACAAAGGCACCTGCCATGTCAACAAGCAGACAAAAGCAACCATGCAGAAGTAGGGGTTTGTACATTCTTCACAGCAGCCTACGGAATCCCTGCTAAGAGATGCCAGAAGCTCAAGTGAAAACAACCCTGTATGACTGCTGCTTCCCAAGGGCCGCTTTTGTCTTGAAAGACAAGACAATGCCAGGACATTAAGTACTACCTTTTTGAAAAGCGAAGAGAACTTCTACTCATCATCCTCACTAGCATCCTGTGCCCAAAGTCCATCTAGAAGAAGACAGACCACTTGTTCAGAGACTAAAGAAAACCAGCTGTTTCTGGCAGTACTAGTGTTGATTAAAACTTGATGACTCATGAGCAGATGACACATTCCAGGCCATAAATGGTTCCTGAGTTTTGTGGTGCTCAGGAGGCAAGAACATTACATGAATGACTGGGCAGCAATGAAAGAGCTCTTCTGCAATGCTTAAAAAAAAAAAAAAAAAAAAGTATCTTATCATGAAGAAAACAGAAAGGAAGTCAAAACAAACTGCTAAAGCCAGAATTACCCTCCACCCCAAACTTCATGCACTTCCTTATGAGCAGTTACTCTCCACCCTTAACCCTTGGTTCTTCCTCGTTTTCCAAGAAAACACTGAGCATGGGCTCTGCAGAGTTTTTCCATACGCACGGGAAGGTTTTATATTTAGGAACAGAACTCAATTGCTGAAAAGCAACTGGCACTGAAAAGCAGCTGGCACAGCAAAGCAGAGAAGGTAGAAAAGCTGAGCAAAACAGAATGCAAACAAAAGCATAGAGTATCAAACTGTCCGAAGAGAAACTTACTTGCACCACCAATGCTTCCAAGTAAACATTGCCAAGGAATGTTTGTCCCCATTACTTCACCTGGGATGCTGAATAAGTATGCTTACCTTCAAGGGAACTACTGGTGTTTTCTACATTCTATAACATCAAACTAAATCTTCTCCCAACAGAAGACAATTCATCTTCCTGAAATTCAAGCATGAACTGCCACCAAAAAAAAGTACAACCTTCCTGCTTATACATTTTTATACATTCCCCTTAAGCATGCCCATGCTGGCCTGCTTCTGCAAGACATACACCTTAATTCAACCTGTCCTTGCTCTTCCAACTCCAGGAGAAGAAAAATGCCAACAAAAATCATAAATGTGCCTCTTTATTATGTTCTGTGCAAAAACCGTATACATTCCAGGTCTTCAGCTGCACTTCACCAGCAGTGTGCCCTCATAACTGTGTATTTTCGAGATGAATGTAAAAGCACAGCCTCAAAACTATTTTTTTTTTCGAGTGAATGTGAAAGCATAACCTCAGTTAAACACATGGAGTTTCCTTACTGCCAAACATAGTAGGCAGAAGGCAGAGGAGCACTCCCAGCAGTCAGGGGAGCCGGAGCATCCTGGGTCCGGTTCATTCTCCGCCATTTTAGAGCGGGTTACGAACACTGCTGCTCGTCAGCACGGAACCTAGTGATGATTTACCGAGTGCTCTTGCCCTTTCAGCAACAGCCTCAACAACCCCAAGTTAAGCAGCGTAGTACTGAATGTTCAGCAGTGGTATAAAAGTCCTTTATTTCAGTCTGGACAGCAGCCGGGACTGAAATGGAGCGTGGCCGTTATTTCAGCCCATCATCACCTTTATCTCTTCTTCCGGTCCCGCCACCACTGCTACGCCAGAAGGCGGAGGAGGATGTTTTCGCGTACTGCTTCGGACAACGGCAGGACGTAGGAAAAAACCGCCGCCGCACACACTCACCACTGGCGAGATTACGCTGGTGGGACGCCAAGTCCGCAAAGAGCCAGCCGCGGCACCGGTCTCACCTAGCGGCCGACTGCCGGACCCCGGCCCAGGCAGACCCTCAGCTGCCCTCGGAGCAGCGCCCATACCTGGAACCGACCAGGAGGGAGTCCCAAGTCCCACCACCCACTTCGCTACCCGACAGGCCTCAAGCAGCTCCCCAGTACTCACGGGTCATGGCGAGACGCTCAGGCCGCGCAGTACCTCTACCCCTACCACCGCAACGGCCGAGACCCGCCCAGGAAACCAACGCCCCGCTCTCACCGCCGAGGCCGTCTGAGGCGCCGCCCGCCGCCGCTGCCCCTTATGGCACTGGCTGGTCGCTGATGTCACAGCGCCGCGCGGACCCGGCCCAATCAGCGGGACGCGCGCCGCTGACTCCCGCCCCGTGGTGCGGTGCGTCCGCCCGAACCGGGGTGTGAGGGAGAGGTTTGGGGGGTTGGTCTAACAGCCTGGACTCAGAGGCAAAGCGGCCGCCTAGAGAGCTGCTGAGAGCCGGCTGAACCGAGGGCTACGCGGCTGACGAGCTGCCGGGACGTTACAGGCCGCTCCGGCGCCGTTATTGGTTGCCCCCTACACCCTCCCCCTCCTGCCCCTCCTCTCCTGGTCGGCGCACGCTGATGACGTTGCGGGGCGCGCCGCCGGGGCGGCACGCCGTCAGCCGGCCGGGCTCGCAGCATCACCGGGCCGCCGCCGCGCGCTGCTGACGCCGCCGCCGAGCTCGCGGGCGGGCGCGCGCCTCTCCCGGCGCCGGCGCGGCCTCCGCCATGTTCCGGCGGGCCCGTCTCACCGTGCGGCCCAATGTGCGGCCCCCGGGCAGGGCCGCCGCCACCGGCACTGGCGGGGTGGACCCGGAGCCGTCGGGACCCTCAGGTTCGGACAGCCTGGCGGCGGATGGAGCAGGGACCGCAGCGGGATCGGCAGACGCGCGGCAGGCGGACAGGTGAGTCCCGCCAAACTCGCCCTGGCAGGACAGTGTCGGGCCGCCGGCGGCAGTGGGCCGCGTATCCCCGGGAGCGGAACGGGCCTGTGCAGGGCGGGATCCGACGGATCCCGGGAGGTGGCGGTGGCTCTCTGTAGCGCTGGTTGTGGCCTGTCACCGTCCGGTTATCGATGCTGCGCTGGCTCCTCATGAAGACCTCGTGAAAGACGCGTGCGGTCGGTGCCCGGTGACTGCGCCTCCGGGGCTGTCGGACAGGACAAGGACTTGCGGGTGTTGGACGCGTTCGCAGCCTAATCTGAACTCGCGTTTCTTCACTGCCGTTGTGCAGCGGGTGCTTGGAATAACATTGGAACGGGCTGCCTAGGGAGGTGGCGGAGTCACTGTCCTTGGAGGTGTTTAGCGAAAGGCTGGACATGGCATTTAGTGCCATGTTCTGATTGACAAGGTGGTGTTGGGTCATGGGTTGGACTCGACGATCTCGAGGTGTTTTCTATACTGATTGATTCTGTGATGCTGTAAGTTATGACTGCAGAAGAGTGGCCCAGTGTGGTTTGACACTCCTTTTTTTCTGACTCCACAGCAGCCAGTAAACCCTGGTTTACTGTGTGCAGCAATTCTTTGTGCTGTGTAGCCAGATGTTTGATTTTGCTTTCTTACAGCATTTTGTCTTTTGTATCCATTTCTTCATGCGTTGGCAAGGGAGGACTTCCTGTCTTTTTGCAGGGTTTTTTTGCCTATTTAGTTTTTTACTTTTTATTATGATAGAAGCACATGGTAAAGTTGGCCTTAGGAGTGGTCCTCCCTGAGGATCTCCCTGTTGTGGGTTAAGCCTGGCTGGTTGCTAAATCCCACAGTTTATTGCTGGCTTCCCGACAACCCTGCCCCTCCCAGCCTCGTGGGATGGGCAGAAAATTAAACCGGCAGAAGTGCAAGAAAAGGTGTGTCAAGATAAAGACAGTTCAATAGATAAAGAAATAGAAGTGCACATAAGCAAAACAGAATTGGGAATTCATACAGCACTACCTGCAGGTGTTTTACTGTCTCCAGGAAAGAAGGGATGTCACTGTTGACGTCGTTTTAGAGAGATGAGAAACACTCTTTTCATGGAGCAAAAGAAGCTAAAAGTTTATTACACACATCCCTTTATATATAGCATTTAACAAACATCCCGTGTCTATCCCCTGTTGATCAGTAACAAGCTGTTACCCCTCTTAATAATTGGTCAGTCTAGAAAAGGTGTCTATGTGCAAGAAAGAGTTGTTCATAAGATACTGCTTTCATTCTTCTGCTTGACAGTTGAGAATTGCTGAAACAGGTGCAAGAAACATTCCTAATCTGTAGAATTCTTTCCCAGGGAAACAAGCTGTTTGTCACCGTTGCAGGACTCTGTTCTCATGAAGAGCTGATAACATTCTCACGGTTTGTGTCAGATCAAGTCAGAATTCAGTCTATGAGACTTGCTCAGGCCTGTACAGGACTGCTGTTTTGCCACCACAACGGGATCTATCATTCATAGCAGTTACTATGAATGATAGACAATAGATATGGCATTTGCAGAAGACAAATGCCATAGCTCTAAATGTCCTTTCTTTCTTCCTCTAGCTTTTACTGAGGAGGATGATGTCACATGTTGTGGGATCACAGCAATGATCAGTCATTTGAGATCAGCTGTCCTGGTTGTGTCCCCTCCCAGCTTTTTGCCCATCCCCAGTGTGGTCAGCCATGTGTCAATGTGAGAAAAGACCCTGGTGCTGCATAATCATTGCTCAGCATTAGCTGGAAATATGGGTGTGCTATCAGGGCTGTTGTTTCACAAATCTGAAACATCACCATGTGAGCTACTGCCCACCAAAGGCAGTACCGATCAGCATTTCAGGACATTTCCTCAGTCTGATAATTGTTCTTCAGAACAACATTCACACTTCTTTTGTACAGTTGGGTTTGAGTTTATATAAATACCTCAAGTCCTTTAGTTGAAGCTTGTCCCTTATGGCAATATGATGAAATAGTGTTAGAGTCTTCTGTTTTGTCGGCTGGAAATACAGGCCTCAGACTAGTTGGCATGGCATGTCTTTAGGAAACCCATGCCACCTTTTATTCAACTTGTATCTTACATCTTTAGTTGTTTTGCATTGTGCCTCAGGGATGCTATTATTTCAAGTTGTATTTATAAAATTTTTGTGTTACAGGGATCACCTTACTGAAGCTTTTGTTACCTGATTTTTTTTTAATGAAAAAAATTTTACTATTTTTCACTTAGGTGCTACTGTTGCTGTTTCAAAAGATTTGTTAAGACTTTTGTGTTTGTAATTTAACAAGTGATTATATATAACTGATATATATAGCAATATATCAGTGTAATAAAATTTTGAGTTTCAAAACTACATATTGGTGCGACTCTGAAAGGTGCTCTGATCTATTCTCATGGCTTAAAAATAGGCCTTTGCCTTATGACTTCTGACAGGGTAGTCCACCTAGCTGACCAAAGGAAGCCAGTTCATCTAGTCTTTGGATTTCAGTAAAACCTTTGAGACTGGCTCTCACAGTATCCTTCCTTCAGCACAAAACATCCAGAACACACCTGGATAAATACATAATGGGATGGGTGAGCAACTGGCTCATGGATCAGGTACAAATGTTACAGTGAATGGGGTGACATCATACTGGTGACCTGTCACTGCGGGGGTTCCACAGGGCTCTAACCTCAGCTCTGTGCTCTTCAGCATCTTCATAAATGACCTAGACACAGGATTCAAAGGTATATTGAGTAATTAAGAAAGGTATATAAACCTGTTGACTCTCTCAAGGACAGGGAGGCCCTGCAGAGAGACCTCAGCAAATTAAAGGGCTTGGGAAACACCAGGCATATGAAGTTCAAAAAGGGAAAGTGCCAGATTCTGCTGCTGAGGTGGGGCAACCCTGAGTGTATGGACAGGCTGGCGAACAAGAGACTGGAGGAAAATGACCAGAGGGTGTTGGTCAATGGCATGTTGAACATGAGTCAGCAGTGCACTGGCAGCCAGGAGGGCCAATCCTGTCCTAGGGTTCATCAGGCACAGCATCACAGCTGGGCAAGGGAGGGGATTGTCCTGCTCTGCCCTGAGCTGGGGCAGCCTCACCTCCAGTGCTGGGGGCAGAAATGGGTGACACAGAGTAAGAAAGACATAGAGCTGTTAGACAGCACCCTAAGGGGGGCAGCAAAGATGGTGAAGGGCCTTGAAGTGAAGCTGTAAGAGGAGTGGCTGACGTCACTTGGTCTGTTCAGCCTGGAGGAGATTAAGGGGAGGCCACATTGCAGTCTGAAACTTCTTCATGAGGGGAAGTGGAGGGGCAGACACTGATCTCTTCACTCACAGCTGCTCAGGTCTATGTCTGTAGTATCAGACACTTAATATTGTTTTGTTTTCTATATACTGAATAAGTTTTGTTAATTATCAGAGAAGGGAAAATTTTATAAGTGTAAGAGAATTCTAATTTTTTAATACACTTTCTTTTAAATTGTATTTAACTGTTCAGAAATCCAGTGTTGCACTCTGGTTAAAAACTCCACATAACACAGGTAGTATGAAGAGGGTGGATGATGAATTACTTTCCATTGTCTCCTGCTGTACAAAGGACAGTGGATGTTGAATGGAATTTGGAAGGATCTTGTTCAAAACACATAAGTAGACACCATGTAATAAGTAAGCCCTCTAAACTCTTTGCCCAAGGGTTTCTGTACTAAAAACATGTATGAACTCACAGTGGGGACAAATTGATTCAGCCATTTAACAGAGGCTGCAAAAAGCAAACACATCATCTGCAGTGTTTGCCTCAATCACAGACAGTAGCTGGAGACAATTTTGAAAAGTTTTACTGTGTATTTATACTTTGTTTATGTTTCTTGGAAAGCATTTACTTCTGACCATTTTTAAAAAGAGAATGGGTGTGGTTGTCCTTACGTACAGAAATAGGGCATAGTTCCAACGTAAAATTTAAAAAACTCTCTTTATGACTCAGTTATAATTATACTGCAGTCTTGCTATGAGCAACAGCCATAAAGCTGAGTACTGATGGATTCAGCAGACTTGGATGATCATAATGGTTGGCAATTTTACTTGCACTTTGAAAATTATTTCTGTATAAGTGATAGAAAAAGTACTAACATATAAAGTTTTCTAGGGAAGCTAAGTTAAGTGTGGGCAGCAGTTTGACTGCTGATGTTTTTCTGGAAGCTCAAGTTTATGTATCATCTTGCAAATGTGTAAGAGGAATGTTCGCTTTTAGTGTAGTATAAGTCATGAAACCACTGTTACATACAGATTTGTTAAAGTGTTTAATATGTTATCTATGTTATGTAGGTAATTTTTTATAAAGCTTTATGATACTGGTATTTTCAGCTGAGAGAGCCTTCCAAAAAAAGAGGTCGAGTGTGGGAATGTGTTACTGTTACAATCTTGTTGATCAGTGATTAGTGCTAGAAAATAATACACCTATTCTTATTTTATGAGGAAGTACCAGCTACAGGTTGGTCCTAGCATGGCTTCTTGTGTATAACTGTTTTCCCATAGCCTAGTGTTTATATTGATTAGCCCATAAACACATCTTGAAAGTAAAAGTAACAGATCTATCACTGCAAAGACCTTCAGAATACTCTCTTAAATTTTCCAGTGATGACAAGGCGAATAATACAAGTGGCACTGAGGAGGCTAGTAAGCCTGCAGAGATGCTTACCCAGAGAAGAAAACGTATCTCCACAATGCCAAATCTTGTCAAACCCAGAGCTGGACCATCGTCTGCTCAGCGTTCTGCACCAAAACCACAGAGGCGACCATCACAGACTTCTGATGGCAGTGCTTCACTTCAGAAGGATCCCTCCCCATCAGAAAAGAGTAATGTTGAAAGCTCTGTAAAGTCTCCCATGCTTCCTGAGAAAAAAACACCTGTGCCACAAGTGCCACAGTTTTCGCCACTAAAAAAATCTGTGAACAAAGAGCAAACTGTTGGTGTAGCTGCTCCGAAAAATGATGATAGCTTGCAGAAGAGTGTACCCTCTCCTCTTAAGGAGAGACCAACACAGGAAAGATCACGAACACAGGAGGAAAAGGTACCTGTGAAACCTTCTCCTGAGAAAGTTAAACGAATATGTTCTGACCGGGAAAGGATCCTCAAAGCTCGGAAATTAAGAGAAATGCTTAAAGAAGAGCTGAAGAAGGAGCGGATGGTAAGGCCTCTGTGTTGAGCAATGCTTATCTGTGAAAGACACCCTGTGATTCACCCTGCACACATTGTCTCATTGCTGTCGTGTTTTCTGATGTTTGTCAGCTACTTACTGCTAGTAGTCTGTCATACCTCATAGCTCTCTATGTGTTTATTCTGTTTATAAGCAGTAGCAGCACTTTGTTCCCTAATAATACAGATTTTACAAGGAATTGCCTGTATTTTTATTTGATTAGCCACAAGACTTTTTGACATCACAGCTGGTTTTATAGTCAACATTCTAATTTTGAAAGTTACATGATTTGTAATACAGCAGGGAAGTATGCTGCAAGAAGTTTGGATTTGGGATGTCTCATACTTTTTTGAGTTGATCATTGTCAAAGTTCTAAAATTTTGAAGAACTTTTTATTTATTTGTGCCAGGTATTGAATGCTTCTGAAAGGGTAAGTGGCTTAAAGGTCTATAATGCTCTCTCTGAGAAAGGAACACTTCTAAGATAATCTTGTTTTGGTTCTTGGGAATGGTATATGTGTGCGTGTGTGAACAGCAAAATTCCATTAATGGGTACTTTGTAAACAAGCAAAAGTAAAAATAATTTGTGAGATATTAAATACTTTTAGGGTAAATCTAAGTGTTTGTTCTTTTGTTTTATTTCGTTTTGGTTTGTATGGAAGAAGTTGAAACACAGGCCTCCAGTAATCGAAGGATGTTCTCCACCAGATCGTTCTAAAATGACCATGAGAGACTTAATATACTATCTGCCAGAAAACAATCCTATGAAGTAAGTATGACTTTTTTTCTCTCTCCTTAGGTTAAATTACTTTTCAACCTCTATAATATTAAATATGGAGTTTTAGCACAGATACAGTATTGTTGCAATAGTAACCAAAGCTTCTAGACTAGCTTCTAGTTTTCACATCTGCTTAATTATAGTACAGAAGTAAGAATGGAGCTTTGTGTACTTGTTGAAATACACAAACATGAACCTGTCCCTAGTGTTGACTTATCTCTACAGAAATACAGAATAGTAGAATTTTATTATTTTTTCCAGCTGCTTGCTGTGAAATTGTTAGTTGTGGCTGTTAGAGTTGTTATAATTGCCCACTAAATCCAATGGACTCAGGAGGCTAAGCATTTCTCCTTCTAGGTGCTGAAGTGCAAAATGCACTGCAAGACCTTTGAGGGTAGCTACTGCTGCACCACTGACATGTTTCACCAGCAAGACTGAGGTGCATGCTGGGAACAGTAATGCAGCGGGCTGCACAGGCTGCCACAGAGCAGAGCAGGGCCTTCTCCCTGCAACTATCACAAGTGATCACATGAATAGAAGTACAGTTATCCAAATCCTGTTCTTTCAGTAGTAGATGAGTTTTCTGGTGGTATCTCTTATCACCTTCCTTTTAATGTTTGTGTGCTTGTGTGTTTTATTTTATTTATCACTTCCCTTATTTTTTCTTTTACACTGAATAGTTTTTTAGGAGGTAAAAACCAAGATGCTTTCATATTCCTTTTATCCTAGCAATAGATTTCTGCTTGAGATACTTTTTTTGTACTTGCTTGTACAAAAACTAGGCAAAATTTACTTAACATTGGTGGTTTTGTAGTCCAATCTAGATGTGATACAAGTAATTGAATAAAAAGCTTTGTGTTTCTTTGTCTATTGCTCATTAAAAGCCAGTTTCATGGAAGAAAGCAGAAATGTATCTGTACAAACAATCATCTCTAGCTTTTTATGATATTCTAGGTCTTCATTGGTAGAAGAAAAGAGAACAGAAAAAAATTCTTCACTGAGTCAGATGAAAGAGTAAGTCTTGATAGTGAAGTATGGTCAAAAAGTTTTCTGGTGTAAAAAGCCCTGCATTTCTATGATAATACAGTGTAAATATATGTCTTTACTGTTTCAATATCATGGCCTAATTTATAAAAATAGTAGTTTGGGCAGGTAGGGTGGTTAAAAAACATTTTGCTTTCAACATTAAGTTTTGCATATTTCCATTTTACAGTAGAATGAAAAGCAGGTTTCAAAGTTCACATGTTTCTTGATGTGTTGCCTTGCTGGGTGGTTCATCAAATTGTTGAGTGCCTGACATACTGAGCAGCAATTCAAAACACTTAATATTTTTGCTCGCTGTCTTAAAAATTGTAGACAGGAGGAGAAAAGTACTCCTGATCATGAAGAAGAGGAGGAGGAAGAAGAAGAGAATGGGGAAGAGAGTCAGGATGGCCCACTTCTCGTTCCTCGTGTGAAAGTAGCGGAAGATGGTTCAATCATTCTGGATGAAGAAAGGTGACAAATTCTGTGCTTGGCTCATGTGGACTGTACGCACTGTGGCTCAGTTTGCAATTAGAGGAATACTTTGCATTGGGACAAGTATGAGTATATTTATGTTTGGGAGTTGAGCTACACTGACTTAGGAAACAGTGCAAGGATTTGGCAAAATATGAGCAGCAGTAATATACGTCTCTGTAGTGGCATACTTGATGAGAAGTGTTGTTGGGGAAGGAGTTAGAGAGGAAGATTACATATTTTCTTACTGTGAATGAACACTGAAGATTTGTCAAACTTCTAAATGTCTTCTGTTTAGCTGACTTTTTCGCTTCTCACAGTTAGCATGTATCTGCCTACTGTTATTTTGGTTATCAGTACAATTTGCTCCAGCTTTGTATCTTGCCTGTTGCTTCTTTATTCTTCTGTCAGTGTTTTAGTAACTTTGCTTAGAATATGATGTTTAAAAAGTAGATTATTAAATTTCTGAGTTCCCTGAAGGTACTAACACAAGATTTAGGCCAAGATTTAAGGATAAAGAGGGCCTGGTAAAAAAATTTGAAGGTAATGTAGAAAGATATTGAGAAGTTCTAATGACTTTACAAAATATATTTCTCAAATGTTAAACAAGTTGTTTTTTTGGTTTTTTTAAAATATAATTATGTCGGTCTGTATTATAAAACAGGAAAAGGAGATTTACTCATGGGGGTAAATAGGGCAGTGTTTTCTTGGTACATTCTCTCTTTAAAGTACAGGCTAGTATAATTATTATAATTATTGCATGGTAGAAATGCTCATTTGTGGAAAAAAATTGAATAGCTGTCTTATAAACATCTACTGTGTGTTTTCCTAGCAATATTTTGAGGTGAGTCTTCTTGTGTGTTTTCTTTCCCAGCTTAACGGTAGAAGTTCTAAGAACAAAAGGTCCATGTGTTGTAGAGGAAAATGATCCCATCTTTGAGCGTGGCTCTACAACTACATATTCTAGCTTCAGGAAAAGTTTTTACACAAAACCATGGTCAAATAAAGGTGAGTATATTTTTGGTTTCAAGTTCTGAGTCTGCAGAAAAGTCCTAGTTTTCACCTATGCTTTATACTTAACAGTTTTCATCCCCAATGGAATAAATAGATTTACTTATATGTCACCTCATGTCATCTCAACCCTCCACACTCTTAAAACAGGCAGAGATGCGGTATTTACTGTGAAACTGATTCTTTAAAAATTCAGTGCCTTTTCATATGTAGGCTACCTGTGCTTTTTTCCCACCATGTATGTTCAGATGCTGAGGAAATGCTAATCTGCTTTATCAAGAGCATAATTTTGGATTCTGGTTTACAGATATTTGGGTTCTATATTGTACTTAAACTACGCTATTCCAGCATGGGCAGGAATAGATTGTGTTAGGTGTCTCTGTGTGGACTGATTTCAGTGTAAGTTCTTATGAATGGCTGAGTTGGGTTCTTCATTGCTCTTCCTGTGAATTGACTATTATCTCTAGGCTTACAGCACTGTGCAAGACTTTTTACAAGTAAAATGGAAATGACTTTTTACCGCTGTAGATGGAAAAATTAGCTTCAGAATTCACTGTGCTCTCTTTGGGATGCACTCTTTTCCTGTTAATAATGGAGACGATAGATTTACATGATGTTTTTCTGATTTCTGTTTGTGCTTGTGTTCTTAATAAAAATGGACATTTTTATTTGGGGTTGGTTAGCTTTGATTTACTAGCTTTAGAAAGCACTCTTCACATTCTGAAGTTTTCTAGTAGATTAGACAGTCCTTTCTGTTGATAGTTCATTCAGCAAATGTTGATAGAGGGGCCAAAGTAAAATAGCAAACATATACTCCATATACTTATCTGGACTTGCAGCTACAGTAGACAACCTCAAAGTTACTGATCTTACCGCATTAAGGTTGCAAGATGTTCTTATTTCTGGTAGCAAGAAGGATGTTTTAGTAAATATTTAAGTGTGTGTAATTTTTTCTTTCTTTTCCCTTCTAGAAACAGACATGTTCTTTTTAGCTATCAGTATGGTAGGAACAGATTTCTCCTTGATTGGGCGGCTGTTTCCTCATAGAGCCAGAGCAGAAATTAAGGTAAAAATTAAAGCACTCAATAAAGAAACCGAACACCTGGTTTTACTTTTCTTTTTCTTATTTGCATTCCCATGCTTCCTCTACTAGTATTGATAATTTTGTTGAGGATTTTCTCCACAGTAGTGCTCGTTCTCTGGTACCTGTTTCAAGAGGTTGTAAGTATCTGAAACATTAAAATGCTGGTTGAATTTCAATCGATGAATCTAGTAAATGTAGCATGCTTGAACAGACTGTTTTAGTTGTAGAATGCTGATATGCCTTAATGGCTTTGGTGAGGGGCTTCTGTGTTATCTCTTTTGTTGTACACAGCTGGGAAAATCTTTGATATTTCACACCTTGCTCAGATTAAAAGTCAGGAAAAGGTGTAGAAAATAATAAAAGTGTAGCTGGTGATAGCTATGGTAATAGATTTTATATTTAAAAATTAATTGCAAACTTGTGTGGATATGCATGTGAATTTCAACAGCTTTAGTTGATTTTTTACAATGAAGGCTTAGCTTGAGCTGCCATTTTGTACAACATAATGTTGCATTTCTTGCTTAATGACAAACACAGCTCTGCATTTGCTTTTAGAACAAGTTCAAACGTGAGGAAAAAGCTAATGGATGGAGAATAGACAAAGCTTTCAGTAAGTAAATATTCCCTACCCTATAATAAGTCACTAAATGGTAACCATCTATTGGTAATAGATGTGGTAATTTCTGTGCTTTGCCTTGTCTGAATTACTTAGAAGAAAGTTTTTGCTCATAGATGAATCCAGAAGCTGTGGAATCTTAGGTTTTCATAACAAGCATAGTTCAAAATAACAATCTCCAGGTTTGTTTTCTATCTCTTCTAGATGTCTGCTAAATGAGATTAATATAAACTTTGTCTTGTAAATTCAGTTGATGATGATTCTTCTTATTCATGGGAATTTCTAGCACAGTTATTTATTGTAAACTGGTTTGAGACTCCTTGAAGACTTTCTTTGTTAGTTGAATGAGGTACATATGTCCTACAGCAGCATGTTAATACTTTATTTAGTACTATGGTACAGTTTATGTATTTGTCAGTTCTTATGTTTTCTGAACTACTTAATTTTATAACTTGATTTTAAAACCTAACTACCATAATCCAGTCAACTTCATGTCAACTTCAGCCCCTACTCAAGTGATACAGAAAATACTTTCAAGAGCTCTCTGTTTAAATGTGTATAACCTTTGCTTTTTAATACTATATCATATATCACTGATTATTTTACAAAGATGAAACTCAAAAAAAATAATCAGCTTTGAAATCTGTTCTCTTTCTTTGCTTTAATCTGATAGAAGAAAAACGACCCTTTGATTTTGAATTCTTTGCCCAGCTGCTTGAGAAGGTCTTAGCAGATGAGGGAAAGAGGAAGCAAAAGACCGTTAAAAACCAGAAGCCAAAAGAAAAAAAGTCTCCAAGGCCACAGAAGTCAAAAGGTACTTTAAAAGAGTGCTTGAGATGGCATTACAGAGCAGTGGCCAATAATGTGTTGCTGGCAGAGGAAAAACCACATAGGGCATTACATTTTCCTTCCCTGTTGTGGACACGACAAAATCTTAGCTTCATAGTGTAACTTTTTCAGGTGTAGTTTATTGATGTGCAGGTGGTAATAATTAGTAACAGAGCAAAAAACATGATACCATGGTATCACTTTCTGAAGTGTTGATATTCTAATTACCAGTTGGTAAGTATATAAGTTGGTAAGTTGCTAATCAATTCACATGTAGAATTTTTGAGCCAAAATTGTATTTTTAGCAAACTCTTTTGTGTTGAAAGTTTTTTTGCATTTAAAATCCTCTTCTTTTAAGGGCTCTGTTTCTCCTTTAATGGTAGTTTAACTTCATGAGTCTGAGGAGTATGATTCTTTTCAGAGAATCATGTAAAAGTTGTTTTATCTTTCTGGTCAGCTCAAAATAAAGATTATGTTTAATTACTGTTGATCACCACTGTGTCTTACTACCTCAGTATGTGGGAAAGGGCCATTGACAGATGCATTTTTATTAAAAACAGTTATCCTGACGCCATTTTGTGAATTTCTTGCTAATTGTTTGTTCCACAAGACCCATCCTTTTGTAAGTGGTATTGTGAAACTAACAAGTGAACGTCTTTTAAAGGGGATGCTAGCTGGGAGACAACATCTCTTAAAACTGAAGTAGTTGCTGCTTTTCTGTAGCCTTGGTTTTGAATTTGATTAAGTATAATATCGCATGTATTAGGACTTAAAACCATATAGAGAAATCTTGTTTCTACACTTTAGTAGTAGACTAAAGATTATGTCATGCGTAAAGTAATGTGAGTATGCTTTTCTACTTCTTTTGCATTTTGGACTTCTTAATTACAGGGAAGCAAGTTCATTTAAGGTGAATAAGAAAGAAAGGAAAGGTTCTTGGTGATTAAATACAGGATCAAGGCAAAATGTCCTTAAAGTAGGGAGGAGGTAAATTTTAGAAACTCATTAAACCCAGAAAATAACTTGTTAATTACTAGCTAGATAATATTTCAGATTTCTTATGTAAGCTAGAATGATCAACTCTTATACATTTCTTGATGAAAAATTACTTTTGCATGGCTTATATTCTGTAACCATCATCACCTATTTCTGCAGACATACAAAAATTCTTTGTAGGAGTAGCAATGTCTGCTTTCCCTGATTGCAAATGTAACTGTATTAACTGTAAAAAAGCACAGACACAATAGCATTTACTAAACTTGCTTTACATCCCGTATTGACTTTCTCCTGGTGAAGTGTTGTCCCATTTACAGAATGTGTTTTGTATTAAATACTGAAGTGAATCTGTGCTGCAGCTTTTCTGGCAAGCCAATGACTCATGCTCCCCAGTCCTGCTCATACACCTGGCAGTGTATTGGCAGTGATACATGAGCACACAAATGTTTTTAGTAGAGTTGCCTTTGTGTTTGTGGCTCCTATTACTCCACCAGTCCATTTACCAAGAACCATATTGTCTCAATAGCAAAAGCTGCCAGCACAGAAATTGCTAATGATCAAGATGAACTTCAGGAAGCCGGAGTTTCTGATGCAGAAACAGAAGCAGATGGTGTAACAGCTGAGAAAGAAAATGAGGAATCTTTGGGCATTTCTGAACAGGCAGAACAGGTTGCATCAGAGCCAGCATTAGCAAAAAAGAAGAGAAAGAGGAAGAGAAAAGATGATCTTGAACAGGAAGTGGAGAATATTCCAGAAGAAATGCCAGTTCCTTCAAAAACTGCTGAAGAAGGGAAGTCCTCTAATAAAAGTAAGAGACAAAAGTGCTCACTTTCAAATGTCAGATAGAAATTTTATATAAAGTCAAACTTTGTTTTTTTGCAAACTTGAAAGTCAAAATTTGGTCTTTGATTTATATTGCAGGTCTGCCTTGTAGAGGTTGTGGAACAATGCCTTTTAAAATCAGCTTTCATTCTAAATCTAAACATACTTTGTTTTAGATGAGAACAGTTCCCTTAATACTTAGATTTTTTCAAATGGGATTTTTAGACTTATATTAACTCTTCTTCACTGAATCTAGTATTTGGTTACAGGAATTCTAAAATATTTCCCAGAATGTCCAAACTAATTTAATTCTTATTAATTATCAGGGAAAAAAGTGATACATGCAAGCAGTGATGGTCATGCTACCTGTGGAGAAGAAGCAGATTGTGCTATTGATGGAAAACAAAATGCGACTGCTGTAACAGAGGAGGAGAGATCGGAGTCCTGTTCACCAGTGAATAACCAAATGGAAAGAGAGGGTGGTGTCAGTTTATGCAGGTAATGTTTATACTGGAAAGCTTAGGCAAAACAAAAACGTAGTTTAAAGTTTTAGTATTGCTTTTATTTTTTTCATGATTACCACCATTTAACTGCCACAGAAAGTGCAGGTTTCTGAGAACTGTCCTGGGATTTAGTAAGCTGTTTATAATTTACATACTCAAAATATTCTTTGCCCTAATGAGCTGCCCTTGCAAAATTAATGTACATAATTACAGAAGTCACTTCCAAGAGCTATTTGATTTTTAAAGGATGTTTAGGAAGACCATTGTTTATCCTAACTTCTAGTATTTCTCTTGAAGCACTGCTTGATAATGTCGGTAAGTTGAGTTGCTCTATGCTTGGAATTCTTATCTGTAGTAAAATTATTCTTGTGAAAAAGGAATGTTGCTTCAATTTTATTTATGCAGAATCTGGGTGAAAGGCAAGCTTTTGGGTTCAGTTTTGGGCATACCTTTACTAAAAAGAAAGTGTATACTTGTTTATTAAACTTGTTATAAATGAAAGTGGTAATTCTAAAAATTTATTATGATACTGCTTCAGAATTTTGTGTGTTAATTTGTTGTATTTAGATGTATTGTAATTGTTTGTTATTTTATACAGATTCCCAGAAACTTCAATTTTCTTTAATAGTTCATTAGAAATAAATGGACAGTTATTTGCCTTTCTCAACCTAGATAGTTACAAAAGATCAGAGAAAAAACCATTAGCATACAATCGTTCATGTTAAAGTTTATTTTCATAAAAGTAATCAGTCTGGAATCATCAGATGAAATTTTAACATCATCTTATAATTGCAGTGCAAAAGTACAAAAGTTGTTTTAAAGCTCACAATCTGCAAATATTACTAAAACTTTGTGAGATTCTTTCAAACATAGGTAGTTATTTAGTATCAAAATTGCATTGTTTTTCAGTGCAACTTCCTCTATCTGTAAGCAAAATAGCTTTTTTTCTACAAGTACACTAATGTTCCTGTATGGTTTTATTTATTTCAGCCTTGAAGATAGCAATGATGTTATACTGGAACCTGCTAAATTGAGAACCGGAGATATTAGAGATAATACATCACATGACAGCCAGATTCCAGAGTTACCAGTTTCAAATATTAAAACCAAGGAAACACAAGCTATAGAAACTACAGAATCAAAGGTATTATTATATTTTTATGTTGTTCTTCTCAAGATCTTGGTCTTGATCATTAAAAGTGGTTTGTAAGTCGAGGCCATTTTTTGGTTGTTTTTGTGATGTTTTCACCACCAGGTGGAAAACAATCAAAGGCCTAGGAACATTATCAAAACTGAAATTCTCTCCATTCTCCTGGGCTTAATGGGCTGTCTGTTAACTGTTAACCTAAATGCATTCAGAGAGCTGTGTGTGCCTGACTTACCTCATAGGTGATTTAAACAGCTGAACAGTTTAATTATTCAAATGTGAAGGACTGCAATATGAATAGCTAGGCCTTGGAGCAGGATTTTTCTGGCATATGCTTAGTGGCACGGTGTTGAAAACAGATTTGAGTGGAGCACGTGTTGGGTTGTTGGTGCTGCTCCATGAATGATCTAGATACTGGAGCAGGGTGTAACCTCAGCAAGTTTACAAATTAGGTAGATCTAGAAGGAATTGCTAAGGCACCCAAAGGTTATACAGGCCTCTAGAGGGACCTGCATAGGCTGGAGAAATGGGCTGACAGGAACCTCAGGAAATTCAGCAAGGGGAGATGCCAAGACCCACACCAGGGAAGAAACAACCCAAGGCACCAGTGCATGCTGCAAGCCACCCAGATGGAAAGCAGCTTTTCAGAAAAGAACCTGGCTGCCCTGGTGATCTCCAAGTTGAGCATGAACCAGGAAGGTGCTGTGGCTGCACAAACAGCTAAGAGTGACCTGGGCTGCAGCAGGAGAAGCGTTGCCAGCAGGCTGAGGGAGGTGATCCCTGCCCCTTGTTCAGCACTGATGAAGCCACACCTGGAGGACTGACTAGTTCTGGGCTCCCTGGTAGGAGACACCTGGACATGCTGGAGACAGCCCCTCAAAGGGTCACACATGGTAAAGGGCTGGAAGCATCTCTCCTGTGACAAAAAGCTGAAGGAGCAGCAACTATTCAAGCTGGAGAGAAGGCTCAGGGGGATCTCTTCAACAATTCCACCAAAACCCAAGGGAAGGGTGCAAACAGGACAGAGCCAGGCTCTTTTCGGGGGTGCCCAGTGACAGTTCAAGAGACAACGGGCAAATAGTGCAAGACAGGAGGTTCCTTCTGAGCACCAGGAAATCCTGTTTCACTGTGAGGGTTACCAAGCACTGGCACAGGCTGTGCAGAGAGACTGTGGAGTCTCTATCCTTGGCAAGATTCAGAAGCTGTCTGGACACAGTATTGGGCAACCAGCTCCCAGTGGCTTGATATATTGGTTTTGCGTGGCCTGTTTTTGATAATAAGGGGCCGGAGGCACGGCCTCTGTGAGAAGCTGCTGGAAGCTTCTTCCTTGCATTGAAGACCCAATCCCTGGTGGTTCCTAAGACAATGTGCTGCTGGCAAGGCTGGGCCAATTAGAAATGATGGTAACACCTCTGTGGTAACAGATTTAAGAATTCAGAACAAAAAGAGGTTGTAGAGTTGTAACTGCCACCAGAGAAGAGTGGAGTGAGAACATGTGAGAAGAACAACTCTGCAGGCACCAAGGTCAGTGGAGAAGCAGGGGCAGGAGGTGCTCCAGGCACTGGAGCTGAGATTCCCCTGCAGCCCGAGGTGCAGAACCCTGACAGACCATGGTGAAGCAGCTGTGCCCCTGCACCCCATGGGGATCTACAGGGGATGCAGAGATCCACCCACAGCCCATGGGATCCATGGGGGATGCAGGGATCCACCCACAGCCCATGGGATCCATGAGGGATGCAGAGATCCACCCACAGCCCATGGGATCTATGGGGAATGCAGAGATCCACCCACAGCCCATGGAGGAGCCCCATGCTGGAGCAGGTGGGTGCCTGGAGGAGGCTGTGACCCTGTGGGAGACCTGTGGAGAGAGGGGCCCTGCTCCAGGCTGGAGCAGCCTGTCCTTGGCGGCTGCATCCCGTGGAAGAGTGGCCTACACCACAGCACTTTGGAAGGGGCTGGTGCTCATGAGATGGAGCCACGTCAGAGAAGCTCATGGAGCACTGTCTGCTGTGGGAGGGACCCCAGAGTGCAGCAGGAGAACAGCTCCTCTCCCTGAGGAGCAGCCTCGGGTGATGAACTGACCATAATCCCTATTCCGTGTCTCATTGCACTACTGGGGAAGGAGGGAGAGGTGTGGGGAAGGTGTTTTTAAGGAATTTATTTTGCTTCTCATTATTCTGCTCTGATTTTCTTAGTAATAAATTCATTTCGTATTTCTAAGTTGAGCCTGTCTTGCCTCTGATGGCGTTTAGTGAATGATATCTCTCCTAGTCCTTATCTCCAGCCATGAACACTGCATTAAATTTTCCTTCCTCTGTCCAGCTGCAGAGAAGCAGGAGTGAGCAGCTTTGGTGGGTGCCTGGCATCTGGCCCAGGTTAATGCACTACACTTGGTCAGGGGGGTTGGACCTAAAGACCTTAGCAGACTCTTCCACTCTCAATCACTGTGGCAATCTTGTTTCAGCTTTTCTTTATATTACAGTAGATGATCAAATAAGTTTATTGGTACTTTTCTACAACATTTATTTTCTTCCTCAGAATGAAGATACATATCACTCACAAAAAACAGATGGAAAGCAGAGTGTATCAGAAAGTGGATCACACTCTGAAATCACGTAAGTGGGGTTATTTTACTTTGCAGTGGCGCTTGAACTAAACCTGTATCTACTCAATTTGAATATAATTCCAATTGACCATTGTGGGTTGTACCAGTCAGGAGATAGTGATAACTTATTTTCCATATTCAGTGAAGCTTTTTGATAAAAATTTTGACTGCTGTGTAGCAGTGCATTAGCTAAGATCTAAATGGTAGATAGGAATAGGGAGAAAGACTTAGCTAAACTTTGAGAAAAAAAAACTAGTCTTTTTACAGCCAGCAAGAGCAAGAGAATGAAGAAATTCTGCCATATTGTGGGTAAAGCTTGGCTGTGAAATTTGATTTTTGATTTTTTAATAGAAGGGCCTCACTGAATTCTTTGACATTCGTAAGCTCTCCATCAGACTTATTAGCTGTACACATCATTTGTATGGTGTATTTCTTCTTTCTTAATTGGAAACTGTTCCTCTTCAGAACTTGTTGCAAGCTACTAAGATAAAAATACTCCCAAAATGTCTTATCTGTACTCGTTTATGAAATTAATTTTGGTGGCTGTTTCTTACATTGAAATAAATAATAATGTTTCTTACATTTAAATAAGTCTGTACCTAAGATTTCCATTTTTGCATTATCATTGACTTCTTATTTCATAATACTGTTTTTTAAAAGTGATTTAGAGATGGGGTACTAGTTAATGCTAAGTTGGTTTTCATGCTTCTGTCTTTCCCTGTTCGAAGGGCAGATCACTCTTACGATAAAGACTGTCAAAGCTTTATTTGTCTTGTTCTAGGGAGAATATAAGTTAGTAGCTCCCAATCTGAAGATTATTGATAAGATGTAGGGCTGTGTCAGTGTGTGAATCCCAGGACATGCCATTGCAATGGTTAAGGACACAGAGAGTGATGTACATACCCCATTCTTCAGTAAGATGTGGATGTTGGCAGTAGGACAAGGTATTTGAAAAAAGTTTGGTTTTCCATGACTGAGACAGCTTTGAAAGGGGATGGGAAGACAGGAGAGGTGGATGCAAAACATTGTATATAGGACAGATTTATATTGTTGCTATGTAAAATTAATCACACTGACATGCATTGTGAATCCCTAGGAGAAGATATATTCCTATTTATTTAACAGGAGGAAATACTTTCTTCAAGTATTTTGAGGTAGATTCCACTGAAAGCCAGCCAAGCTGTTAAGGTTTATTTGATCCTCTTTTAATAACTTTGTAGCATGCCTTTTAATATCAGAAAGATGCAGTGGGGTTTTTTTCTGTTTATTGTCTTGCTGCATGCAATGTCCATGCAGTCCATGATACTTGACCCATGCAGTCTGTGATGCTCTTGAAGTACATCTTGAATCATATAAGGCTTTTAGTTTCTCTTTGTTAATAATGTGTACCACCTTTCTTTATACCTTAAGGAAAACTGAAAAGTCAGCAGATAGAAGGCGCTTGCAAAGACCTAAACCCAATTTGGTGAGATCATCTGGAAGGAGGGAGACAGCACCACAAGACAAAACAGAGGCCAAAACTTCTCCAGCTGTTGCAAATGCAGGTGAAAAGGTCAGAAAGAGGATTATTGTTTAGTATGTTGTTCTTGATGCTGCATCTGTTTTGCTCAGTAGGGTTACTGTGGCAGTCTTAGAAATCACATTTTGGGAACTGCTACTAGGACATCTGTACACTTGTAAAAGTAATATTCCTTGCCTCAATTCCAGTGCTCTGAAGAGGACAGTAGAAGAAACAGAAATGAGGCCACAGAAGTAGAGAATAGGGATTTGGATACTGCATCACAGTAAGTATTGAGAGCACTTTTCCAGTCTCCTGCTATTAACTGACTATAATTGTTAATTCATTCCATATAGTTCTTTTAGAAAAAGATCGTAATAACTGTGAAACCTTACTATAAATTTCAAAATTGACTTCAGCATGTTTTTTTGATATCAAGTGGTACTAAGGTAGAAGATGTGTGCTTCTTTCCTGGCAAGCTGATGGAAGCATCACTTTATGAAATACCAACAATGCCTGTAATTTGAGAGGGAGGAGTGGTAGTGATGACTATGTCTTTGCTTTCCTCCCAGCCTCAGTTATCCAGGTAATGGCTCTTCTTCTGGTGCTTGCAGAAACAGCTGTGGTATGCAATCTAGTTAGGTTCCTCCCTTGTGTGACAAATTAATCTCCTTTTAATACGCAGATAAATTGAGTTTTCACACATTGTGAGACTAAACAAAGCTTGTGTGAAGTTTCTTGTGTGAAGCAACTTGTGTAAGTTTGGGCAAATCTTTCTGAAGATAACACAATTCCAGTGAAGGAATCTGTGCAAGATGTTGTGTCATTAGATAGGCTTGAATATTATGGAGTAAATGTAACTGTTCTGGATCCTTTGTGCAGAGAACCTGAAAAAAATGCAATTGCAAAGACAGTAGTTAGAGGATATCGACAGAGATTTAAGCCTAATGTTACAAGAGCATCTGGAAGGAAAGAAGAGCCTGAAAAAGATGCAAGAAATGATAAAATATCCCATCTACAGCCTGAGGGGGAAATGGAGAAGGTATTAATAGAGTAACATAACTGAATATAATGTGTTAGCTAAAAAGCTGCTGGATGCAACAGTAATGTTATCTTTTCTTTCTTTACTTTTTTACTCCTGATTATGACCAGGAATTAGCCACTTACTTAACCTGCTTTCAGTGATAGTGTGGTATTGCTCAGTAACCTCAGCTATGGTGAGAGATTATTACACGAATAGTAGATACCAATACTCTTTCATGTCCTGCAGCAAATGCAACTTCAGGCGTTTGCTCTAGTTTTTATTGCACCTGTCTGACTGAGAAATTTGCCCTGTAATTATTTGTATGTCATAAGTAATCTATAGTCTCCTCTTATGAACAGTTAATTGGTCAGTTAGGTGATGCTGAACTTTATGAATGTAAGACAGTTCGTGTCATAATACTCTGTTTCTGTTCAGAATAATGACCAAGGTAATAGATCTGATGTTAACAGTGAAGATGCTGCAGAAAAAGATGAGAAAATCCTCGAGACAATGTCTCAGTAAGTATGAGAGAAATAATACGATAACTGTTGCTGTCCAGCATTTTATAATTCTTGTCACTTCTGTAGTATTTTGTAGTGTGATAGTTATAGAAGCTTTTGAAGAAACTTCTGCAGTACAGAAATTGACGGTTAAATACGAATCTTCATTAATTTATGAAACACACATTAAACATTTTCATTTTTAAAGTGGTACTTCTAAATTATAAGTCAGTCGTGATAAATGTAAAAAAGCTAAAACAAACCTTAGCTACTTGCTTTTAATGCTAAAATGCATCCATTTCAGTGGTTAAGTATTTAAACAGTAGGCGTAAGTGTTCTTAAAGAGTAGTTAAATGTTGTCAAATAAGAGGAGGAAAAAAATCCAATGTGTGGGCAATGTAATGAACATATTTATTAAGTGCTGCATTTTTCTTCAGTGAAGTGGCATCTGTAAAAGGAATAGTACATTTTACAGAAGACATTGTAAAAAACAAAAACTAAAAGCTGACTTTCCCCTGAATACTCCCCCACACAAAAGTTCCCAAAACAACTTAAACCAAGAACAGAAATAAAAAACCTGAAGCCTCAAACTTTTCTTTTAAAGGGAGTTAGTTGAGGAGGATGGATAGAGATAAAGCGGGTGTGATAATCTACGAGAAAAATATTTTCGGTTATTTCTTTCATGAACCTGCTCTGTACTTGATGGTCAATTTTCTGAATACACTGAACTCTAAATATTTGCATATTTTTTAAACTCTTTGTTAAATTAGGTCCATCTGCCTCTAGACCAGACAGGAATACAAAAAGGTTGTCCATTATGGATCAGGAAAAGGTCTCTCTAGTGTGTTATCCTGTTACCAATGGGAAGAGGAAAATAACAGGGCAAACATATTTACATACAAACATACTGAGTTTAAACTCTAAGTCCACAGTAGTTATACTTCAAATTTTATTTTTTCAGAAAGCTAATAATACATTTTAAGTAAGTGTATGTTAATAACTATTTAAAAGAGAAGGGAAAAGAAATCACTTCTCCAAGTCTCCTCCCATTTTCAGATGTGGTATGTACTTCCTGGATCATCTATGTTTTTCTAGGTGTAATGAAACAGCTGGTCTAAAAGAAGATGGCAAACAGATTGTGTTGAATCAAACACCTCTAAAGAGAGGTAGAATACAGAGACCAAAACCAAATCTTGGAAGAACTGTTGCTAGGCAAAAAGAACTGATAGATAAAAAAGATCCTGAAGAGGAGACAACTGAAGGTGGAGAAGCTGAAAAAGGTGTCAAACATCATCAAGATGAAAACAATGATCCGTGCCTCAAAAGTGTAAGTTTCTTGAGCAATTGCTTATGCGCACTGTTTTGCTGGGTCCTTAGTAAAAGCCTTGGTAAAAAAGACCTAATAATTTGTAGGGATTGGCTTTGCATACTTTATTTATTATTTCAGAATAAACTAGATTTGTCATAAAATTTCCTCATTTTTCCACTTGGGTTCTTTTTCCATGGTGTCAGGTTTAACCCCAGTCAGCAACCGAGTAGCATCTTGCTTGCACACTGGCCCACTAGCAGCGCTAGAGACAGAACTGGAAGGGTGGAAACTGGAAAACAGGGGTGAGATAAACTCCTATGTGCTGGATGTAAGATTTAATAGAGAAAGCAGAAGCTACACTCATGTGCAGAGCATAACAGGAGCTCTTCCCATGAACAGGCAGGTGTTCAGCTATCTCCAGGAATGCTGGTCTTCATCACATAAAATGGTTACTTGAGAAGACAAAAGCCATTCCCTCCACTTTGTATACTGAGCTACACATTAGCAGGATATGGAATATCCCTTTGGTCATTTGGGGTCACCTGTCCTGACTGTGTCCCCTCCCATCCTTCCATGCCCCCCCAGCTTCCTCTCCAGCTTGGCAATATGAAAAGCAGAAAAGGCCTTAGCGCTATGTAAGCCCTGCTCAGCAATAATTAAAACATCTCTGTATTATCAACCCTGTGTGCAGCATTAACCCAAAACACAGACCCATACTTGACACTATGAAAAAAGCTAACTCTACCCTAGTCAAAACCAGCTTATGTGGAAATGGAATATGTCTCACTTTGTCGTATTGTGATACCAGATCTGAAAAGAGAAATGCAAAGAAAAATTGTCTCAGAAGATTAACCTCTTAAAAGAGAAAATATAAAGAAAAGTAACCTTTCTTTTATAGTAGACACTGTATTAGTTGGATGCACAAGAAGCAAGAGAAATCTTAGTGTTTCTGTAGAAAATATTAAAACTTTCTCATTTTCCTCCTGTTCTCCTAGAAGAGAGATTGAGCAAATATTTCATCTTAACAGAGTGGAACTTTAATTTGTTTTAGGATTTAACAATTCATGAAGACACTCAGCCATCCAGTGTGACATTAGAAGATGTTTCTGCAGATTCTGAGATGAACTCAATATATTCAAGACAGTGTTTCCAAGAAAAGTCCTCAGAAGCAGAAAGCTTTGAAAGTGAAAAGGAATTGTCAGATGTGTTGAAACAGATTTCAGATTCCAATACAAGGTAGGGTTATTTCACTTTACTGGAGAGAATGGATGGTTCAAAGCTATCAGTATCTCTAGGTATTACACCATTTTACAGTCAACTCCAGCATTTCAAACAAATTTGACATATATAAGGACATATTTAGTCAAGACAATACTAGACTTTAACTAACAAAACCCCGAAAGCTTGAAGGTATTAAATTTATGTGCTGTTGGATGTTAATTTGATCTTTAAGCTATTGTCCTAATTTTCAAAAAAATGCACCTTTCTAATGCTCAGATGCTGTGATTGTCTTCTCCATGTTGGTCTTCATAGTGTATTCTAGTGTGCTTATATAAATTCTTGAGTACACGATCTGGTTTCCTATTAAAGCGTCTCTTAAAAAAATAGTCAACCACAGGTGTTCTGTAAGTCTGCTGGGTAGCTCTAGACACAATTAGAGGAAGGTATTTGTAAAATGTATATATCATGCTAGAATGTCTCAAATTACCTTCCATCTCTCAAGTGGAAGTGGCAGTCAACTTACCCTTGCTTGCCTACTTGTAAGATACAGAGGCTTTTGGTGATGATCACTGTGTTTTTGTTGGATCTTTTTCATGTCACTAACACTGTTATTGCTCCGAGAACTGTATGCAAATATGTCATATTGTCCCATGGCTTTGATTGTTCTTTTTACTTGTTTTTGTAGGCAATCTCATCCTCAGAAGGAAGAGGAGAAAGCTGTTGTATCATCAGCTTGGCTAGGGAGGACACGATTCCAGAGACCGAAGCCAAATTTAAGAACAACTAGTAGAAAGGAAGTTCTGGATGTAAATAGTAAAGGTGCATCACAGAAAGATACCAACAGAGAAGGAAATTTGACACAGTGTGATAGTGAACGTAGCATTCCTCCTGACACAGATGTAAGGCTTTTGGTTTTTTCCTTTAGTTATATTTGAGCTTTTGTTTTTGTGAAATGAAGTACTGATTTTAAAAATACAAAGTTAAATTTTTGAAAAAAATTTTTCAAAACCTAAAATTTTCTGCATTAAAATTTGTGTACTTTTCACTTGGTCATATGTGAACAGAAAAAGATGACTGAATCTCTTGTTATGTGTCCAGATGTCTTTCTGACTCAAGGTGGCATTACAGAGTTGACCGGGAAGAAAGAAAAAGTACTAGTGGAAGATGGCACAGAAGAAATATGGATTTCAAGCTATTTTGTCTTAAATAAGAAAGCATGTATTTGTCCTGGAAAGACTAGGAAATCATTAGTTAGCAATTATAGAGGAGTTTTTTAGGGGAGGGCAAAGAACTCACTTGAGTTTTTCAAAGAGTGATAAGTACCAAACTTCACAGACATCATAAAGTCTCCTTTTGGTTTATTATTACAGCTTTTTCTGGTTCTTGTGTTTACATTTTTCAGAAAGCAGGAAAATGTGAAGTCTTAAACACCCTAGAATCCTTAGGAAAGGAGAAGTCCCTTTGCTCTCAGGAGGTTCCTGAGAGGCCAAGTTGTAAGTCCCCAAAAACATTTTCAAGATCGGAGGATGGTGAACTGGAGTTCTGTCACCTTGAAATTAGCCGAGATGACATTTCTACTACTATTGCAGGGTAAGGGCTTAGTTATTTGTTATTCTTGACTGTAACAATGAAAGAATTTTACAAGGAAATCATTGTGCCATCTGGCAAACATTGTCTAATGAGAATACAGCACAAAATTTCCATTCTTATAGTTTAACACTAGTGATACTACAATTTCAGTAGCTTCTATGCTAAGCAGGACATTAATGAGCATTTACTTTATAACTGTTTCATCATCTGAAAGCCTGGATTCATTCCATGGGAAATACTAGTTTCCTTACCAAAGGAACCATATGAAAATTGCTTTGGTTTTATAGCAGCAAGTAGTCAGTAAGTTAATACCTTCAGTGAGCTAGTTAATTCTGTTGTTGGAAGTATTTAGAAGGCCAGTGCTTTGAAATTTTTGCTGGAACAAATTGTCATTTGTAATTTAAACTCAGAGAAATTTCTAGTTCACATGATTTCTCTTAAAAACTAAGGTTTTTTTTTGCATGTAATACTAATGGACCTGTGTTTTTATTTGTTATGTGCATTTGTACTAAGTTTTGAATTATTTTTGCTGTCTTAACTTTGCATCGTTGACAAAAGGAGCACTCAGGAAGAATGTCAACATGCACCTCTTCCACCTGTCCAGCTGGCACAGAACAAGAGGTACAAACCAAACTTGGTAAGCACTGTTGGAAAGGAGTTACAAACATCAGAAAATGAGAGGAAGAAAAAGCCTGAAGCCAAGCAAAATGATGAGTTTGGTATCATGGTAAGCCTTACTAAGAGTAAGCTTTGCCATCAAAGTTGGTTTTAAGTGCATGTTCACTTTTATGAAGTTAAATGAAAACACTGAAATTGCATTGCCTGAAGTTGAGACAATATATAAAATGAACAAAAAAATTCCCAAACCCTGGTAACCTGAGTTATTGTAAGTATGCAATCAGTAAGGTTTACAAATTGAAGTATTACTTTTTTTTTTACTTTTATCCAAACTCTATGATAAAAACAAGCTTTTTTTTTTTAATTAGTTTTTTTTTTCTCATTTCATCTTTTCTGTTTGGATGAATCAAATCTATGTTGGGCAATCTAGTATAATGTCTCAAGTGAAGGCAGAGAACACCTATTTTTATGAAAAAAAGGTGGTTTTAAATTTGAGTAGTTTTAATTGGTTTTATCAATACAGTACCTGATACTCCTCTATTTCATACGAGTAACTGACACTGTATCCCCACAGACACTGTACTAGGTACTGTAAAAGATGTGGAAATCCTCTAAAGCCATTTACAGTGTGATGTGTTCTCTGTAACCATTTTGTGGGTTGCACATGAATCATATCACAGGGGTAGTGATGTCTGTGTAGACTTGCCGTAGGTTTGAAATACAGCTAAACTTTGCAAGAGTAACTGTTTTGGATGATGTTTGATTATAGCTGGTTTTGTTCTTGAGCCTATGAAAAGTCCTTGTGTCCTGCATTCATCTCTCGTCTCCTATCTCCCATCTCCCTTCAGTGCCACAGTCAGCTCATCCCTAGCTGAGATAGATTCTTGTGGTTCAGCTTTGGCTGCTCCAGACCTGTGGCCTGTGAACCGTGCACATGCATCTGCTCTGTACTGGGAAAATCTGTAGAACCAGAGCAGATCTGATGCTCCTCTTTACTAATCAAGCTGTCATAGGCCTGGAGAGGTTAAAGATATGTTTAAGTGACTTCTTTGTGGAACCAGTGTGGCAAATACAGACATAAAGCTTATTGGGCCTTCTGGATCTTGGGGCTGTGTTATTGTGGCTTGGGTATTCTGTGCTGCCCTCTGCAGTGTCCAGTTTTCAAAGGTTTCCATTGCTGAAGCATCTTGTTTCCACGGTGCTTCATGTATTAGGGAATTGATTGAATACTAAATAGACTAAGTACTTCCCATAATGCTTGAGTGCACATAGTGTTTAAGAGCTTAACTCTAGGTATCCCAGGAGTCTGAAGACATCTCTTCCTTTTTGCATATAAATTGAATTATGATAACATGATTCTTACCTTTATTCCAATTGAGAAAATAACATTCTTTCTATTTTTGTACATAAAATATATGTCTGTTTCAGAAGCTTACATACTTCTATTTTTCTTCCTGCTTCTTTTACTGTAAATTAAAGGGTGAGAATGAAGCTGTATTATGTCAAGCCGATGTATTGAGCAAAGAGGAACAGGAACAGCAAGAGGTGCCTCAGGTGCTCTCTATTTCTGAAACCTTATTTTCTGCACAAAGCAGGTGAGATTTGAGTATATGAAAATTGGATTTGAGAAGCTTTTGTGCATAATGAGACACCATTGCAATTGTCAATTCTTCTGTTCCTTGTCTTTTGTCTTTCTACAGTATTTCATTTTCAGTGCCTACAAACAGCTTCTTCCAGTGTTTTCAGAGCACATATTTTTTAGCTGCACTCCTTGTCATTGTTTATCTGGTAGATACTTGATGTGTGTGAGCTCATAGCTCTTCTTGACCAGGTTTTTTATTACTGGGTCTGTATTTGTTTAAGTAACAATCACACATGTAAGATATGTGAAATACAAATTTTGAGAAATGTGAGAGACTTGACTTTCATTGATCCATCCATGTGCACTTCTATTTTACTGCCGCTGTTGCTAAAATAAGATCTTCAGTGTGTGTTAGGCTGTTGATACTTTGATGTTGGTGTGGTTAGCAACACAACTTGTTTTTTATGTTAAAAATGCCTTGACAAAGACATTTTGTTATTTCTGCTCTAAAGTTAACCATAAATGAGAAATATATTTGAAAATATAATTTTATCCATCTTTTTATCTAATTTAATCCAAAGCAGTCTTAGTCTCTTGTGTAAGTATTGATGTAAAACTTAAGTGCAGAAGTGCTTTTTTCTCTCCCAACCAAAGTCAAATGTGGTTTTTCTGTTTTTGTTTGTTTGCTTTAAATTCACCAGTACTGAAAAATTTACCTCCCAAGAAGACAAGCTGAGTACTCTGAAACCAGAACAATTCATAAAGATTGAGTATCCAAGAACTAGAGCAAACCTAGAAAGAGCAAACAGTGAAAAAGGATCTCCAGTAGTACAAAAACTTGCTGCCCCAGATGAAGAAAAAATGAATCAAGGAGAGAATCTGCCTGTGGCAGAAGAATCTGAAAACCCTCTCTCCTCAAAAGTGAGATTCTCTTTGTTTATTTCTGATGACCCTTTCTGATGCTTGGTTCTACACTAGCTGTTTTTAACACATCTGAATGAGCTGTTGTAAATGCATTAATGAATTTCAGCCTAGTAGGAATTCTTTTTCAATATTTGCTGTCTATTGTAGGGTTTTCCAAAATCCTGTGATGCGTTGATAAGACATACGAAGTTCACTTGAACTTTGACATTTCAGTTGTGTTGATGATACCTACATGCTGTATTTTTGTTGCTGGGTTTCTCCTGAGCTCCTCGGTAGCTTCTCATGGAAGACTATATTGGTTATAGTATCTGTTTTTATTAGCTAAATGCCTTCCTAGTGGAGCAACAAGTAACAGTGATGGTGCCATAAACTACGTGGAAGTTTTTAAATGAAATTTCATCTCAGATTAACAACTTGATCATGATTTGCAATAATTTATTTTACCGGTGATATATTATGTGCTAATGTTGTTTTTTGTTTTTTTTTCCTCAAATCAAAGGGTGACATGGAGGTATTGATGCTTGTGAGGAATTTGGCTGAGAATGGCAATTTAGACATAAATTCGAGGAGCATGACATCAGGAACACTTTATTCTTCTGAAAAATCACCAAGGAAAGAGCAAGAAGAGTGTCTATCTACAGATGCTATAGGAAGCATTCAGGATACCACAGAAAGGTAAAGTTACCTGTTGACAAAGTAAAAAATCTCTCATTTTTATTTCAGCTGGAGTAGAGTTTATTTTCTTCTTAGTAGCTGGTACAGTGCTGCATTTTGAATTCAATATGAAAATAGCATTGATAACACACTGACATTTTAGTTGTTGTTGAGCAGTGCTTACCCTGAGTTGAGGATTTATCAGTGTCTCATGGTCTGCTGGTGAGCAGGTGCACAAGCAGATCAGCAGCCAGGACAGCAGATATGAACTGGCCAAAAGGATATTCCATACCATGGAACATCATGCTCAGTCTGTAAACTGGAGGGACCTGGCCAGGGGCTGCTGAGCGCTGCTTGGGTGCAGGCTGGCATCAGGCAGTGAGCAGTTGTGCATCACTTGTTTCCCTTGCGTTTCACTCCCCTCTCTTTTCATTATTTTATATTTTAGTTTGTTCTGATTATCAAGCTGTTCTTATCTAAACTTAAAAGGTTTACCTTTTCTTTCCAATTCTCCTTCTCCCTGGGGTTTGGGAACTGACTGACTGCATGGCACTTACTTGCCAGCTGGGGTTAAGCTGTGAAAGTACTTTAAAAATTTTGTGCATTTATCCAGTTGTTTTCATACAGCACTTTCTTTTGGAACCACAGGCTCTGAGTTGTATTAGCTGGTATCTACTACATGCTGCAAAAATCACTAGGTGGCATTCTTAAGTCATGTAAGAGTTTTTAACAGGATTAGGGGATTTTTTGAAGGCTGTTTTCCTTTTTAGAAGGTACTTCGTGGGTGAGAGCAGAAGCAGGTAATCAGGGTTTAGGATCTGAATTTCTTGCTAATAAACTCTTGGGGTACAGTGCACCATGAATGTTGACCAAAGGCTGAGCAGTTCCATTTGCACTCTCTTTTAATTGAGAAGTGGCAAGAAGACGGCAAGCTCATTTTATATTTCTATAAGATATATTCTGAGTCTCTTAAATTTTCCTTTCCAGTAGGAGAAGTTCTGTAATGATTCTTATATGTGCAGTGTGAGGCAGATAGTGCCACTTATAAGTGATAGCTCTGAGTTATATTACTAGCTAGCTTTTGCTCTGTCTTAACTTACATGGAGCAGACCCAAATCAATTTATTTTGTGATTTTGCTGTTTTCTGGAATTAACTTCTATTTTGCATCTGTCTCTGCAACTTGAAAACTCTCTAAAATTTCTTCCATAAGTTATGTTGCAATCATGTCCAGAGTCTTTGTGATAACAAGACAAGGGCCTTATTTGACAGTCTTCTTGTCTTCTGTGATGGTGGACTTCCACAGACAGAATGGTTCAGGGTGGAAGGGTCTGCTAGAAGTCTTCTGGTCCAACCCCCTAGTCAAGCCACTGGGAGCTGGTTGCCCAATACTGTGTCCAGACAGCTTCTGAATCTTGCCAAGGATAGAGACTCCACAGTCTCTCTGCACAGCCTGTGCCAGTGCTTGGTAACCCTCACAGTGAAACAGGATTTCCTGGTGCTCCGAAGGAACCTCCTGTCTTGCACTATTTGCCCGTTGTCTCTTGAACTGTCACTGGGCACCCCCGAAAAGAGCCTGGCTCTGTCCTGTTTGCACCCTTCCCTTGGGTTTTGGTGGAATTGTTGAAGAGATCCCCCTGAGCCTTCTCTCCAGCTTGAATAGTTGCTGCTCCTTCAGCTTTTTGTCACAGGAGAGATGCTTCCAGCCCTTTACCATGTGTGACCCTTTGAGGGGCTGTCTCCAGCATGTCCAGGTGTCTCCTACCAGGGAGCCCAGAACTAGTCAGTCCTCCAGGTGTGGCTTCATCAGTGCTGAACAAGGGGCAGGGATCACCTCCCTCAGCCTGCTGGCAACGCTTCTCCTGCTGCAGCCCAGGTCACTCTTAGCTGTTTGTGCAGCCACAGCACCTTCCTGGTTCATGCTCAACTTGGAGATCACCAGGGCAGCCAGGTTCTTTTCTGAAAAGCTGCTTTCCGTCTGGGTGGCTTGCAGCATGCACTGGTGCCTTGGGTTGTTTCTTCCCTGGTGTGGGTCTTGGCATCTCCCCTTGCTGAATTTCCTGAGGTTCCTGTCAGCCCATTTCTCCAGCCTATGCAGGTCCCTCTAGGGAGGGACTGCTCTCCCTTTGTTTATTGAGCCAGTCATTTCATTGAAAGATGTTACCAAGTTGATTAAGCATAACTTTCCCAGTATGAATCCATCCTGACTACTCTAACTTTCCTATGTCTGGAAGTAGTTTCCAGCTTTAGTTGTTCCATCAGTTTCCCGTGGACTGAGATGAGGCTGACTACATTGTATTCTTCTGGATTACTCTTAGTCTCTTTTTATCAAATCATGAAGTTAGAAGGCCAGGATTTCTGTCTTACTAATCTGAATGTGTTTGAACAGATACAAGAATTGTATCATTTTTGAAATCAGTAGAACCTTGAGCACTGGAATTAGTGAATATAATGTTCCTATGGCTGCTTAATTTTTGAGACCTGTGTTGGTATAGCTGACACTTTACCACCTCTCTGACTTAATGTTGTTTTCCTTCCAAAATATTTTTCCCAAAAGTAATCAGGAAGGTCCATTGCTGCAGATGAATTAACTCCTTTATGCAGTGTTTTTTTTTCCTTTCTTTATGTTTTTTTTACACGTAGCCAACTAAGCAAACAAAAATTCTAAACAGAAATTCATATCTAGCTAGAAGAACTAAATAGGTTGTAGAGTGTACTTTGCAGTTCTTCAGAAGTAAAAGTTGAAACATATTTTTGTAGGTCCAATGATAAATTAAGTTCTGGAGAAGAAAGTGGACAGAGAGCAAGGGAACCCCATTGGAACCCAAGGCCAGACCTAATGAGACTTAATAGGAAAAGGGATTATCCCAAAGAGTGTGAAAACAGAGAAGAGGAGAACACTGAGAGAAATGAAGAAGAGTTTTTGGTAAGTGCTGATCATCTATTTTGAGCCAGTTATACCTCATCCTTTTGCCAAAATTCTTAGAAAGATAGCTGGCACAGAAGTCCAGGGTATGACTGGAAAAGTTAATGTGATTATTTGACTTTTTTGAAATGCACTGTTGGAAACTACGCTGAATAAATGGCCTTAGAATTTAAATACCTAAGTGGAAATACTTAATATACACTGTTGTCTTAAGTTCTATGTTTTATATGATCAGAAATGTGCTTTATAATAAATGCATGCCAACATTGTTAAAAAAAAAATTTACTGTTTGTTATTAATTGGAAAATGGAAAATAAGGCAGTTAACTAACCTCAGATACTACCTAAAATCTGTATTAAAATGAGTGTGAACAAAGTTCTGACCTTCTTAAATTTGCTCAGCAGGCCTAACTTAGCCCAGAGTAGTTCCATCTCTGTCTAATGCTGTGAAAACTGAGTCAAGTTTATCTGGTGTTCCCTATTTTCTATATAGATGACTAAAAACTTATAGTTAACATATTGTTTTAGCCAAATATCCATAGTTGACAGAACTGTGTTTGCTAATATTTGTCTGTGTATGTGTTGAATAATATTTAAATGCTTTTATATAAAGTATGATAGTCTTTTCTTCCTACCTTGTTCCCATGGCTAAAAAACAAATCATACCTGGAAATTGTTCTTTAAATTAATGAGTAGTTTTAGAAAATGATTAATCTTTCCAGCTTTTAAAGAGTTGTTGCTTTTGATAAATTGAGCATGGTCTTGTTCTATTAACTACCAGCAGCATTTGGAATTCAAGCATCATAGATAATACCAGTTAATGACAGCTCTGCTACAGAGTCCAAAATTAAAGACAGTGAGGAAGAATAGCCTAAGTTATCAGAGATGACAGCTGAGCACGTTCTCAAGATTCTCAAACTGAGTTATTTAAGTCACCAAAACCAGTTGCAAATGTTTGGCACTTAATATGGTAATAATTATCTCTTCTGTTTAGCAAAACTCCAGTAATACAGTGGAAGGTGGATCCTTCTCAGAAGCTACAAGGAAACAAAATTTTGCAGAGCATGTTGAAAAAACATTTCATAAAAAAATCAAGCAGGACATTACATTCCAGTCTCCAAGGATATCATCAGAGAGTGAGAGTCAGGTAGAACAAAATAATGATTCTCAGTTCTCTACCTCACTGGAAAAGCATTCAGACATTTTCCCAAGGTAAAACAACTGTTTTTTTTTGTAAACCAAACTCAGTTGATTGATAATTATTGGCCATAGTTCTGCCATGTGTTATGTGAGTGCATACAGCATGTCAGTTTTGTCTTCCATCTGAGCAGATACTCCTTCGTCTCTTACTCTGCCTTTGTTCTCATGAAATGAACACAGCCAGCACTCTCACCAATCCATCCCATGGTTTCAACAAAAATTCCTGATTTTATAGGGGAGGACTTGAAAGTACCTATATTTGGGGCACAGGGATTGTGGGATTAAACTAAAGAAAAATTTTGTTCTAAAAGTGTCCTCTGATGCCATTTGCTTCCACTCCCCACCAGTTTACCAAGGCAGATATTTTGGGGGGAAAGTTTGTCATTACTTTTAGTACTCAAAGTTGTTGTGCCCATGGTTTTGAGGAAGGAAACTGTAGGTAACTGATTATTGAAGAGAATGCTGTCTGAGAAACCAAAGCAGATAAGTAGTTACCATTTCACAGTTTCAGTTTGTAAACGGTAGTCTGATCAATTAAAGTATTATAGTTTGGGGCTTCTAGTGTAGCTTTAGCAAAAGACAGCTGGAAGTCTTCCCATGACTTATGTATGTGACTTCCATAGCCTCAAAATTAAAATTATTTCATACTTCTCTAATCAAAGAATTGTGTATCTTGCAGTTCAGTTGTGAAGATTTCTAGCATTCTGAAACTGCTTAATACACATTTGCAGTCAGTACCTTATGTACATAGGAAGAAATTAAATTTCTGATTAAATGCTTATTTGTCACTATTAAGTTAAGAAGTAAGTGGTTTGCATTGTTAGTCACAATGATAACTTTTTTATTAATTGAGTTTATTTTGATTTGTAGTATCCCTCTCTTTGGAAGGTCTTGGATTTCATTGTTTTTATTCTGTACTTTAGAAGGCAGTTCAGGAGATCATCAAAACAGACAGCACTGCCAGAACATGTGTTGGACCCAAAAACTGCTACTTCTTCTGCCTCTGAATGTGAGGCTGATTGTAGTGAGAAAGGGAGTCAAAGGCAAGAAGCTAAACTGCGTGTTACCAGGGACAAAAGTTTGAAAACTACACAGAGAAGAAAATCTGGAAAGGAACCTAGAAGTTCAAAAATAACCTTTGTTACCCTTCGGGCTTCTGAAGAGGAGGAGGAGGATGAGGAGGCAGATGACTTTGAGCTTGATGATGAAGATGAATGCTTTGCATCAGACGAAGTGAACAAGGCTCCAGTGTTTGTTCCTATAGGTCTTCGATCTCCAAAACCAGTTCCTGTGCAGATACAGGAAACCATGGAGGAGGTATTGCGTAGCTGGGTTCTACATATGTAATTTTGTTTTGATTGTTTAAAAAGATTTTCTTCTAATTGTATCTCTGAGTATTTGGGTTTTATCCAA
The DNA here is from genome assembly GCA_030060385.1 of Muscicapa striata striata. Taxonomy (NCBI): domain Eukaryota; kingdom Metazoa; phylum Chordata; class Aves; order Passeriformes; family Muscicapidae; genus Muscicapa; species Muscicapa striata. The sequence continues at coordinate 297,870 of JAREIS010000418.1, read as the reverse complement.
GGTCAAGTTAAGAATGGTGTTGAGAGTAGTAGGGATGTTACTTGGCACATACACTTGGTTTTAAACTTAATACTACCTCAGCCTAAAATCTAGCTATGTAATTATGTTTACAAGCTATATAGGTCTATAGAGTACTCACCAGTTTGTTTACTGCGATTGAATATAGGCCCAGACTCAATGCTCATCCATGTGTTTTGAGGCCCAAGATGCATCAAATGGAGCACTTCAGTTTCATATTTGAATGTTAGGAAATGAGGGTATGAGGAAAATATTTCTGTATGTCATATCCCCCTTGCCATGAAACTTTTTTAACTGTCAGGTAGGCTGACCTGACCAGCAGCCAGACACACTAATCTGCTTGCTCACTCAATTTTACTCTGCGACAAGGAGAAATTAGAGGGAGGGCAAGAAGATTTCTCTATTGATATAAAGATGTTACATACATGAAGGAAAAGCTGCTTGTAAATGAAAAGCAAAATAAGGAATTTTTGGCTGCTTTCCATTGTCAGTTTACTTCCTGGAAATCAAGGTCTCAATCTGTGTAAGACTAACTTTGGAAGACAAATGCCCTAACCACAAATGCCTCCTCTTCTCCCATCTTTCCCTGAGCTTTTCTTGCTGAGCGTGTAAGTGCATGATACAGAATTCCCCTTTGATCAGTTTGGGTCAGCTGTCCTAGCTGTGTGCTCTCCTGACCTCTTGCTTACCCTTGGCCTCCTTGCTGGGTAAAAGAGTAAGAAAAAAGCTTTGACATTGCGCAGGGAGTGCAGAAGCACTGATGTGTTTTCAACACTGTTGTAATTATAAATCCAAAAGGTAACACTATGTGGGCTGGTGTGAAGAAAATTAACTTCATCCCAGCCATCCCCAGTACAATCTTTACCCTTTATTTCATGCCATTTTTATCATACCTAGGTCTTAAACTGTCCAGTACAAGACATTTTTCTGTTTTTTTCTCTGTCATTGCTTTTCCGTTCACTTCAGTGCTTTTTGCTTTTGAGTGCTTTTTTGCTTACTATTACTGCTAGTCCTCTTCCTCTCTTTGCCCATTGAAATCCTGTTTTTTATTGTCTCCAGGATTAATCACACTGTTTCTTTCTCCAGGTGAAACAGCAGAATTATTTAAAGCTCAGTCAAAACACTAAGGCATCTCTAGAACAATAAAGGGCAGCAGAGTTGCTGCATGGAAACTTTTGCTGAATCTTTGATTTCAGAGAGATGGAATATTATGTGTGGGATTGTAATGAAGTTGCCATGTTTACGAGACATGCGTACTGGTGGGGGATGTGGTTAAATACCCAAGGACTAGCTGTTGTAAAATTCAAATAGGTCAGTCAAAACATTACAAGTTGCACTTGTAAAGTGCAAGCCTTTGAGAGCAGCCCAGACTGAGTTCTGTGAGAACTTCCCTGGAAATACCATAAACTTTCTGTCAAATTTCAAGTCCTCATTTCAGAAAATGTCAGATATCTAAAGTTCTCAGTGAAAATACAGTACTGAAAAAGAAAAAAAAAATAGATTAAATGGTGAGTGGGTGTGTTTCTATGTGTCTGCATATCTATTCCCTATCTTGCTTTGGAATTAAGTCTGAACTGTTTTTCCAAACTGAAGACTTAGAAAGCAGAAAAAGAGTAAAAACTAAGAAAACCCATTTGAGGTAAACAGTCACTAGAAAAGGTCTCAGCTGCATAACATAATTTGGTGGAGAAATGAGTGACTAGAAAACAGGCCTTAGGTCTGATGCTTCCACTTAGCTACAGGTAGGAGTACTTGTTCTGTCTTCTGTTCATACCACTGCTTCCTTCTCAAATCAGAAGACAGGTTGCGAAGGTTCCCTCTAGATGTTGAACATCTGTTAAATATGTGAGGTTTATAAAAATTTGCATTTGACAAATTTTGAGTCTGATGAACTGAAATACTGTAAAATTACTTTTACAGCTGGAAATACCTGTGAATATCTCAGATGTGCAGGTGGCTACTGGTGCTGAAGTCCTTTCTTGTGCTTCTATCCAACCAATACAGAGGGAAGAAAAAATAAGCACCTCAATAGCTGTAAGAATATCTTTTGTTTGTTTCATTGGTTATACAAAGCTATTTCCGCAGTCTCTTGTTGCCATGTCTGAATGTAACTGTGTAGCTTATAGACTGCTACCTGTACCACACAGATGTGAGGCACAGCTGTGCGAAAACTATGTTAGTAAATATTTTGTTAGCCTTAAAAACCAGGGTAACTTGTGGGTACAGAATTTATGTGTAAGCATTAAATAAAAATTATGGAGTAATTTTGTATAGAACTTTGATGTTGTTTTTCTTTGTATTTAAGGAAACAATCATACATGAGAATCCAGAGGTGGACAAAGGTAGGTATGATACAATCTTGCTCATGTATTTCCTGTTAACTTGCTACTGATACATATTTTCTCTTTTCTTAAAATATGTTTCCAAAGGTGCCACCATCTTGGCTGACAGGCTCAGCTGTGTCCTGCAGTGGGTCAGCTGGAACTGGCTGTGTCCAGGGCAGGCCCTTGCTGCCAACACCTTGCCCTGTGTATCCAGTACACCCATTAAAGGCAGTCATGTTGTTACTCAGTGTTTTAACAGTAGTTTGAATTTGCTAGATGAGAATGGCTGCTTGTCTACAAGCATTTTGATCCATAAATAAGGTCAATTTAAAAAAATATGTACTTCCCTGTATTGGTGGTAGTGTCAAATATTTTCTGAGTATGGACAACTGGATTTCTGATTAATGTGCTTGTGATTTTTAATGTGTGTGAACAACTTCACAGGAATTAACGATGGAAGCACTGAAGCTGCTATGACTTTACTTGCAATGGGTGATCCAAATTTCCAGTTGAAAACAAGCACTGAAGGTATGATCTGATTTATGGGACAAAGCCTTGCTCTTGTGCTTTCTGTGTCCACCTAAGGAGTGGCTCCAAAGCTCTTCCACATGCTGCTGCATAGCAGGAGGTCAAGAATCTTTTATGCTTTTAGTCCCATTGAATTGTAACACATAGTCAGGCCAGCCAGTGCAGGTTGGCTGAAAAGAGGCAGGCACCCCACTGAATACTGCCAACTGTATCATTGCTACTAAGTTGTTTCTATGACCTGTTTTAGGAAGCACATGTTTGGATTGATCTGGGCACATAAACTGGATGAAAGAAAGGGATCAAGCTTAAATGACTGTAACTTTCAGGGATCTTTTCCTACCTTTAATATGAAACATAGCCTTTGCATCCTAACTAGCTACAACCTGAAATTGCCTGTGTTTTTTATATATTTTGTGTAACATTTATTATCTGCATTTTGCTAAATGTTAGTTGTTGTGTTCTTACCATAAAAAGTGTTCTCTTAGGACTGAATTTATCTGGGATTTAAATCTGTGTCTTTAGAGGATACAAACTTTGTTAAATGAGGCTTGAAGTTCTATAGCTTTATAAACATGCCAAACCTGAGTGTTTTAAATGAAGTTTTCCCATTCTTTTATTGTTAAAACCAGAACAGACACATATGTCACCTGCTCAAGATGACTTGGACATGGCTGATAGCCTTGTAATTCACACCTACTCCAAAGAAAATAGAACTTCTAGTCAGTATTCGATTGCTTCAGATACCTCTATCAAGGAATTGCTTTTTTCTGAGGATGGAAACAACGTCGATGTAGAGCATCAAATCACTGGCACAAGAATAGGTGTAGAAGAATATTCAGAGATGGATGCTACTGACACCAGGTTAAATTACTACTTCATTTTCTTTAGTGAGAGAGATCCTGCACTGCTTACTGTTGCTATGTTCTTTCTGGCATTTTTATTGATTTGCAAGCAGTAAAGGTTTCTCAGTTTATGTAATTCAGTATGTAATCTGGAAAAACTCCTTGTCTCTTCTTTACTGCTTTCATGAAGTAGTTGTATGTAATTTTGGGCATCTACAGCTAGTTTTTCTCTCATAAAATTAGATTTACCTGGGGAAGGGAGGAGAAAAAAAAATATGCAAACTAATGATATACTGGATTAATGTTAATTATCAAGCTTTTTTTGCAAACTTCTTTACAGCTAATCAGACCAAGGCAAATTGTGTCATTGCTTAAGTGACAAGGCTTAAGTGTCACTGCTGCTGTGGGGGTGTAGATCAAAGATCTAGGGCAGAGGGATGGCAAGAAACCAGTTGATCTTCCATCATTATGGTTTTTAGTGGTTGATCCTTTACAATTTTGCATTTCTGAATTATGAAACAGCTCAATGGGACACTTTTCCAGAAAACATCTGCTGGTGATCGTGTATTATTTGAAAGATTACTTAACTTGTTGATTGCTTGAACAAACAATGAGATTATACGCTTTGAAAAATCATAATCCAAGATAATTTATTTTGCATCCAGTTTAATTATATTATTAAACCAGAATTTACTACCATGTCATATGTATTAGATTTCTGATCTTCTGCTGTTACTTAAACATTGCAATTTTTCTTTCTTTTTTAAAAATTCCTTTATGTTAGAAACATACTAGTTTGCAGCATGCCTGTTTTGCAGGGTTTTTTTGGTTTTTTTTTTTAATCCTGCAGGTTAGTTTTCTGTCTTCTCTGCTAGTTGCAGCCTGCATTTCAGGTCTTCACTAATGTAAAAAATCAAGGATTCTATTGATGACATTTTTGCTTTTACTTGCAGTGGTAGCTCTTTGTCTCTGGTGAATAGTGTGAGACTAACAGGAGGCAGATATCTGGAGCCTGAGCCAAACTCTGAAATCTTGAGGTCCAATGAAGACATAATGCAGGAGATACTTAATGCAAATGTGCTTGTGGAACAACTGGAGCAAATTCAAACAGGTGAGCCTGTTTCTTATCTTAGGGCTCTGAAAATGTTTATTTGATAGATTCACGTCTATTCATGAAATGAAACAAAGCTGAAAATCCTCACTTTCCATTCATATTCACAGATGATACATTGCCACTGTGACATAGGATACCCGTTTGTGATGCAGTTTTATACACAAGTATACCTTTCAGTATAAAATAAAATAAAATTTGAATAGCCTTTTTTTTCTGCGGGTATTAAATTATCTAGAAAGCACTTAAATAACTGGACTGCCAATTACAGAAATACAGTCTAATACAGTGTACTTCATTATTATTACTGTCTTTTCCTTCCATTAAAAGTAGAAGAGGAGATGGAAAGAACTGGCTTTCTATTCTTAAAGCAGTTGCAAAAAAGGTAGTCTTCCAACTCTTAATTGTCTTCATACCACAGGAAAGGCAAGATAACATATGTGTATGTACGTTATTTATAGAAGACACACAAGTATACATGTGCACATTCATGTATGTTTATCTGTATAAACATACTACAAAACTTTAATACATACAAGATTGTATGTAAAAAGTAATACAAATATGTATATACACCTGCAGACTGAAAAGAAATTATTTAAATTTTTTTTTTAATGAAACTTAGATCCTACAACTCTGAGGAGTAATGCAGAAATGCAGAAAGTGGAACCAGAACCAATCAAACCAGCTGCAGATGATTCTTCAGTTCTTCATCACTTTGTGACCGGAAGTATAGAACTTTCCAAGCAAGCAGACAAAACTGAGAGGTAGGAAGACTCATCATTTAATACTGACTTTATTCCTACTGTCTCTTAAAATATGCAGCTGAAGTTCAGGTGTAGTATGCGACTGTAATGGAAACAGTGTGCTCACAGACACTGTTATACAGACACCATACAGTTTAGACTTCAGGTTTTTCTCCCTTGTATGTTGTGCTATAGCTTTTGGAGGCAGAACATTAACTTTTCTTTGGTATTTCAGAACTTAGCAATTACCTTGCTGCTTAACTGTCTTTCATGAAACTGCAAGTAAATGTTAGAGTTGATTCGTTTAGAAATGTTAATGAGCTTATGAGTCTTCCTGCTTGGTACTTTCAGTAGGAATGTCTCCATTAGTCGAGTTACAGAGGTCTTGCCCTTAAATTCTTAATGTAGATTTGTTCAAAGATTATGCATTCTCTCAAGTACAACAGCGTAATTTTTAAAGGGGTGCTTTGCTTCCCTGTGATTCTATAGGATTGAAATTAAATACATTGTAACACTGGATTCAGCGTTTGCACACGGTATCTTCCTTTGATTTCAAATTAACTAAATATATACCTTGCAGAACAGAAAAGCAGATGAGAGATGCTTGCAGAAATTCAGGAGATTTAAGACATCTAACTGCATCACCCAAACCTGAAAAATCACACCTTGGACTAGAAGATTGTCCAAATCCAAGTTCTGTGGATGATCTGTCTGAGCAAAATCCTTGTCCTCTTGAGCACCATATATGTACAGTCAACTTTACTCAGGTAAAGAGCAAAAACTTATTTACAATCCAGAAATGCCCAGATTTTGAAATTCTGTAAAGAAAGAGGTTTTCAGTGCAAATGTACTCACCAATTCTAAAGACCTGGTAATTCAACTGGTAAATTAAACTTGCTTTTTTCACAGGGGTGTATCCAAACAATCTTTCAGACAGACTTAATCTTTGCAAACTCTGTTTAGAACAGAATAATGTATTACTTATCCGTAATAACTGGTATGCATTAGCAAAATCGTGAGGAATTTTTAAGAAGTCTGGATGGAAGAAGTTACCTAGGATTTGTGTATCCATTTAGAGTGATCTCTTACTGTTACATTTGTTTACATTAAAATGAAGTAAAAAGGTTGCTGCTTGGTTGGAGCATGTTCATTGTCACTTTCATTTGCTTTGTTTAAAAGAAACTGCATCCTTTGTTATGCTCTTTCTCATCTATTTAAAAAAACAGTTAAGAGCTTTACATTCATATACATGTCATTATATGACATACACAAATTTTGCCTATTTTTACATATATCTATATAATTTATATCATCATTATATATGTTGTCATGGGCAAACAATATGTCTTTCACACCCATTTGTTTGCAGTGGTTTGTGTGTCCGTGTCTAGTACAAATGAGAACTTAATGAGAGAAAGATTAACTCGCAGTTCCCTCAAGGTTTCTAGTGTTGTCTGAGATCAGCAAGCACTTAGTTACAGTGGAACAGCTGATGCATAGATGCTTGTTTTCCGAATACTGCAGGTTGCTGTGTCAAGGCTGATATCATATTAGGACAGTGTGCAAGAATTATGCTAGTCTTACAGGCCTGGCAGAGAGTATGAAAAAAGACAGCTTGCAGTAGATTATTCCTGGTTTTAGGAAAGTGGCAAGCCATAGAATGGAAGGGATAGGTGAGCTGTAGAGCTTGGTGTCTCTCTTTGGCACTCAGTGGTTTGTTAAGGGTTGTAGGAATCTGCTTTCTTAGTTCCACTGAACAATTTATCGTGTGAGTCATCTCTGACAGAGCTGTGCTGTAGGAAGTATGAATTTATTCTGACAAAGCATCAATACAGACATCAAGCTGCACATAAATTTTATATTTCCCCAGTGTTTCTTGTCCTTGTTAGGCTAATACTCTTTAGCCTAGAACAGCTAGATGTGAAAACTGACAAATGAAGTAATGATGATGTGATTGGATTTTTTCGCTCTTCAGCATTTGACATGTTTTGTTTCTTCCTGTTTCTTAGAGTAATTTCCCAGATTTATTAAGTTGTTTTATTTCAACTGTGTTATTTCTAGAATGAAGCTTGTACTCAGGATGCTCAACAACACTGCATAAGCAGCACAGAAGAAACTTCAGGTATAATGTGCTAATATTCAAAGTTAGCAAAAGCCCACGTTTGTGTATTTGCAGTTACTAAAGGATTAATTAAAAAACCTAAAGTTTTAATTTAAAAAAAAATTAAATTTTATTTTTAATTAAATGACATGGTTAATCAGTCTATTCCATTAACACAAATAATGATCCACAGTGTAGTGACAGTCCCCTCCTTAACCTCTTGTCTTTACATTTTGTTGAAAGAAACTAGACTTGAGAACTATTTGAATAACCCTTCATTAAGTTTAAATATCAGGGGAAGGGAAACTTGTTTTCTTTGCCCTGTTGTGAGTTCCTGCTGCTTACCTTGTAGTAGGTATAGCAGTTTTTAGAGCCCTTTATGCACCTGTGACTCACCTGTCAAAAACTGAACATGACAGAGGGAGAGAAACTGTGTAATTTTTCACTTGCTTAGTGAGCTATAGTTGCTCATGAAGTTATCAAGTGAATGCTGTTCTCAGAGTTGTGTGAGTAGGAGGGGTGTACTCTGCAAGTGTGGAGCAAGAGGGAAAGAAGAAGTGTGAGACAATCAAACTTCCTTCTTTAGCTGTACTGAGTCAACAGATTAATGCCTAACTGATCAGGTGTGATGAAAGTTATGAAGGTGATGTCAGCTCTTCCCTAGAACAAACTGAAGTGGTTGGTTTGGAACCACTATTTGTCTACCATGTGGGATGATCACAGTGATGGAAGCCCAGAATACTCACTTTACATGGAAACTGCAGTCCAAAGCCTGTAACTCATGAGCTTGTGTAAAAAATCAGGCTAATACTACTTCTCAGATGTCTGTTGCTATGCTCTATTATTGCAAGAATCTTGAGATGAGGCATCTTAAACCACGTTTAATTAAATGAAGAATCCAAGCAAGTTGAGGTTGGAATAACAGCTTTACATCGAGAGCTGTCTTAAATAATGGAGTACCATTGTTGTTTTCCATCTTTTGAAAGCTTTACAAATGTTTGTTCCTTAAATTCTAACAGATGGCAGCTATCTGTTAATGTCTGTTCGTTGTTTAAATTATCTATATCTTTCATCTTTTAAATTCAAGACTGTGCTTCTCAGATCCTGTTCTGCTAGTCTGCAGTGAGGGGGGAAAATCCTGTGCTTACCTTCAAAACAGCAGACATCTGCCATTTAAAGAAGCAACTCTTAATACCTGAGAGTTACAATTAAAGACAGAGGGCCATTTGACCACCATGACATAAGTTTAATTAAACTGCAAATTACTCTTTAATGCTAGAACACCCATTTAAAACCTTTGTCATTACTAGGCATTTTTAATATTCCTCATTCTGAATGGTAATAAGGATTCCTGTACAGTGAATAAGTACCAGGAGATGATGTGTGTCTCATCTGAGAAGACAGGAAACTTATTGTCTCAAGAATATGCTCAGTGCCTTTTTCCATGGAGAAATGAACCTAAAATTTCAGTACACTGTGTAGGGAGGACATGAAGAGAACAGCATAATTTCATGTTTGATTAATAGTTTTTGTTATTTATTTCTCTGAAAAAATTATAGTAGTGAACAATGATCTTAGATGTCCAGAGGAAGAACAGACATTCATTTTAACCTTGGTGGAAATCCCAGCTGACTCAAAAGAGTTTGATGCATCTGCTATGGTGGAACAAACTTCTGAACCAGTACTACCAGCCCCAATACTTATCAGCCCAATAAATGCAAGTGAAACAACTGTGACTGAAGTGGAGAGGTAAATGCTTTATTTTTTACCACAGTGAAACACTTTTTGTATACCTTGATTGTTCTCTGAGTGTGCAGTACAGATTAGAACTTCTAGAAAGAAGAAATGCAAGAGGAAGTAATTTTGACTAACTAGTTAGAGAATTAATGAAGTAAAAAGGGCTCTAATCCAATTTGAGGAAGATTCTATAGGTGTTTTAAATTGAGTGTTTTAGTTAGCTGGGATTTTGGTGTGACCTTAATTCTGATTTACCCTTTAGAGTAGGTCTTCCTTTTTAGTAGAAGTCATTTGTCCAGCTTGAGCCTTATTTTGCCTTACAGATACTTACAATGCAAAGAAATTGGAATGAGAAAATATAAGCATGTTTGCATTTTTACAGTACTTTAGCAGGTTTGTAGAGTAGCTGTTTATTAATTGCTCATCCAGATTTTTCATGTAGATGGTCTTCTGGAAAACATGATAAACAGTAGATGTAAATTCTTACATTATTCTCTTGAGTTTGCTCTGTTCAAAAGGCAGACAAGATGAAAACACAAACTAATTAATTACTCCAAAGAATAGTAGCTGGTTTGTCTACTGCAATCCGAAACGGTTCGAATTTCTTTTATGAAGAGTACCTCTGAATGCAGTGTAACAAGTTTTAATGTCAACATTACAGTTGAATTAAATCTCTTAGTCAGTTTGGGAGAAAAAAAAAAAAAAAAAAAAAAAAGATATTATGAAAAATTGAATTATTGCAAAGCAGTAAAACACCCACAAAGCCTAATACTATACTAATGTGAGTCCTCAGATCATAACTAGAGATGCAATGCAATTCTACATAATTGTGGAAAATCTTGCCCTGTGATATCAGATGCTAAAATAATTCCTTTTTTGAAAGGATAAGTCTTTGAGTGAATGTTGGATACCAGTGTAAGAATTCTAACTCCTATGGAACTACTCATGATAAACAGAATTGCTGACAGGCAGAGATAGAGTACATGTTTTGTCTCATTGTTCTTGTAGTGCTTTACCATATTTTCCTAGTCTCTGCTGCTTCTCTGTATGTCTTATATATGTCTGTATGTCTTTTGAGATCATAGGGCATGTGGGGGTTCAATTGTGCAGATAAATAATACTGTATTTTAGCATTTTCTAGGGCAGTTAATAAGGTGCCATATTTTTGCATCATATGAAAAGACCAAGTGGAGTTCAAACAGAACAGCTAAACTAGATTCAATATGACTAGAAAAACTAACTCCAGACAGCGCAACAAGTTGTTTCTTGGTAATAAATGTTACATTTGAAGTAAATATTGACATTGAGCAATAAAGAGTATCAGCATAGAATCATATGTAATTTCCAAACACAAACCTTATAGAAAGTAAATTTTGGCTTCTTGTACTGTCACAATAATGACTTTATATATATATATAAACAGTATTGGATCCTTTACAACTGCAGCTGGTGAAGTTGCTGCACCTTTAAACAGCAGTATGGAAACCAAACAACTAGAAAGTGCAGTAGACCCTTTTCCAAAGTTGCAGACGGCTCAGAAACAGTTGGCTGCTGAACTTGAAGAGAATGATTTTCCTCCTTCTAAGAAAACTCTATCTACTGTTGCAGTGGAAGATAACCTGGAAACCACTTACAAGGTGAGATCATAATTTGTGAGTTTTCATGCATGGGGTAGATGCATTTTAATTATGTTTATTTTTTAATGGTGTCACTTGCTTAAATATGTACTGCCTAAACAACTTAAAAGGAAAATAAATACCTATAGATTGCTTTTAATTTTGGGGTGTTCGTTTATTTATCATTAGGGTTTTTTGACAATCTGTAGGCTCTCAGGTTTTTTTTAATTAGACTTCCTAGTAGACAGACTGGTAATATGTCTTGCTTGCTTCATTCTGCAATGCCCTTATGACAATGGCATTTAGGAGAGAAAACTCTGGAGGTATACTGGATGACTGGCAGGGTGTCTGGGTTCACTGAATGATGTTTTCAATCTACACTGTGTCTGTTACATGAAGAAGCTGTTAGATAGATATGCTCCTATTGATTCTTAACATAGCAGGTATTAGTTTAAAAGAGCAAGCTGCTAGTGAAAACAAGCCACCCTCTTTTCAGCTTCCTTCTATGCTTTTTTACAATATGATAAGTTTGTGGCAGCAACTACCATTGATCTTTGTAAGTGGGCTGAGACTGTATAGGTTCTGTGTACCTTGTTGTAGGAAAGGGTGGTAATTCTCCACATGATTCAGAGCTTTTCTAGGAAGGATAGATAGCAATCTTCTTCTTCTTTGATCTCTTATCTCAATATCCTTGTCTTGAGTAATTTATCATAAGAACACATTGAAAAGCCTGCTCAGGAAATGAGTTAAGTGATTAATGATGCTGCACTGTCCTTTATATCAGTCCTGCTCTTAGAACTGTATATGTATGATATGAGTTTATCAACTTAATTGTCTCTTCTGTATTGAGAGCAATGAAAAAACTTTTTTTTTCTTTTTTGAATACAGGGTTATTCAATTAAATCCACAGATGTGCCAGTGGTAACTTCCGGTAGGTACGCTTAAACTTGTAAACTAAAGTATAATGAATGTAAACACATCACAACTTAATACTGGTTTTCATGCTAAATAGTTCTGTCTGAGGCTATTTAATACAAAAGTAGAAACAAATTTTCCTGGTACTACACTAACACCACCATTCCATGCTTTCTGCTCTAAACCAGGTGTGCCAAATTATGTAAATGTTATTAATTTAATAATGGTTCTAAAAGCATTGCTGTACATAGTTTATTGGTAAATTTGAGAGGGTTTTTTGACTAAACATGTTATCTTCTGTTAAGCAAATACTTCCACCTGTTGAAGAGCACTAATAATCAAAGGTGTTAACTGGCATTTTAACCACATTATGCCAAAATAGTTTGTTTTTATTTTGTTCTGCATTTTTACTAAAAATATGTAGTTGTCTAGGAGCTCAATCTGCCTCTGAAGAAACAGAGAAAAAGCAGAATTGCTGACAATGCAATCTTCATTGATCTGAGCCTGTGAAGGGCTTGGTGAATTGTAATTTTTGTCCTGAAAAAGACTTCTAAGGGAAGTTGTGGAACTTAAACAGCTAGACTAAGTTCTGTGGTGTGCTGTAAACAGTGTGCCATAAAATTTAAAATCACACTTCTACCAGCTTTTCCTCATAACATCTGTATGATCTTACAGGCTTTAAAAGTAGACCATGAACTTTTAATTTGTATTAGTGTCGTATAAAAATAAATGTGCAAATAAAACTAAATAAAAATTCAGCCCTTCTATTGTAATGGTGCAAGCTATTTTAATACAATGTATTTTTTTTGCTCTTATATTATCACTGAAGTCTTTGGCTCTCAACTCCTTTTACAGGGAATCCTTTTCAAAAAACAGAGTCTTCAGCAAAGGAAAAAGTACTTACTTCTGTATTATTGTCTGAGTCTATCTCACAACTGGCTGAGAGAAGCCAGCTTGAGACTTTGGAGACCTTAGGGAAAGCACCACTTGAGAATCCAGCATCCAAAAAGGAAGAGGAGGTTATATCTAGATTAACCTCTAACAGCAAAGCAGAATTAAGTGGACAAGGAAAGCAGGAGAATGTGCATGAATCTGCACAGCTGGAACATACTGGAAGCCCAGCATCATCTTCAAAAACTCCATTACTCAGGTATTCAATAATTGCAATAATGTTTTCTCAGCTTGTTCTGTAAAAAAAGATCATGTTTCTATGTTGACAGCTTTTCAGTACCATTATTTGTGACCTGTATGGCTAAGAGTTAACAGTATCTATACTCAGCTGCAACTCAGAAAGGATCAAACTGTCTGCTTTGATGTTTGCATTCTTTTACTCCTTAAAAATGAGTAGATCAACTGGAGGGTACTACTGATATGTTGTGTGTCTATCCAGACGTGGTAGATGCTTCTTGTCAGGCAGACATCCATTGGCTGTGATAAGAACTTAGGATAATTTGTTGTTTTCCATAGGTAAGTTGTGAGATATATACCCATCCACTCGTTTTGGTGTTTGTCCTGCCAGTAAGATTTGTTACTTGTACAGTACTGAGCACACTGAGTTTTTAGGACTAACTTTAGTTATTTCCACAAAGGAGTTTCAGTCTTGGCAGCTCAGAAGATATTCCTCTTACCTCTGTGTTGACTTGATTTTTTAAATATATTTTTCTGTACTGTTTGTTTAAATGTTTTGAGTTCCTGCTCTCTGTTGCTCCTGTCTCAATTATTTTGATTGTAATGCTCCACTGGCCTCTTCTAATCTGTCATTTACTTTTTCATTATGCTAGTGTGAGTACCAATACTGGCTGTTTATACTTGGGACATCCAGAGCAGTTGGGTAGTGATGCATTAACATCACAATCCTTGCCTTAAAGTTTACTTTCTAATTTGTAAACTCTTAACAACATGAAAATGCTTTGTGTACCTGCTCAGTGCTGTGACTTCCATAAGCTCACTGGTTTGGGTTTGCTGCTGTAAGTAGTGTAAAACCCTGCAGCGGGTAGTCTGCTGTAGCCCCATCCTTGGGGATCAGGTTTTCCACTGATTACATGAAGGATGCTCAGAATTTTCAGTTTGTTCTTCAGAACTGTGTCTCCATCCTTCTTGGAGCCACTCTGAAAGTCTCTTAGCTTGTTGCGAGGTGTGGATTAGCAGCAAATAATAGGTTCCTGTTCTTAGGGTTAAAAATTGTGAAGAATCTCTGTTCAAAAAACCTCTTGCACCAGAATATTCAGTAATACGAAGACCTTTCTCAGAAAGGCTTTTTGGTTTTCTTCCTTAGAATTTTCATATGTCCTGTAGGTGTGTGTATTTGTTTCCTGTGTAATGAGTTGGACTCCTGCAATGCTATTTACATCTTCCTTTTATGGAACAATCCTGTGACGTCTTGACTATATTTGTTTTGAACAGGGGTGGACGAAAACCATTGGGGTTTTTATCTTTAATTTGCAAAAAAAGTAATTCTGAATCTGCAGAAGACACCAAAGGGAATAGAGGGAAGATCCAAAAGCCTCGAATTGTGACTCCAAAACGAAGTCTAAAGAAATCCACTCCATCCACTAAGGATGGTAGGGAATCTTGTTCCTTTCCCTCTACATCATCATCTGTGGAACATGAGCATGTAGCTGCTGATGCTGCAGTTACGGTATGAATTTACTTTTAAGCACCTATGCATTTCTAAAGTGCAAAGAACAGAGAATTAGTTGTTCCAAAAGTGTGTATGAGTGTGTAGCATTCATGTTTTGGGACCTGATATCTGCTTGCTATCTGCTCCAGTTGACAAATTCTGACTCGTGCATGTGTAAGAAACCTGTAAGGGAACTAAGTTGATTTTTCTCTGCATGGATATCTATTTATTTCTCATTTTCAGTAAACTCTGATTTTTTTTTCCCTTTGGTCAAAACTTCTACATAAATAAAATACCCTTACAAAAGCATATATATATAAATATATTCACACATACACACCGATAAAGACTATTAAGAGCAACCTTTTCTTGTTTTATCAGGTTCCAAGTAACAACTCATCTGAGAAGCCACCTCTCTGTCGTAAAGATCAAGAGAAGGAAGGAGAGCCAACCAAAATCTCTGAGTACTTTTTCAGTGACATCTTTATGGAAGTGGATGATTCAGAATAAGAAATGGGTTTTATAAAAACCTAGGATCACAGAATGTACTGCAACAAGAAACAAGTATTTTAAAAGTTACAATTTGTTCTGATATTCAACTGCCAGCCAGTTATAGCAGTACCATATAAAATACCAGGAAAGTGGTCTTTTTAACATTCAAGGGAAACTGAACATTCTCAAAAAGTGATGTAACAGATTCAAAGGAGAAGAAGGAAAGGATAGGCTGAAAAGCCTCATCTCTTGCTCCTCCTCTAAAAAAC
The DNA here is from genome assembly GCA_030060385.1 of Muscicapa striata striata. Lineage (NCBI taxonomy): Eukaryota > Metazoa > Chordata > Aves > Passeriformes > Muscicapidae > Muscicapa > Muscicapa striata. Next base: position 282,551 of record JAREIS010000418.1, on the reverse strand, counting down.
TGGGTGCAATTACAAATAAACCCCCAAAATATGCTACTGGAACTAGGCCATAGGATAGAATGAAGAAGCCATAAACCATTCATATCTTGAACAAACTCCTGTACCTTTGTAAACTCTCTATAAACTTATAAACTCTCTGTTATCACTGAGCCCAGCACAGTAGCAACCTGAATCCATGCCCCTCTACTGTAAAAGCTATGTGTTAGGGACACAAGCGGAGCTATCTCTGGATAAGAAAATAAGCCTAGGGACCAGAAAGGTATTAAAACCTCAAAAAAGCCTAGGGACCAGAGACACATGAAGGCCTCCATCCACCCAGGGCGACATTATGAATTCAAGCAACATGGTTACTGACTGCTTTATCCCAACACAGAGTAAGGACAACCAAAATGCAATCAGTACACGTTTTTTCCTACTTTCCAAGCCCCACATTGGGTGCCAAGAATGTATTTGTCCTGGTTTAGGGCAAACTTGAGAGGAAACTTTCAAAGAGGTCCCTCTAGGAAGCAGATTCAGGTGGCCCCTCCCCTAACTGGTTTGGGAAAAGATTTTGTTTAGGAAAAGTGGAAAAAAAAAATGTTTATTTAACAAGCAAAGTATTCACAAGCATAAAAAGTGAACAACATTAAACAATAAAACCTCTTGGTGTTCTGAAGAGATAGCAAATTCAGAAAGTCCTTGTTGTGGAGTGTAGCTCAGTTCACTCAGTCTCTTATCAGTCCCTCCAGCGCTGGAAAATGCCACGATCCGAGCCCTGGTGGGCCACAGGTGTGAACTCCAGTGTTTCTCAGTTTTCAGTCCAGAGCAGTTCCAAGAAAAAGAAAAGCTACAGTCCAGGGAATTTCTCTGCCTCAGCTAGCTAAAAAAACTAACTAAAAAGCCAAGGAGAGCTCTCTCCCAATGTCCACACTGCAGACAGCACAGTCTGTGAGAAGGACGTGGGGCAGTGAGTGCAGTTTCTGCAAACAAACCACGTGCTTCTTTTCTCCCCCTTCACTCTCAGAACCCGTCTTAGAGGTGGAGGACTTAACATCCAGCATAAACAGAACAGGTGACTGGAGATACAAGCATCATAAACGCACCCTCGGACATTTTGTTAATTAATGCCATCAAGATGAAATGGATTCTTTCTGAAGCAACCTGAGCACTTTCAAAATGCTGACATAGTCTAAACCACTACAGTGATGTCATTGGACCAGGCTACCGACTGCGGGCTTATGGTTTCACTTGTTTAGACACTGATAGTGAGTGCATGACTATCCTACAGAAAAGTGCAATGAAATAATGTTTAAACTTGCAACACGTATTGTTTTCCATTTTAATGCTAAAGCTTTTTGGTACTGACTATTCAAGTTCTTTACTTCTTTTTGTGAAGTATGTTACGTTAGAAGGAGGAATGAACTTTTTGGGGATAATGTAATATCTGAAGATCAGAATGCAAATGCTGGGGGTGGTGTAGTAAATACATATGTACATTGAGCACTGCAGGTATTTTTATTAGAATCTCCAAGTTATGTATTTTTGTAAGAGTTTTTTGACCACATAATTTAAAAGTTCCTTACTAAAAGATGATAATTCAAGGTTTTTTGCAACCTTTTTTATCACTTGGAGAAAGACATGGATGTTTCCTAGTATGAATATTAATTTTCTTCTAAATTGGAAAACAAAGCTATAGATACAATTTCTTTTTCTTGTTTTTACGTGTAGTTGTTTGTATATTGCTGACTTCCTCAGTTTCCCTTGTGCAAAGTAGCACAAAGAGATGGGATTTAAACCATGATTAAACAGTGTCACTTTTGAGGATTTGGTGCTTTGAAGCAGTTGAATTGAAAGGTTTTCTCATGTTGTGTGTCTGCTTGTACTGTAACCTGCTCTAAAATTCTGGTGCAGCTTTAGATTTTAGTCTTAAGTTTTTACTTACCTCATCAAGAAATTTGTCTTGAGGTATTTAGGTTTACGCACTCTCAAAGTCAGGTGGTCACGGAAAGATTCAATATTTAGTCTGAAACTCCTGCTTGCACGAGCTTGAGTAGTCCTAAAATTTTTCTCATTATTCTATAGTTGCAGGTACGTTTGCAAAACAATTTATTATGAATTGTGAAACTGATGAGGTGAAACTGATGTTTAAATGGTAATGTTAATGCTCTCTGGAAACCTATCATCAGGTTTGGACTGGGTAATCCTTTACTGGCAGGTAAATAATATAAATATGTAGTTAATTTTGAAATAGCTGATGAAGTTTGAAAGTGGGTTTTTTTTTTTCAGATGTTATTAGCATGGGTTCTAAAGGAACCTTTAAAATTTTGTCAGAGAGGAGAAGTACAGAAAAAATCTACTGTTACTGCGAATTGGTATGTTAGCTGGTCTCTGCCAATGAAATGTCACTAGCAGCAGTATTCCTTGAGGTGATGGAAAAGGGACTTGTGGTCCCAGTGTAGAGTAACTTACTTGAAATCATCTGATAAACCCACCTGACCCCTCAAAAAACCCTCTAAAACGCAACAACACTTTCTGTTCAGATGGTATCTTGTGCTTTGCCTAATCCGTTTAACTTGAAATGTTTTATCTAAATATTGTTTTACTGTAAACATTATGAAACAGATTAATGTATACACGTAATTCTATGTATTGTATATCTTGTAGATATTAAGTATGCAAGTGTTTACTTCCTGATACGTGTGGCATGTTTATATCACTTGCACTCATAGAGCCTAAAAATAGATTCTTGGGGAGTGGCTGTGAAAGAATTGCTGTGAGTACCTTCTGAGTGAGTTCTGAGGGGATAATCATTCTACATTTAGTTGCATACATTTTAGCTTGCATTCATGTTACAAGGGGGAAAAAATCAACTACTTCATTACTAAGATTTATGGTGCCTTATCTGCATTGTTAAATGGGGCTATGCTTTCTTTTTCCTTACAGCAAATTACGTGCACTTTTTAGAGGATTTTTTTTAAGAACAAATTTAATTTGAATAGGAGTAAGACAACTTTGTGTTCTATTTTGTGTATGGAAGTTTTATAATGATGAAGGATGTAAGAAAATACCATTGATATCTCAGTACATTTGAGTAGCATTTTTACAAAGATGTGGCATAAAACTGCTTTGCTTAGAGTTGTCTGACACCCTGTATCATCACATACAAGCTTTCTGAGTCAAAGGAAGGAAGTAGTCCTATTCTGTATGTAAATTATGTGAATAAATTATTTTCTTTTACCTGTGTTTCTATTTCTTAAAGTATCAGTTACAGTTTTTAAATACTTGTAAGTGTAGGAAGCTAACAAGTGTGAAACAAAGGAAAGGCTGCAGTTTGGACTGCACCACTGGGCACACAGGCCTGCTGGTAATAGGCTGAGTGTGGTTTAACAGAGGCATTGTAATTGTTCGCTGGCTTTGTTTTAGAACAGAGCTTAATTTATTTGGTATCGAGACTCCTCGGTGTTACCTCTGTCTAAAGAGAAGAGCCTTGACTTAAAGTAAAATTGGAATGCTGATGAATACCAGTTTTCACGCAAGGAAGAAACTCGACCAGAGATCGTTTGGGTTTTAAACAGATCTGTTCCTATTACTGTATGGCAAGTTTCTAAGAAGGGCAAGGCTTTCCTAGGCTGTACAAGTATGTAGTCTTGCGTGCAAAGTGGGGCGTCCCAACACGGTTCTTCCCAAGAGCGTGCTACAGCATTAGCTCGTCCGGGGCACCGGGTGAGGCCTCCGCGGCCGGGCCCGGCCCCGCTGTGCCCATTGGCTGCGTCGGGGGGAGTGGCGGCGGCGGCTGGGGTCGGCTGCCTCGGCTCGGCTCGCTCGGCTCGGCCCAGCCCTGCACGGCCATGCTGCTGGGCGCCCCGCGGCTCCCGGGCCGCTGCCTGGGGCTGCTGCGCCGCTGCTCGCCCGCGGGTACCGCGGCGAGGCGGTGGCGGCCGTGGGGTCGCCGCCCGACGCGGGCTCCGCGCTCTACCAGGTAGGGCGGCGGGGCGGCAGGGCCCGGGCGGGCCGCGGGGCGGGGCGGGGCGGGGAGCGGCGGTTCCATGGAGGGAGGGGTGCCGTGGAGAAGGGCGGCCATGCGGTGCCGTGGAGGAGCGGAGCCGCGGGGCACCGGGGCGTGGCGAGCGCGTGTCGCTCCCCGAGCTCCCAGGCCTGTCCATTTCTGCAGGCTGAGCCCGCGGAGACCATGAGGGCACAGCGCTCTGCGTCGTCATGGATATCTTTGCGCCTTTAAATCAGCATGCCAGCTCTTGCTGCCTTTCAGGCTGATCGATACCGTGCTGATGAGGTGCAGGCGGGGTCTGTAAACCGTAGAAGGTGGAGCCTGGTGATTTCGAAGTTGGATGTCTCCTTGTGTTTGCAGGCTGATTCCCGAGTTGAAAACAGGTGGAATACCTATGCAGAGTCATAGGCTTGCCTCCAAAAACATCGTCATTTGAGGAGGAGAGCTAGGTGTAATTCCAGTTGTCTTTACGAAGAGAGAGCAGTACTTCCATCTGGTATAAATAGGTTTATTTTTAATGGGCCATTATTGACGTCATCCTATTCAGAAATCATGTTTACTGTTCGGTTGAGAAAAACATGATTTTAGGTATGGATCAAGGCTGATAGGCCTGATAGGATATTTGTTCTTGTAAAATATAAAACAGCACGTGAAGCAACAACATGTATTATAACAGACATAGGTTCATTGGTTCTGTGTTTGGTTCCGTGTTTAGCAGAAACTAAATTTATGCGTATTATATATATGTGCATGTAAGTATACATACAAAGCTTTTGTATGTTAAGTGTGTTTATATATGTGTACACATTCATATTTTGTGTACCAAAAAATAATAGTATTTTAATAAAGATGTTCACTCATCCAAGCTGTCTCTAGATTTGCACTTGTGTCTGTCAAAAGAAACACAAAGCTTGGTAAAGTAGCTAATAGTGTTAGTATTTGGTAGAAATAATTTATGGAGCACTGTAAGTGCAAGCACTGCTTTACAAACACAGAGAACTGAGGTCCCTGCTGTGAGGCACTTCACCATCTGAAGAAAAAGTAATGCAGGGAATAACAGTGCAAACACAAGAAGACATGATATATAATGAAGGTCTTGCCTTCTTTGGCCAATGTCTGCCTTTCTGCCTGTGAATTCAACTAGACAGGCTGGCCTTCGTGATGCAAACTGTCTCTTGAATCAGATGGGAAAAAAGGTAGTTTAAAAGTGAGCGAGTTCTAAATTCTGGAAAATAAAAGAAAGTACCTTTTGAAGATTCCAGGGAGTAGGTCTTACATCCCCTTTGGTGATGTAGCAGTAGTTCTTGTAGCTTGTGCAGTAACTGTAGGATTAGTCTGTAGGCTTTACCTCTTAATTTTGCATTAAGATTTGTAGAAATCCTCAACAGCAGAATTTTGCATAACTTGCTGGTGCAAGGACCAGTTTCCAGAAAGAGCTTGCTCCCAGTTCAATGGCCTTTTTTTCATTATTTAATGACAATAATGAAGAGCCCACAAATACATGGTAGAACTAAACCATTTATTTCTGAGTGTAGTCTTTTCTGTGTGTATTCAGAATTATTTTAAAACATCCTTATTTATCTTTGGTAAAGTATAACACTGTTTTATTCTGGTTTAAGGCATGAAAGATCATGATAGAAATTCAGTGAATTTAAGCAACTCAGATGTGTTTGTGCACTATATTTTATAGTTTATCTAAAAAGTCCTTTCACCTTTTTTTTCATGTAGAGTAACTAAACTACCTACAGTGAGTCAAAATCTAATTTAAAAGTCTGTGATTACTGTTCCTCTGATAATACCCTCTGCCCTTTTAGCTGCTTTTTTCTTTTTTTCGTATGTCAAAGGGGAGTTTTTAAACACAGTATTGTGCGCAAACGTTGAGTATGTTTAGAGAAAACAGACTGACTGAACGAGGAGAAACAGGGAAAATTTTTAATGTGTAAAGGTGCAAAATGACCCAGCCGGACAAGCTGAACACTGTTGCAGAGTAATATTGGGTGTTGTGACAACTACAGACTTCTAAAAGTATGGAATTAAAAGATATATTTTTACCTTTCAAGAGAGTATTTTTAATGTATTTGTAGCAATTACAAAGGCAGAAAAATATGTTCTTTTGAAAGTCACTGCACAGTCAAAGCACTTCAAATGTGAGCTGAATCTATACATGTCATTTTATTTCTGCTTTACTTCTTTGCCTTTCAGTACCTAAGTGAACAAACTCAGCTGCAACATTTGTAGCTGCTTCTTAAGGGAAGCCTTAAGTCTGAATGTTCAAGTATATATGAATGTAGAGTAACCAGGGTTTTTTTCTGTCAAAGTAAACTCAAACATCATATAAATGAGAATTAGACAAGGCAATAAGATCTTTTTGTGCAGCGTGTTCTTTTATTGCAGTTGTACTTTTCAAAAAGGTAGTAAAGTTCTTAATGTGTCTGCAAAAAATCCCCAACAAATTAAGCTTGACTAATACCTTTAAATTAAGAAACTGTAAAAAATAAACCAAAAACCCCAGCCTGCTGTAATGTGCACATGGAGTTCTGGATGATTCTGATAGAAATGGTGAGCTCAGTACTGATTCACTCATATTCAGAGTATGAGTCTTTGTTTTTCTAAAGGCATAATGGCAAGAACACCAGCTTAAAAAAAACCAAAAAAACAACAAAACCACAACCAAACCAAGACAAAAAAGGAGTTGGTTTGATTTTGTTTTATCTTTTTGTTTAGCCTAAACAACAAGAATCTAAAAAGTGTTTACCAAAATCTATTTGACCTAGGTCATTCATCCTTTGGTACAAGTCATAAGAGCACTTAATTTGAATCTGCATTTTTTTACAAAATTAGATTTAAAATGCAAACAAACCTATGCCAAAAATAAACAGAATGTGAGATACAACACTTCAGCTCTGTATGACTAATTCTCTTTTAGTTTATTAAATTCAGAACTAGTCTGTTACTTTTGCGAAACAATAAGACTTTTTGTAAAGTATTTTGCTTAAATGCTTTGGGATGCTTGAGAAAAGCCAGTACATAGATAGTAATGTTACTACTTTAAAGACAATACAGAGACAGTATTTAGTAAGGTAAAATTAGATTTGGAAGAGAAATTAGTCTTGTACTTCTTATGTTTGTTTATTAGAAATTAGTATTGTCACCCTTGGTTGAATTTAAAATTCTGTTTTGTTCCCCATTTAGGAGAACTATGAACGAATGAAAGCACTGGTAACTGAACTACAAGAACAAGCAGAAAAAATCAGGTTAGGTAAGTATGATGGTCTAGACTTAAAAATAATAACCTGGGACTTGGCCTTGTACTTCAAAGTGTTTTCCTTGGCCCATTGATCCAGCCTGTGCAGATCCTTCTGCAGAGCCTTCCTGCTCTCCAGCACAGCAACACTCCCATTCAACTTGGTGTTGTCTGGGAACTGACTGAGGGTGCACTCAATCCTCTGTCCAAATTGTTTTTAAACTTATTGAAAAGGGCTGGACCCAGAACCAAGCCCTGGGGGAGCCCTGCTAATGACCACCCATGACCTGGATGTAACTCCAGCCACCTTCTCTCTCTGGGCCCAGCTGTCCAGACAGGGCCTTTTACCCAGCCAAGAGTGCACCAATCCAAGCCATGAACAGCCAGTTTCTCCAGAGAATGCTGTGGGAGACAGTGTCAAAGGCTTTGCCAAAGTTCAAGGAGACAACATCCACAGCCTTTCTCCCATCCACTAAGTGGGTCATCCTGTTATAGAAGGAGATCTGGTTGGTCAAGCAGAATCTGCCTTTCCTTAGTCTTTGCTGTCTGGGCCTGATCTCCTGGTTGTCCTGTATGTGCTGCATAATGGCATTCAGCATGATCTGCTCCATATCCTTCCCTGGCACCACTGTCAGTCTGACAGGCCTGTAGTCCCCTGGATTGTATCTCCAGCCGTTCTTGTAGATGGGTGCCACACTGACTAAATTCTGGTCACTGGGACCTCCCTGTTTAGTCAGGCCTGCTGGTAAATGATGGAAAGTGCCTCTGTGAGCTCTTCCTCACTACCCTTGGGTGGGTCCCATCTGCCCCCATAAACTTGACTGTGTATAAATAGTGTAGCAGATCACTAAGCAGTTCCCCTTGAATTAAGAGGGCTTCACTTTGCTCCCTGTCTTCAAGCTCAGTGGGCAGATATCCAGTTAAGGACTGAATCAAGAAAGGTATTAAGTACCTCTGCCTTTTCCTCTGTCACTATATTTCCCCATGCATCCAATAAAGGATGGGGATTCTCCTTTGTCCTCCTTTTATTGGTTGATCTTTTCCAAGTTCCTAACTGTAGTTGTGCTGGCAGAGAGAAAGCAGGTCTGTAGTAGTTAAAAATATTGAAATCTGTGTTTCTTTTTTTGACTTGTAAGGCTATCTGAATGAATTGCAGTTGACTATAATTAATGGAGACAATGAAATGAAAACATTTAATAAATGCTTAATTAAGCTGCTAGAGGCTGAACACATAGCTTTAATTCTGCCCTTTTTGTGACTATCATGATACTGGTTTTGTTGTTTTATATACTGTTTCTTATATAATGCATTTTCTTTTACAGCTTTGGAATGGAGCACAGTTAAGATTCTGTGCTCAGTGCTTTTTCTTTCTTGCTGTGAAACAAAGGTCCAGAGTTTCCTGAGGAGATGTAAAAACCTGTGGACTGCCTCTGTCTTTTGTGGGTGTACAGACTGTTTAGCAATTCATGAACTAATGATGTGTGTCTCATGAACTAATGATTATGGCCTTCTTCCTTGCTGCTCATTTGGCTGTTCTTGCCTGTTACACAGTGACAGGACAAGACCATGGTGCTTGTCTTCCCTTCATCTGAGCAACCTCTGCGAGGATGTTAATACAATTTTGAGGGACATTGATTGAAATTGCTTTACGTATCATTTAAGGATATAAGAAAAATTAGGCATCCATGTTGAATACTTCTGAAGGATATGAGCAACATCTTTAGATTTCACTGTAAAAGCTGTCTGTCAGAGGATGAGTTCTTGCTTGAGGTCTTTGTAATGAGTGTTTCATTTCTTAGCTGTTACTCAGTATGTAGAATTTTTCTGAACCCATATCCCACTCCACTGAGTAATCCCCAGCTGTGCAACAAGAAGTGGTCCCTGCCCCTTTACAACAAGTGGTTTTCTGACAGGAAGCACAAGAAGGTAGTAAAATACCTTTGATCTCCATGACTGATCATAGCACATCAGCAGTCACAGTGGTGTAGGCATTGTTGTAAAGGAGAAATTAAGGAGAGGTTTCAGATTAAATGCCTCCACATTTGTTTCATTGTTAAGGATACTGCTTCTCAGAATGGAGGTTAGTGCAGGGTAGATTGTCTTGATGTTGCAATAGAATGGCTACAGAGCCTGGGAAGCTAGCACTTGTGATTAGTCTGTGGAGGGGTGCACAGAGATGACAGAAGTGTCAGGATGGAAATTATTTTTGCAGCATCACACAGTGTAAATTAAAGACTTCAGAGGTCAGAGATAATGCAGTTATGATGTGAGATGTTGAGAACATGGATGAGAGTAGTATCCCTGTGGGTGGATATAAGAGGTTGTTTCTTAAGAAACTTGTTCAGAAAGAATTTACAGGATTTAGTCTTAAGCTGGATATATAGACCTAATGAACTGGCTGAACTGAAAGTAAAATGTGGGCTTTCTGGCATGCTTAACAAGTAGGAAATTATGTGTGTAGTGATTGAGGAAGGAGGTGGGACAAAGGACTTCAAAGGTAGGCTTGGAAACTGTTTCAGTGATGCCTAGCTGACAGAGAAATCCTGGAGTCTCAGGAGAAATGTTAGCAAAACAGCACCTTCTTTATTTTGGACAGACAATTTTAGAGTGATGAGGTGGATCAGTGATCTGTCTACACAGAGAAACAGTGTTTGTATAAGCCGTTGTTATAAAGAGGCTGAAATGTGTCAACAAATCTTGAAGTATTTAATGACACAAAGCTCTAGAGAGCAAAAGATATGATTTAGGATGACCTCTAGTGAAGGGTTGAAATGGAACAAATATAAACTTGATATTAAATGCTGTATGTCTGAGTTCTGCTTACAGTTTTGGCATGGTCTAAGGAAATTAATCCAGATGGTGCTGGGTCATTCAAGATTGCATTCAGCATAGCTTTTCTGAATCTCTGAACAGAGATTAGCATTTCCTGTGGTTCTACTGCTGTGCTTTCTATATATTTGTGTTTTCCGCCCTTTTGTTTATTGCCAAGCAGTGGGGGAAAGTTTCAGACAATTATGTTTGTTAAAATCTTTACCTCAAGACTAACTGTAAAAAATGAAGGGGGAAATAAAATAGGTTCTAAAAAACAAGCCTTTTTATCAATACCTTAAATCTGTTTGTAGTGGAAACTATTATTTATTAAATTTATTATTAAGGCTCATACTTCAAAAACTGGGAACTCGTCAGCATTTCCATTTGAACTTTTAATATAACTGATGATTTATCTTATGCATGTCCATAGAAAATGTGACAATTTACTGTTGTATCACAGGAGGTGGAGAAAAAGCTCGTAGGCTTCATACATCAAGAGGAAAGCTGTTACCCAGAGAGAGAATTGACAAGCTTATTGATCCTGGGTAGGTACTTCCTTTTTAACATTTCAGGTTGTCTTTTGCAGGTAAATACTGCAACAGGCTTCTTTCTCTTTTCTAGCTTCCATAAACACTGGCAAATAAATATGATTGAAATTTTACAGAAGTGTACTTTGAAGTACCGATCTCTTTAAAAAAAATAAATTTTAAATTTAACCTTTTAAGTGAAGTTCAATGGCAGATAGAACTAGTCATTTTTTACAGTTTTGTTTCATTTTCATTATTCAGATCTCCATTTTTGGAGTTCTCTCAGTTTGCTGGTTACCAGTTGTATGGTAATGAAGAGGTACCTGCAGGAGGCATTATCACAGGCATTGGACGAGTATCTGGGTGAGATATTCTTGTCATCTGCATTACTTATGATATGAAAAGGAAGAAGGTATAATTTTATTCCGTTTACAGTATTAGGCTGTTAGTGTTTTTGGTGTTTTGTTTCTTGACACTCAAAAAATCAGCAAAGCTGGTATCTCAGTGTCCTGGTTTCTAGGACAGGGTTCTGCCAATAGAAGGCAGAAGTTCCCCTTTGAAATAGAGAATTTGATTTCACCCCCTCCAAGTATTATAATTGTTTGAAATCAACAAGACTCAAGGCAGAGATAAGGGGTAGAAGTAACAGCTCTTTACTACTATATCTAACCACACGAGCAGAAAACAACAGCAGTTATTAAAATCACCGACAAAAACAGAAGAAAATAACCCAGTTCCAGTCCTTAGTGTAAGGAAAATTAATCCACAAACACCAGAGGTTTATGTCCAAAAAGGAGACAGAGGAGTCCTTTTTGCTTTATTCGAATAAAGGGAGAGGCCATAGGGCATTCCCCTGGGATCTCTGAGATTTTTGGAGGACGCAGCCTCCTTTTATCCTAATTTCCCGGCCGCTTTTCCCTATCTCTTTCCCCATAGGCTGAGGTACTTGAGAGGCACAGACTTCCTGGAACGCCTAAGATTCCCCTCTAATGTATAACACTTCCTTTTAATTTTTAATTCTTATAGAATTCATAATTTCCCCCCCATTGCTTCTTTATCTTCAGTTACCCAATTTCATTTATTAGCAAACCTACAGTTTGTTTGTGAAGAGAAATCTCTTTGTCCATTCATCAATCAGTGTAATCCCTCCATTGTTTCTTTTATCTCTAGGTGCTAATTGTTTCTACCAGCAATCTACAGCTTGTTTGTAAAGACAAATTCTACTAAAAATTAGTTTTGCTTACTCAAAGTACCTCCAAGACTGTTACTGAAATTTATTATGGTGCTATGCAGCATTATTTTACTCCCTAAAATAATGGAACAGGACATTATAGTGCTGAGACTGCTGTTACAATGTGCCCTTGAGGGAATGCAAGTGAGAAGAGCCCTCTTAGAGCATCAGGGCTTCAAGAGTCCTTGGCATGTTGCAGTTCTTAACTGACATACATACTTACACATTAGAAGTGCTTTTCTCTCACATAAACTATTCTTATTTTTAGGACGGAATGCTTGATTGTTGCTAATGATGCAACTGTCAAAGGTGGTACCTATTATCCCATCACTGTTAAGAAACATTTACGTGCTCAAGAAATTGCAATGCAAAATCATCTACCTTGCCTTTATTTGGGTAAGTCCCATTGCAGAAGTAGCCAAGGTTCTGTATTAAGGGCAGCTGATGTGTCTGCAGTTCTGACTAACCTGGAATGTATTTAAGCACACCTATTCAAATATGTTTTCATTGATACCATATTATCTCTACAGAGTGGTGGCACATCTTAGCTGGAAGGTGTGTACAGGTTCTCAGCACTATCCACTGCACTGCTGCAGGGCTGGGTTCATAAAATACAGATGCAGCTGTTAACACTGTATCACTTCATTCTGTCATGGATAAGCAGTATTTCCTGTATTCTCATCCAGTCAATTCATAATACATTAAAAAAAAAAAAAAAAAAGTACATTCTGGTGGAGGATGTGTCTGTATGAGAAAACATACCAAGGAAATAAAAATAATGAATAACAAAATTGTCAAAAATAGTTTGGATCAATAGATTTTTAGGATTTGGGATGAATTTTTTTTTAAGCAGAAATTTAATTGTATTTTACTTTACATTTTGAGTTTAGTCTGTTAGATCAGTATTTAGCCAAACCTTCATGTAAATTTTAATTACATATGCTTTTATTATAAAAGGTGAAGAACAGAGTGACAAGTGTCTGTCATATATTATTAGTAGTCTTTTCTTAGCCTGGTTTTATGCAAATACAAGAGATTTCTGCCAATGTCTTCCTTTCAGTCTGAATTCCCAATCTAAAGGCTCTTGAACCTATTAGCCAGCTTTGACAGAGAGTTATAAGAAAATGTGTATTCCTGTGGATGTTGCATATGTCAGCATCAGAAAAGAAAGATCTTCTACTCCATTTTGAAAAACAGGGCGGGTTATTCTTTTTCTGTTCAGCTTAATTTAGCAACTTAAATATCAGATGTTTGCCATTCTGGATGCTTGCATGGGTTAAATAGTCAGCATAAATAAAGATCCTGGCTAGCACAATTATTTGAAGTTTCTTGCCCTGCTGATAAGTCAAGCATGTAAATAAGATCAGTAGAATGATTAGAAGTGTGAACTTGAAACTGTTGGTGAGGTCGATACAGGGATAATGTGGATGTAGATTTTGTGGGATTGCAATTGAAAGAGTCCTGGAGGGAAGGGGAGGGCTAAATTTTATCTTAGTTGTTAAAAAAGCAGAAAAAACTTAGCTTTGCTGTTTGCAAAACAACTGTTAACGATTTTTTTTTGTTTGAGTTATCAGCAAATACTGTCTGTTCAGAGACGTCTTTTTTAGTGTGTATCCATGAGCAGCTGTGGGTAATTCTACTGTTTTAAGACCTTATGGAATGAGGAACTGTGGGACACAACTATGCCTTTGAAAGAAAAGTTTAGGGGTTTTATTCCATCTTTGAGAGCGTAGTCCTTGAACATACAATGTCATTCATACCTAGTGAGTTACTTTACTCTTGCAGGTTTTGTATCTGGACTTGTTCCAGTTGATTTGTGCTGTGCGATAAGAGGGAGCGCTTTGTAGCCAGTCAGCACTGTGCTGACCATGTGGTTTTCATATTGTTTGAACTGCCTTTTCCACCAGTGATAACAGCTGCCTAGGTGCTAATTCTCATGTGGACAGCTGGTGCCCTTTTTCACTGAGTCAGTCACTGATGTGGACATTTTGTTTTGGCTGCAATCATGTAAGATGAGAACGTAAGTACAGACTGGTCGTTGTTGTTAAAAATTAATTACCAGGACCCAGAGTTCTCAGAGATGCTTTACTTCCTTGTTCATTTCCTCATGGTCTTCTCTCCTTTGGATACTTCCCATGACAGGTTGTATTTTCATTAATTGGGAGCAGAGAGGTAGCTGCTGTTGGAGACCTGTAAGCAGGAGGGTGTATCCTGAGGCAAGGGCACATAATAAATGAATCATCCTAAAGATAGTTTAATGCTTTTGTTGTGAAGTTTAATCAAGCTGTGAAAGAACAGAGGCAGCACCTTTTGAACTCAGTGGTGATTAGCTCTGCCTTTTTCTGGAGTTTGTGACAGAGTTGCAATAGAATAGTTGAGTTAAAATTGTACATTAAAAGTGTTCTTAGTTTAAATATTTTGCAGTAAGATGAGTTTAAAAGTTTGTTTAGGGAGGTATGGTTGCATCTTTAAGCACGTCAGAGTTTATTTTCCATGAAAATCGTTGGGATGGATGTTATTTTGGAGAGGGATGTTTACTGTTTTTCTTCTTAATTTTTCCAAAAAGAATGTCATATTATACCTACTTTCATGGAAATATATACAGTCTTAGTGATAGTAATTGCTGTATATTTTAGGTAACATGCAGATACTTTACCATCAAGTATGTAACACTGTTCAAAACTTGTTAATATAATTTGATTCATTCCAGTTGACTCAGGAGGAGCAAATTTACCTCGGCAAGCAGAAGTATTTCCAGATCGAGATCATTTTGGCCGTATCTTCTATAATCAAGCAGTCATGTCTTCACAAGGAATTCCACAGGTAATTTTATCCAAGAATTAAATGTACTAAATAGTTTCTGTGCTTGCTGTCATTACCTGTTTTCAAGGCTTGTGCCCATGTTTTGTTTCTGATGGCATTGTGTTTTGCTAACCTGATGGCCCAGTCTAGGGCTTGGAAGCACTGTAAACACAGTAACTGTCCACAAGAATTCATAATAGTTTTGAAGTAACTGTCTACTTTCTTAGTTTTAGTGTTAATGATTTGACCTGCTCCTGTCGGAGTAGGAGAAAAATGGACTTGGGAACATGGAATGTAGGGCCATTTGAGAAAGCACTAGAAAATGTCTTGAAACAGTTCTGCATCAGCACTGCAAAGGTGAGGACCCCCTTGAGGTTGGCTAGTAAATGAGACACATTTTCCAGTTGCAGGGGTATGTGTATATTTATAAATCCATTTTATACCCTGATG
Organism: Muscicapa striata striata; assembly: GCA_030060385.1. NCBI lineage: Eukaryota > Metazoa > Chordata > Aves > Passeriformes > Muscicapidae > Muscicapa > Muscicapa striata. Next base: position 267,501 of record JAREIS010000418.1, on the reverse strand, counting down.
TTCTTTATGTTGAAGCAGCCCTAGTAATAAAAGGTTGTTTTCTAATGTGTTAATGATGCACAGAATTACTGTTAGTCACAGTTCCTGGATTTAGAAGTGGTTTTGTGTCATGGTTCAATCAGAAATGCATAGGGATCAGTTTTTTTGATGCAGCTGGTGTGCTAGGGAACCAAAAGCACATGTTTTGCTGATTCTATTACTCATGAAGAATGCAAAATATTTGAGGATTGGTGATGGGCAGCTATGGCTGCAGTGGCAGTGATGGGCAGGATGTATGGTCCCAGTGGAGTTGAGAAAAGTAACAGAATAAAGACTTGAAGGGAATTGTTAGCCGGGACCTGGGAGAAGCTGCTAGGGAGAGTGGAAAAATCCATGATCTTTGAAGATAATCTCCTGCAAATAAAGGAAGACTACAGAAGAGCAAACGACTGATAATTCCTACAGAGTTGCTGTCTACTCAGTCGCCTCCTACCTCTTTGAATGGTTTTGTCGCCCTCTCTTATACCTGCCTTATACTCCCTTTTTCGACCAAACAATTCAAGCTTACTTAGCTGTTCTTCCTGCAGTGTTCCACACCTTTAATGGTCCTAGTTCATCTTCTTTTCCAGATCTTTCTCTATTTTTTTGACATGAAGGAGACACAGACTGCACCAACAGTCTTTAAGTGAAAAAAGGACAAATTGTGTGGAACTTGTTAGAACTACCAGTTCTGAGCACCAGTTCTCAGAAGTAGTCTTTTTTTCTTTCATCCCAAGGGGGAGGAGACAGCTTCCTCATTTAGCACTGAGGCACAGCAAAATTAACTTGATCCTGCAGAACTCTTTCTGTTTATCAGGGGAAAGTACATACTACCTTCCAACACTAGAAGAAATAGAGACATTGAAACCTGCATTCTTTATGGGCATCTGCAAGTGGTCAGAGCAGAAAAAAAGTTACAATCATTTATCCAGGTTCTCTTTTAGGCCTGTGATATATACAGTCCTGACAGATTAATCTATGGCTAATTACAGTAAGAGCTGAGAAGTGCAGAACATTAAAAAATTATTCAACCTCTGTTTTCTATACAATAAGAACAGCAAAATCTATTCTGAGTGAGAAACAGGTCATACATACTGTGGAACTTGTGATGAAAATATTTATTTTCAAGAACAAGAAGTTCTTTACCACACTTTGAAGCCATGAAAAAGCTGGTCATTATCTTGGCAAAGGGCTGGGATACAGTTGAGTTTGTGGCTGCTTGCAGTGTGCCCTGAGGGTCTCCCAAGTTATGTGTCATAGCAGTTATTTCATTCTGTGTTGTCTGAGGCTGGGCTGTCACATAACCAGAGCCCATGGCAGTGCTATGACACAAATCCCACCATCATACCACTATCCAGTGTTCTTTTTTAGAAAGAAAAAAACCCTTGAGAGACCATCCTCACTGGATTCTCCTGCACTGGGGCTCAGGGGAACATGATTCCAACCACTCACACAAGGGACTCCACTGGGGCCTTGGGTAGGGTTTTTTTCCTGGGGGAAGGCGGTAGTAGAAGCCAGTACTTGGAGAGTGAAGCAGATGCACCAGTCAAGGATACGTTATTCAGTGTGACTCCTTGCATGACAAATACTGGCTTTGCAGGATTTTTGAGGAAACTGCCTGTGTTACTTTGATACCTTTTTGGCGCATTTTGGAAGAGTTTGGATCTTCAAACATCTTTTACTTTTCCAAAGAATCATGAGATCTGTTGCCTCTATGAAAATCCAAGACCGAAGATTCCAACAATGCACTAAATCTCTTTAGGAAGTGTGACATAATTTGCCTTCTGCAGTTCTTTCCAACAGTAGACATGAACCAATTGTAGTGATTAGGTAGGTCTCCAGAGAAAAGCTGTGTTTAGTTAGAACAAAAATACAGGAAATACAGAAAGACAGTTTGTAAGCTGGTCATTGTGTAAGACTTCCTGATAGATCTAGATTGGTCCTAGTGTTTTTGTGGCACAGCAAGTGTCAAAGGAGTGATGTTTTGCTGAATTATCTTTTTTGGAGAAATTTTGGTAAACTTATTTTTGCTAGAGGCTTCAGTCATGATCTGCTGTGGAAGTAATGATTTTTAGATGTTATGTCAAAGATAGATAGATAGATAGATAGATAGATAGATAGATAGATAGATAGATAGATAGATAGATAGATAGATACCCAGCTTGCAAGGCTGAAATTACTGATGTTGTGCAGGACCTTTCCAGAAATGCTTGACCCTACAGTCATACACTTGTTTCCAGCAAATCCTTAAATATATTTTACATACTTCTGAAGTTGCATTAAAAGGCTGAATTTGTTTTTCTTTCAATTACCATATGATGTTGTATTAGGAGCAATCATATTCATATACAATAAAAACTAAATATAAGAAAGATTTGTCTTTTAATAAAACACATTTCTTTTTGTTATGACACTGATAAAGTGAAGTTTCCCAAGTATGACACTGATGAATGTTTATCTTTCTTTAAACATTTATGGGAGACTGGGAAAAATGTTTTACTGAAGCACTTCCTTTGTTTGAAAGATGTGATAAGCACACATTTTGTTTGGGAGATGTATCTATACTTTGTTTTATTTCAAAGAAGCACTGTTAACATTTATAAATCTATTTTTGGTCCTGTGCTAACAGATTATGGTAGCTAGAACCATCTTCCTGTCTGAGAACATGTTTCTTTAGAAAACGGGATTAGGAAATTATGATCTCTGGTCTCCACTCTGGTCAGTTCTTCTGAGATGGGAGTCTGGATGTTGTTAGTTTGCTACCTGATGTTTTATGCTGTGGCCTGCTTGAAGGTCTGTTCATCCGATCATTAGTTCTTCTTCAGTTTGGCCCTGAAAGTGCGTGCTTTTTTCCCCCTTTTTTATTTTCTACTTGCTGATAGTGCTTTTAATTTCCCCCTCCAATTTTACCTGTGACTAATTTATTATTCACCCACTACAGCTTAAATTAAATTGTTATCTATTTGGGTGTGAATCAGAAAGCTGTGATTAGCTCCTCATTAGCTGCTTCCTGAGCTCTCACACTCATATGCTGCATGGATACTATGAGGGATGGATCAGTGGATATGAAATAGTGTATGTGCACTCAGGACTGTTGATTTTTATTGAACACATAAAGAATTTCTTTGCAGCAATTTAGAAAATAAAGTCAGGAGGTAGGACACTAATTGGGAATTTGATTAGTAGGTTTTATTTTTTCCAGTAGGTACACATTCCAGTTTTTATGTTGGAAAAAATTAATGCCTGTGTTAAAGTTTAAATGCAGGCACATTTTTTCAGTCACTAGGAAAAAACCACAATCCTGGAGGGAAAAAAATAAATAAACTTATTTACACCAAGTTTCTTCCTATTCTAGAGGCTTATGTTATTTTTGAATTTTCCCAGAGTTGTTTATTAAATGCACAAGAGAAATTAATCATGTAACTCTGAATATAGTTTACGATCCTGAAAACCATTTGCTGAAAAGGCTGTTTGATTTGATGATAGCAGATTGGCATAGTTCATGTAATCATGCTTTAGATATGCATAATGTGATTTGGAAGTTCTATTTTGCTGTGTGCTGTTTTCTTCTAAATTATTGTCCTGATTGGAGGGACAGGTGTCTGCCAATAAAGGCAGAAACTTCTCTTTGAAACAGAGAATGTAAACCCCCCTCCTCCAAATTATTATTATAATTTTGAAGTTAAGGGGCTCTCAGGCAAAGATAGGGGAATTAGGAATAACAATTCTTTACTAGGAAAAATTGAAATAGAAATGCAGTATTACAAAGAACAATCCCAACCCTGACAGAGTCAGAATACAACCTGACATCCCGTCAGTCAGGGTGTTGGTAACAGTCCCATTAAATGGTGGCTGCAGTCCTCCTGCAGTGGCAGATGTGATTCAGCTGAAGCAGTGCTCCTGTAGAAGGGTGCAGTTTTCCTCTGAAGGTCCAGGGATGATGTTCTAAGGTCCAGTTTTCCTCTGGAATACAGTGGAAAGAAGGGTAACTTGCTGTCCAACAGCTCCGTTTTTATCTAGGTAGGAAAGGCTTGGCTCCTTGCCCTGGCTGGAGCATCTCCCAATGGGATGATGTAATTTTATCAGTCATGCAGTGGCACTTATGGCCCAGCAGCAGATGATATCTTTCTGGAGGGAGGATGGGTTGTGGAAAAGATAAAGATGATTGCCCCATCTTGTCTTAAAGATGGCCCATTAGCAGATGGTATGTGCCACAGAGATCAGGAATCACTACCCCACCCAGTTTTATCAGATGGTGATAGAATACACATTTTTGGCCACATCAACCCAACACAATTATCATGTAACAGAGAACACTAATTGATGTCACCTTAGAAATACCTTGAAACAAACTTAAAATTTTGTTGTTTTCTGGGGTGTTTTTTAAGTGGTTATGTGTATGTATATGTGTGGTTGTGAAAGAAAGTGTTTCTCTTTTTCATATGAGTATTCCTTTTCTTCTGCTGTACAAGTGTCTTCAAAGGATCTTTGAAGGTGCTCCTGTGCAGGAGAAATTGAGAAACTTCACTTCTATGATTTTCTACAGTTACAGTATTCATCGTATCTGATGTCAAGTCAGTTTTGTAAAAGTATCACCAAGATATTACTAGTAGAAAATGTTCACAGGGTAGGTGCTTATCTCAAAATTAGGCAAAAGGATGAAGCAGAGATTATTCATATTAAAGCCTATAATGAGATTCTCAACACATCTTGAAAGGGCAAAATTAATTAGTTGATCCATTGAAGACCTGAAGTAGCATACTAGAAGATGGGAGAAATTTCCTGCAGAAGATGTTAACACTGGTGCAATTATGCTGATAAGCAGTAACTGAAGCCCATTAAAATACATAATATATTGTGCCTTTGCTATTTTTAAGGGTTGGACCGTTCATTAACTTGTGCTTTTTGTTTTCCTGATAGATAGCAGTAGTCATGGGATCCTGTACAGCAGGAGGAGCATACGTACCTGCAATGGCTGATGAAAGTATTATTGTTGGCAAACAGGGAACAATATTCCTGGGAGGGCCACCACTGGTAAGGATACAGAAGTTTCTAGTGACATGGCCCCTCTCCTCCCCCTCACCCCGAATCATGATGCAATAATTGTACACCTTAAGCAGTTGAGACATTTCTTGGTGAGATATTTCTAGATACTCGGTAGATTAGTTTGTATTTTTAGGTATATCTGAATGTTTCTATTCTAAATCAAATCTCTTCTGTTCATTAGAGGTGTATATAGATAAATCAGATTGTGTCATGGTGTTTTTCTAGTACTGTTTGTAGATTGCTGTGCACATTTTAATTAATAAAAATTGTTTCTGTGGTCAGTTATGTACTCTCTAGGTTGAACACAAAATTTGAAGAAATCACAGCCATGTGTATTTTATCTCAAAGTCAAGATCAAAGATAAAAGAACTTCTGAAGCAGGACTGATCTGTATTGTACTTTTATGTCAGTTTACTGACAATGAGGCACACTTACAATGAAGTTTGTCCTAGTTCCCCGTTTCTTTCCTTCCTGCCTCTCTTCCTGCCTCCCTTCCTGCCTCCATTCTTTCTTTCCTTCTTAGTAAAGGAATTGTTCCTAAGGAAACTGACCTGAAAAACTCCTGTGAATTAAACCATGCTTTATTGTGGAACTCATAGTGGAATTTTTGACTATGAAGTACTGCGGTATAATATCTTGGCACAACAAAAGGAATGCTTGAATGTGGTTTATCATATTAGAAATAACTGTATGTCCAAGTGTAAGCTCAGTTCTATACCAATACAAATAATAATACAATAATGTCAGTCTTTTACTGGCAAAGATTATTCTACTTAAAACAAGCTTTATGAGAAAAAATGAATTTTTAGGAATAAATATTAGTGCTAGAACTAACAGAGTATCATTCTTCCCAGCTATTCAAGTCTCAATGAAATATGGCTAGATAAACTTGCTTTTTTGAAATAGTAAAATCAAATATTTGTCAAATTTAGTGTATAGGCTGGTCTGAGGCAGCATGATGGCTCTATTTTCGTTACAATATTTTGGGAACTTTAAGGTGTGCTTCCTGTGACAAAGCCAAATGTAAATCAAATGTCTCTCAAGAGTCCTTCCAATTTTAACATGCCAAAATGGAGAAATTGCTTAGTAACAGCATTGTTAATGAAGATACTGCTCCATTGATTCCTCTAGTAACAGAGGAGACAAAGTCTCTTGGAAGTCACTTCCTTCAACACTTAAAATACTGGGAAATTGTGGGATGTCACATAAAATGGTGGGAAAGCAGCTGCTGACAGATCTATTTGTTGACTAGTTCATAAGGCATAACCGTGATACTCTCATTAAAAGTGAGAGTGAAGGACTCATCCTTTAATGTGATTTAGTGTTTACTTGTATAGCTTTGCTCTCATTTCCACAGCATATTTTTGTATTGCATTCTTTTCCTTTAGAGTGAACTTTTCCCCATAGCGTCATCTTGTTGATAAAAGTAGATTTGGCTTTTTATACCTCTTTCAAAGTTCAGTGTAGAGGTGGTTTTTAAATTCTTGTGCAGAAAAAAAGAAAAGGGAAAAGGAAAGGGAAGGGGAAAGGAAAGGGAAGAGGAAGGGAAAGGGAAAAGGAACAGGAAAAGGGAAGTTTCAGGGAAGGGAAGTTAGAGGAGACTCGAGGAGACTCGAGGAGAGGAGACTCGAGGAGAGGAGACTCGAGGAGAGGAGACTCGAGGAGAGGAGACTCGAGGAGAGGAAAGGAAAGGAAAGGAAAGGAAAGGAAAGGAAAGGAAAGGAAAGGAAAGGAAAGGAAAGGAAAGGAAAGGAAAGGAAAGGAAAGGAAAGGAAAGGAAAGGAAAGGAAAGGAAAGGAAAGGAAAGGAAAGGAAAGGAAAGGAAAGGAAAGGAAAGGAAAGGAAAGGAAAGGAAAGGAAGGGAAAGAAAGGAAAGGAAAGGAAAGGAAAGGAAAGGGAAAGGAAAGAAAGGAAAGGAAAGGAAAGGAAAGGAAAGGAAAGGAAAGGAAAGGAAAGGAAAGGAAAGGAAAGGAAAGGAAAGGAAAGGAAAGGAAAGGAAAGGAAAGGAAAGGAAAGGGTCTTACATTTATACATCTTAAATAAATTCAGAATTTAACTGGCGTATGGAAAGCAGGGTTATGGGACACACTCGCAAAAGTACAAAGATACTTTGTTGTCTCCCCTAATAAAAAAAGGCATTTAGTTTGAACTAATTTATTATTTTGTGGCAGCTTTCCAAGTTGATGAGAAGAACAAAGTAATCAAGAAAAGCAGATGAAGTAATGAATAGCAACAATGTAATGCAGTGTTAATCTATTTACTGCTTATTAGGTTTTGTTGTTACAATTTTGCTGACAATAATTGTTTCAAATGTCCTACCTAGGTTTCCATTCCTTTTTGTCTTGTATTAGTTTTTCTGCTTGTTTGTAGGTAAACATAGAAAAATATTCCTAAAAATTAAGTAATTCTCTATAAATTCATTTAGATATTTGGAGTTTCTTGTTGCAAAGTGGCATAAATATCAGTGAAAATAGTATTTAAGAATAATATTAGTTGAGTGAGTAACATGTGATTTGTACATCTTTCCTTTGAGATAAGAAAACTAGTGTGATGAAAGGCATGAACTTTGTACATCAGAGTGTGAATAGGTTCTTTACTGTAACTAAGAATAACTGCCCTGGCTGCAGGAACACCTGAGCTTTCCAAGCACAAACCTTTTCAAAAGGTTTTCAGTAAGATATCCAATACGCAATACAACCCAGAAAGCTGGCTTGGAAGATGAAAAAAAAGAGAACCAATTGCTTGTTCTCTGGGAATAGTAATCATGTAACATCACAAGGCAGTTTAGATCATGTGTGTGTGCCACTGAGATGTAGCACATGAAACTTTTGCCAGGATAGACATCTGGAAGAGGATGACCCCTGTCAGGCCTCAAGGGGAGGACTTGACAAGGCAAGTCAGTGACTGCAAGGGTGTTGTGAAGTTAGAAAGTTTTAAAAGCTTTCCCCATTTCCAGAGGAAGATTTCATAACTATCCTCCTTTAATTTGTTTCTTAGCAACCTGTAGATGTAATGATCCTTATCTTTGTGCGTATAGATCAAACTTTATTATCTCCACCTGTCAGATTTTCTGTTCTGTAGAGCTTTTCATATTCTCACTGAAAATATTCTACTTGCCTTTTTCTAAGCGTCAAAACTACTTCAGAGTCTCATAGAAGCTCATGCTGTAGCAGATATTATAGCCATTATTGAGTGAGCTCTGTTCCCCAAAACATCTCTCCTATATGAAGAAAATTGGATTGGATTTTATTGCTTAACTGCCTAAAGCAAAACATCCCGAGGAAGTGAAAAAGGAAGAATCCGTGATGTTACTTATAATTAGTCTTGAGATTTGTATGATAAAGAAAAAGAAGTGAGTTGTAGGTACAGTCCACCCTCTAATATGGAAGTTTTCTTGGCCTTTTTTTTTGGAAAGGTGAGGAGTAATAACGTCATAAACAGGCAGATCTCAGCAGAAGACAGTGTGTGTCATAGTAGTGATAATATTCAGGGCCATTCTTCTGCATTTTCTTAAGCAGAGTGTCTGTATCTTCGTCTTTGGCAGTACTGCTTGGTAGTTCAAGATGTCATGTAGACTAGGCTCATGTTCCAGAAACTTCTGATTCTTCCTTCCTGAGGGAAAATTTGTTATTTTCTGTCCTCAGAGGTGAGAAAAAGTCTGGTAAAAAGAGGGAATAAGTTTTCAAATTCACATATGGACCAGGGGTTTTTCCTACATATTGGCCTCATCTGTTGTGGAAAATGCATATTATAGCTTATAGTTTATAACTATAGTTTATGTCTGTTTCTTTTAATAGTTTCTAGCTGAAGTAGCTTGAACAGGTGTTTCTTAGAAAATGCCCACGTATCTTGTTAGAGGCACATATCTTGTTGCACTTAGAATTAATGAACTTCAAGGTAACTTCAACCACTAACTCCAAGTAACTTTACTGTTACTTAAAACTACTGTTTGTTGAGTGCTCTGCTCCAATGCTGTATCTGGAAAGGTGATGGAGCAAATACTTGTTCTCACCTATTCTGACAGAATAACACATATTTGAGCTGCAGGGTGCAGCTCTGGGCACTCCAGAATAAGCCTGAGTGAGACTGAAATTCCATAAAGATGATGGAGTGGAGTGTCTGTAAAATGAGGAGGATGCAAGACAGATGAGGATTTTCGATCTGGTGAAAACATGTCTTCGGGCAATCTATCCATACCTTGCAAGGAGGAGTAAAGGTAGTAGAGCCAAGCTTCTTATTACTACCCTGTGATGGGTCAAGAAGCTGCCATGCACAAACTGAAATACAGGAAGTTCTGTTTACTCGTAAGAAAACATTTACTGCAAACCAAGTTGTCCAGAGAGTTTGTGGAATCTCCATTCTTGAGCTATTCAAAACTCATGGTCATTATGTGGTCATTAGTAACCTTCTCTGGTTGGCTATGCTTTGATCAGAGGAGTTAAACTTTGCAATCTCTCATGGTGGCAGAGAGAGTCCACAGCTCCAGTATTGTGATTTGGAGAAGGAAAACTTCACCTCTGAGGAAAAATAAAAAAGCCATTTTTGTAAAATATTTTATGGAATCATTGCACTATTCAGCTTTGTGCCAAGTTCTGCAGTAGTTAATAGTATGTTGTAACTGGTTGCATAATGACAGATGTATGTAATTATATCATAGAATCATGTAATAAAATCATTTAATCAAATGGTAGAATAACTTATAATACACCCTAAAGGTCATTGAGTCTGGTCATTAATCTCACATTGTGAAATGCACTACTAAACTGTGCATTAAACCCTTAAATACCACATCTGTAGGAATTCAAATACCTCCAGGGATTTTTCCACTACCCTGGACAGTCAGTTCCAATGCTGCATAACCCTTCCAGTTAAGAAATCTTCCTCACTTCTCTTAAAAGTATTTTCTTATGCTCACTGTTTAATAAAAAATCAAGTTACTTATGTCTGACAGAAACTTTCCATTAATTAATATGTCATACCTTCATATTCCATGGGTAATTCAAATTTCAAAGCAAAAATTCACTATTGAAGAAATATCTATACTTAAATTTGCAAACTTGACAGTTTGGAAATGTGTGTGTGGGAATATATATCTATATCTGTATATCTAGATATATAGATATATAATTAGTGTGCTACATTTCTAGACATGAAACTTGGAAACTGAAATCTGTTTTGGAAATCATTATAGTTTTCCCTTCCCTTGCTCGTCCTCTGCCTCTGTACTCTCTGTGGGTGATGAATAATGGTTTCTCCAGCTTTCAAGGAATCCTTTTCAGAGCACTTACTGTAGAGAAATGCCTCAAGGAGTCTTCTGGGGGGTTTTTTAACCTCAATAGTAAATTATATTGTTTTGTTCTAAGAAGGAGACCATTCATTCTTAAATTACCTTTTCAGATCTAGGCTTTGGATTGTGCAGTCTAGGTACTTTTATGGAGACATCATACTTGATCCAAGCAGTTACATGTCACTGATATACTCTTTAAGGAAAATTATTATTACTAAATGATTGTATATTTACTGGAAGATTAAGAGAAGAAAAACTTCCAATGGTTGTTCTATGGTTAATATTTAAATGAGTAAGTTAAAATTCACATAAGTTTATGTTTATGTTTATGTTTATGTTTATGTAGAGAAAGCAGAATTGCAAAATCCTAGGTTTCAGCTGGGGTATTGTTTGCTTGAAATAGTGCATAGAAATATCCCATTTGAAATTTCGTACTAAGCGCTGAGAAAATTTTTGTGAAAAAGCATGTTTATGAGTCTGAAGGATGAGTAAGTGTAGGCACTCAAATGATGGACACAGCAGTACGTAGAACAGTGGGGAATATTTGTAATATTTGTAATTTGTAAATAAAAACTACATATTAACACTAGAATAAGCATGCAAAGTCAAAGAAGAAAAATAATTTTTACAAGATTTTATGCTGTCATATTTTGATGCTCTGAGGGAGAAAAAACAGGGAAATATGATCAATGAAGATGCATTTTTGAAAGATTTCTGTTATTACTGTATCTAAGATAACATAGATATTAATGCAAGACAGGTGTCAACTGTGAAGCTCATTTTCCTTTCCTTGTTTTAGGTTAAAGCAGCAACAGGTGAACAGGTATCAGCAGAGGATCTTGGAGGGGCAGATCTTCACTGCAGGTTTAAAGAAATATTTTCCCAGAGTTAATTTCTTCCTTATTTTAGACTCCCTTTCCCTTTCCTCGCCTTTATTTTATTTTAGTTTAGTTTTAGATCTTTCTTAAGCTGTGTTTGCTTTTTGAAAATTATTTCTGAGTTGTTATCTGATGCTGACTGATTGTTTTATTGTTAGAATATCACAATTACTTTGTGTTACTCTTGTTGGCATTGTTTCCTTCATTTACTGCTTTAACATACTCACATATCTAGCATACTGCAGCATCATGCATAATATGGAGGACTTAAATACTGAGTGTTAACAGAATAATATAATGCATTTTGCAGGTTGTATCTTTCTTACTGCCACATAGAATTCACTACAAGCAAGATCAAAATAGCTTGTGTTTTTTATAAAAAAAATACTTCTTATCACACCCAAAAGATATGTGCACTTTTAAGTTCTGCAATTAATAATAAACAAAATTGGGTATTACTTCACAGTAAGTTATGTATTGCTTTATAATAAATCTTTATTTGTTACTTCAATTTGAAGTGAACAAAGAATTATTTTGAAGGGCAGTTCATGCCATTTTTGTAAACGCGTTTTTATAATTTAAATGAATTTTTGCTGCATATGAACAATGCTTGTTATATTTTATATTGTCATTTAGATTTTTATTTCATGTCTGATAACTTGGATGTACTATTTTGAAGAAAAAGTCGGGCATGGGTTTTAAAGTAATTTCATAATAAAACGCAGCTGAATCGTTGTATATGCATTTTCAAGGTCTTAGAAACTTAAAAATTTCAAGTTTTCATTGCCTGATATATATTGCGGTTTTTTCCCCAAAGTATTCATCTTGCTATTGTTGTTTATGTACAGAAAATCTGGTGTAACAGATCATTATGCTTTGGATGACAATCATGCACTTCATCTGGCAAGGAAAGTTGTAAGAAGTTTGAATCTCCAGAAGAAAGTAGATGTAAGTGTACAGAGTCTGAAAACACTGCATTGTTGAAATTAGGGATGCGTTTCTCTGCCTGATTGATATAACACTTGTTTTAGTGAATAGAACACATTTTTTTGTCCATGACTTCACGCATTTGAAAATGGAAGTTACGGTTCTTGTCCTTAAAGATTTCTCTGATGCTTCAGTTCTGCAATTACATTCCTACTGCATTATTCCAAATAAAACTACTGGAATTAAATGCAAGATTGAAGCAACTAGATGAGTCCTAGAAGAGTCATAGAATTGCAATTTCAAATTAATCCTGTTTTGCAAGATACTTGATTTAATTTTAAAGCCACACAATCATTTCCATGGATTTAAAATTATATATCTGCGAAACCATCTTTTTGAATAGACATTTTCTGGGATTATTAAGAAGTTGAAAATCGAGGGGATAGGCCTAAATCTTGACAATGAATTGTATTGATTTAGAATTCCATGTAGTAAACGGGATGCATAGCATATAGGGCTGGAATTGCCTTATTTTATTTTAGTAGGAGATAGGAAAGGGTTAATGGAAGCTCGAGGAAGGCAAGATGTTGTATTCAGTTGCGTGACAAAGTCATCACGCATTTTTCAGAATGCTGCCTGCCTTAGAGGGCACTGGGGAAAGTAAGAAAATAGGAGGACATGCCTAATTTTTTTATAACATGAAAGAAATGGAGCACATGTGGAGATATATGCAGAAGTAGGAAAAAGGTAACAGTAAGTAAGAAATTGTTATCAACCTTCAATTTAGGAAACTTGATCTTTATGCAAGATGACAAGCCAGTACAGGCATTTTGATGTTGTTGGGAAAGAGAAGTTTGTGCTCAAAGTTGACAAACTGCTTGGTATTTAAGTCATAGTGTGAGCACATGGTTCCTTTCATGGTTGTGTAAATTGTTTTGTTAAATTGCTATAGGTGACTATAGAACCATCAGAAGAGCCTTTATTTCCAGCTGATGAAATATATGGAATAGTTGGTGACCAGCTAAAAAGAAATTTTGATGTCAAAGAGGTATGAGTATTAATGCAAGATCCATATGCCCATACACACATGTACCGAATTTTCTTGCAGGAAATCACTCTTTATATTGTCACAATTGATTTGGGTACTTATATCTGATTTGGGTACTTATTTCTTTATATTTTTGTCCAGCAGATCCATTGCAATATCAGTGAGTTGTTGAAAATATAATAGTTTTTGGTTATGCTTTTAAGAAGGATGAGCATGGATGAGAGATTGGTAACATTCTGAAAAAACTGACAGAAATGGAAACTCCTAATTGGCAAAGCATTCTATAGAATGCCCAGGGATATGATGGCTTTCTTTTTCTGTCAGTCCTGTGAAAGATGAATTGTTTAAGTATTTATGGAGTATAGGCACCATAAATACTTAAACACCGAAGGATTGAGCTTGCTGCCAACTGCATACAAAGACTGTTGTACTGTACTGCAGGTCTAGTGTAATTATCTGCCTTGGAACCTTCATCTGAACCAACATCCTTTCTCATATTTTGCACAAATCTCACATTCAGAACCTTTTTCACTACTAGCCAAGTATGTATTTTAGGAGGAGTCTTAATATCTACCAGTCTTAAAATATTTGGCAGAAATTACTAGGATTTGCTTTGCATTAAGGGGGAAAAGAGATGAACAGTTTAATTGAGTTCATACTTCACTGTCAAAAGTTGGAATAGTTCAGATTTATGCTCTTTTAAAGTTGAAATAAATATCTTCTGGCAAATGTCTTGCTAGCGGTGGATCTATATTTATAAAAAATGGCTCCTTTGCATCACAGAGAAACCTCAAATCAGATCTTCATTATTTTTGTATGTCGCAAACTTAAGCGAGCCTAAAAATAATCATATCTTTAAGAAAATGATTAATGAGTGTGTATGTGTTTTTCTTTACAAATGAGAGGTTATTGATTAATATTTAATATAAGCAGAGTTTTTTCTTTGAAATTCAACTCATCGAGAAGATGTTGTTCCTGTGTAAATTACATTTAGCTATTTGTTTAGAACATTCTTCATCTTGAAATTCCATTTTTTACAAACACGTAGATGAATCACACTTAAAAAACTAAATGAGCTTTGCTTGCCGTGCAAAGTCTTTATAATGTGGGCTGCATGATGTCCTATAACTGGGAAGGCTTTAAGTTACATGTTATCATGGCATTCCTTTCTAAACAAATTAAAACCTTGAAGGATTAGGAATTTAATGTTATTTTTCCTTTTTTTCCTAAGGTTATCGCTAGAATTGTAGATGGAAGTAGATTTGATGAATTCAAAGCCTTGTATGGGGATACTTTAGTTACAGGTAAGTAGAAATACAATTATTCTGTATATGTTCCCCCTGGTTTTATAGTTGGATTTATTCCGGCTCAGCCACTGATATTTTAATGACATTTATCTTCAGAAGAATAGCAGTTTCTGTTATCAGGAGAAAGTGTTACCTTTATGTGCTATGGAAAAATAAATACATGTGGAAATTTATGAATTAAATCTCTCTCCTTTAGGATTTGCAAGAATTTTTGGTTACCCAGTAGGAATTATTGGAAACAATGGAGTTCTTTTCTCAGAGTCAGCAAAAAAGGTAAAGAGATGGATTATTAGCTTCTTTGCCATTGGGAAACAAAACTTATGGTGGACAGCTTGCTCTTGGGATGAGGAACTTTTTTAAATAATGAGAGAGTACTGGTTCCATGTTTTTCATGTAAATGTGAGATAGCTATAAGCTGCTCATAAGCTGTAAAAAGAATTGACCATATTTTAGAAACAGTGTTTGGTAGGTTTTTCTGATGTGAGGAAGATAGGCCAACAGCAGGACAGCATTTGGATTTGTGTGAACACAGCATAGTTGATGTAGTATATCCTGAGCCATACATCTGTTACAAGACAAGTCCATCCTGATTACCTCAAATACCGTGTTGGCCATTTCTAACTGCTAAACCCTGAGGTATTATGAAAAATCACATCATTGTTTTTTGTAATAATTGGAAGATCTAAAACTTGGATTCCAGTAGTCAGTTCATTGGTTTACCAGTGTTTTAATTTTCATACTTTGCTGCAGCATCTCCTGGCCTAATAATGAGAATAATGATTGAATATCTATGCAATCTCTCAAAATCTCGGAGCTAAAATACCTGTTTTGTGAATAGCTTTGTGAAGGAATATTGTGATTTTATTACAGTTACCAGTTCTTTACAGTTTGGACTTCAGGGAGTGATGGTGATAATGAGTATTTGGGTATTGCAAAGTGTTTACCTTGGTCTGTGTTTCTTGCTTTAGTTCTTTTTTTTTTTTTTTCAAGAAACAACTGTCAGTTGATTTTTTTTTAATAGCAATGATATATGCTAGTTTTGTTCTAACAGGCTTCTTGAGCAAACAGTGAGGAAATCAGTATTGAGAATATATAGAAAAAGGAAGCATTGATGAGGGAGATGGAGGAAGGAAGTAATTTTATTGGATTTATTTTTGTTATAAAATAATACACAAAATTGAGTTTCATGTGCTGAAGGAATACTTCCAAATTGGAGCACTGCAGTAAATTACATTTTTTCATCTGACATTTGTTTTAACAGATATTTCCAGGTAGAAAATAACTCTTGCAGTATTTCTAATACTTTCATTATTTTTCTTACAATTTAGTGGTATAACTCTTTTTCCTAACAATGTAAGGCATCTTAATTTCATGACTTTTACTACCATATCTGTACTGTAAAAGGAAATTCACTTCTAGAGAAACCTTTTTCATTATGTTGGTTCTATAATCAACATACCTTAGCAATACTCCTTTCTTTTTTTCTTGCATTTTTGTAATGAGTTGTTGCAGTTTTTTTCCTGTGATCATCACTATGCTATTCACATGTTTCTCTGTAGAAGATTATATTTAATTATTTTTCTCTTTTTTTTTCTTTCTATAACCTTTGCAGGTTTTATATAACGAAGAGGTTAGATGTTTTCTCAGTTGTGCTACATAACTTTGTTTTGTTTTGCTTACCAGCAGGTGTATAAATAGAACTTCATAGATTTAGATTAGTTGAAGTAGAGGCTTGGAATCCACTATTTGTAACTTTGCTAAGAAATTGGTCTTTTGCTAGTAAATAGGGAGAGGGCATCTGCCTTCAGGAGTGGGAGAAAATGTTACAGTAATTGGCAGAGCCATGAGTAAATAATGTATATGGGCCTTTCCTAGTTTTAGAGATCACTTTTCTTTTGTATAGAAAATGGGGAGATTTGTTTTTATGACTGACTGTCTTAATTTCTCTGACAGAGTCTTACCAAACTCAATATCAGATGCCACACTGGCGCTGTCCATGGTTTAACTGTATATTGGCTGAGTCATAAGCAGTTGAGCTTTTCGATAATAGCAGTAATGCTTTTTAAGGATATTATTTCTGTTTTATCCATGGTCTCACATCTTTTTGGAGATCTCGTACTTCTGCCACAGTGAATGCATGTTTTGCAGTTAACTCTGGGTGAAGAAGTAGTAGTATAGCACTTTCTGATAGAAATACTGTGGTGGATGTCAGTGGAAGGATTTAGCACAGACTTCAGAATGCTGGTAGTGATAGCTTCACTTGTCCAACTTTTAATGTCTTACTCTTTGCTTTTTTTTCCTCTCCACAGGGTACACATTTTATCCAGCTGTGTTGCCAGAGAAATATTCCCATTGTGTTTCTGCAGAATATTACAGGTGACTAAGATCAAGTTTTTGAGGTTTCACTTTGTTGTAGAGTTTGCTATTAATTGTTGAGGCTGTATTCTAGCCTCTTGTGTGCTTTGTAGTACCTACATCTCCAGCCTGTTTGGAAACCAGCCTGTCAGCAGGTCGTGAAGGCCTTGCCTTATGATTTGCTCCTCAGTTCTTTCTGCATGTGCTGTGAAGCACATAGTGTGACATATTGCAGAGTATTATAATATAAAGCTGGTGAGCCTTTTGTTCATGTTGTATTTCTTTAGGTTTCATGGTTGGCAGAGAATATGAGGCTGGAGGGATAGCAAAAGATGGTGCCAAGATGGTAACTGCTGTAGCTTGTGCCAATGTACCTAAAATAACCATCATTATTGGTGGCTCTTATGGAGCTGGAAACTATGGGATGTGTGGAAGAGCATATAGGTGAGTGTTGCTTCAAATTATGACAGCAGACAGAAATAATTTAAGAGAGCATAACCTTGGAGTACCATTCGGAAAAATCATCTGAATTCTTGAAGAAGTTGTGCTTTTGAAAAAGAGTTCACAATTAATATGTTCATGAGTAAATAACAGCCTGAAATTTGTAGAGACTGGTAAGTCTCATAATTCACCTTGAATTAGGTGACAGGGGAGACATTCTAAAGTAAGCTGTTCACATCCTTTTCTTCCATTTTGGTTCTTGGTGGAAAAATTGTGAAGTCTTAAGGAATCATTGGCAGTAGAGCCTGGTCCTTTATTCTGCATTCATAGGAGTAGTTTATCAGCTTGTGTAAAAACTCCTTATTCACTTCAATCAGCCTGTTTTTATGAGTAAGGTTTGTATAACCCCTAAAGATTTTTTTTTTTTTTTGTAGTTGACCCTTTGGACATGGCTTATGTGGTTTTTTAAATTTCATTTTTGAAGGTTCCTGATACTACTGTTTAGGAGCAAAATTCCTGTGGGTTGAGAATATGAGCTGAAGAGATTCAAGAAAGAGGCATTTTTTTAAAAAGGTGTTTGAATAATGGAAATGAATAGAATTTTTACATTTTAAAATGTAATGCTGTAAGCATTAAAGTTTGTTGATGTACCTTATTAAAAATTATATATTGTAAAATTGTCATTCATAAAAATATATTCTTAGTTGAGTGAGAATTAGTTCTTCACTTGGAAATATGACAATGTCTTACCTTAACGTTTAATATGTATTTTTTCAGTCCAAGATTTCTGTATATGTGGCCAAATGCTCGCATCTCAGTGATGGGAGGGGAACAAGCTGCAACTGTTCTGGCTACAATAGCTAAGGACCAAAAAGCAAGGGAAGGAAAACAGGTATATCTTTCTTCTTTCATTTCTAGTAAAGTCATTATGACTTACTCTTTCACTGGAGTTGGTCACTTTGTGAGCTAGGAAGGGGTGGAAGAGAGCGAGTGCCACTTAGTGCACAGACAAACAGGAACCATTTCTGAAATGTTACTGCTTACTTCTTTGAAATGTGAAGATCATTCATAACAGTTCTTATCTTTGCTTAAAAAGATGAGTATTTAATATACCATTGTATTCTTGTACTTTGTGCACCAAGTTACTATTTCTACCTGAGGTGAGCAATCAGGAATTCTCCTTGGTTTGGGAGTGTGAAGAGGAATATGTCAGGAAAGTGTGTCTTTCCAATATATGTCTTTCCAATTATTATGAAGGTGGCAGTTTTCACTAATAATTAAGAATTATGAAGCTTGTAACAGCAGAAGTCTGGAGAGATTTGGAAAAGGTTTTCCTCATTTCAACATTTTAATTGAAAATTGGAGGTATACTGTTTATATGATAAACATATTTTATTAAATATTATAATAATCTTTTATAGTTTCACTGCACACTCTTTTCTACTGAGTTGGGCTTTTTTAATTGCAAGGTTTATGGTTATACTACTGCCTTGATCTCATAAGAAGTGGTTTTACTATGGTTGTCTTAAAATTGTTCATATTTATCATGAATAGTTATTCAGAGTAGGGAAGCAGTATGAACATGTTATCTCAGTGTCATTACTTTCCAACACTTGACTTGTTCTTGCTGTGGATAGAATATACTCATCCTTATCTCTGTCTGTCTTAATTTCCCAAATCCATGATCCCTAGAAAGAAATTAAAGAAAAATAATTAGTAGTAGTTAAATGTCAGTCAAGTATGTTAGAAACTTTGGAAGTTTTCTGAATTACTATGGCCAGTCTGGATCATAGAGAAATCCGGTGTTAGAATAGCACAGACTTATTTTATAAAAAGATCTTGCCAAAGGCAATCCAATTTTTTTTTTTCCTATATACTAGCTTCAGTAAGTTTTCTAGTGGTAGATACCAATTACTTTTGCATTCAGTTAAGTAAATGCTTATTCTCCTTTTTTCACCCACTTGATTTGGAAAGTGCCATTTTAGTTTTGTTGTCAAACATGCAAAATTGGCAACTATGTGCTAAAAGAATAAAAAAACTTTGGGGAGATAATTTAGGCATTTTCTTCAGGTTGATGCTGTATATAAAACTTGGCTATCATTGGAGAAGAAAAGATTAAATAATATTTTATGTGTTTTTTTAGTTGTCTGAGGCAGATGAAACAGCTTTGAAGGAGCCAATCATTAGAAGGTTCGAGGAGGAAGGAAACCCTTATTATTCCAGTGCAAGGTAACATACAAATAACTATTCTAAAACTTAATTGTAATCATGGGACTTGACATCTAACACATGGTATTAAAGAACAGCAGAACAGAGCAGTCAGAAGCAAAGATTGTATTTGATGTGCATTCAAACCAATGTTTTGTCTGTCTTATCCCTGGGACCTGGTATCATGAACTGTTTCAGAAGACAGCATGCACTTGCAGGAATTACTTCACTGTTTCTGTAAGAAATTATATGGTAGCATGGAGTTTCTATGCTACGTGTTTTATTCTGCATAAGTTTTATATCATTCTTCCCAGCGTAGTATTTGGTCACCTTTCTAAAGCCTCTTAAACAATATAATGAATGGCTGCATTTGTATTAGGAGGAATTCATTTTAGTGAGGTCCTGCAAATAGAAGAGGCCAGTGGAAAAGGAGGTAGCAGTTCCAAGAAGACCTGAAGCCATTGGCAAATTTCAGGTCATGGTCATGGTAGGTAATTTTACTAGATGATAGCAGTGATGGTGTAGGGCTTTAGCTAATTAGTGCAGCATGCATGCTCATGTTTGCTGAGAAGTCCTTTGCAGCATTTCATGCTCAGGCTGATGAAGTATTAGTAAATAACCAGGAACTAGTTAGGCTGATGAAACAAGGTGGCATCCTGAAGTGATGCAGATGTGTCTGGAAAGTAGCTTGTGGGCTTTCTTGGCCTTTGATGGTTGTTCTGCGTTAGTTTCATCCTGTTAGTGCTGAAGTTCCTGGATATATTTCTGGTTGTGGTATCCAAAAGCTAATTTTCCACAGGCTCTCAACTGCTGATGGTGGTAGAAGGTAGCATGTTTTTGTTACCCAGATGTCAGCTGTGAAAGCAGCAGATCTGGCAGTGAACAGCTCAGGAGACTCCGGGAGTAGGTGGGGAACACCTGGTCAGGGTGTCAGACAAGCCAGCCAGAGGTCCGGAATTCCTGGACCTGGTGCTCAGCACTGCAGGGGAGCTCATTAAAGAGTCATGGCCAGAAGCAGGGGCTGTAAGGGGCACACTCTGGCTGAGTTCAGAATCTCAGAGAATGCAGCAAAGAGAAACTCCAGACCCTCAATTCAGAGGAGTGAACTTCCAGGGGTTTAAAGGGTTAGTGGATGAGATCACCTGGGAAGCCCCTTGAGGACAGAGGAGCAGATTAGAGCTGGCAGTTCTTTAAAGACACTTTTCTTAGAGCACAAGAGTTCTTTGTTCGTATGTGTAGGAAATTGAGCATGGCAGGCTGGAAACCAGCATGACTGAGCAAGGATTTTCTCCTCAAACTGAGGAGTAAGAAGGAAATGTACACGCTGTGGAAGCAGGGACAGGTATCCTGGGAAGAGCTCCTTCTTTGTCATCAGAAGTAAGATATGAAATTACTTTTAATTTTTACTCATTTCTGTAGAGATAG
Source organism: Muscicapa striata striata (assembly GCA_030060385.1). NCBI lineage: Eukaryota > Metazoa > Chordata > Aves > Passeriformes > Muscicapidae > Muscicapa > Muscicapa striata. The sequence continues at coordinate 246,561 of JAREIS010000418.1, read as the reverse complement.
TGGAATATACTTAGCTGAGATATTTATACCTGGGAAATCGACATTAATTTTAATTTTTCATCAAATGAATTCCTTAATCAGGCTTGATCTTTAATGGGTGGTAAAAGAAAGAGCACTAAAGTTTTTAACAGCTGACCTTTAACAGCTGACCTTGTGCTCTAACGCAAGAAACAAAAATTTAAAAAATATGTACTATTTTTATAACTAGTTTTTAAGAAGAATATTCCACTTATATAATAACATTTTAAAAATGAGTCAAACTGTCTGTATTTAAAATTAATCCCTACTCCAGAGAAGGTGAATAATGTGATTTTTTTTTATATTTGCTTTTTTTTTTAATATGTTCACTGGAAACACTCAGACTCTTTTAATTCATGACTTATTTAACATTCAATATATTAGATATATTAGCAATATAAAAACTTATCCTCTCTCAAAAACCAACAGACGATTGTCAGTATTTACAACAGGAAGTTACTAATCTGAAAGAACACAGTTTTACGTGTAAAGTTAATACTAGCATTAAAAAAATCACATTTTAAATTTTTAATAATGTCTGATTTTTAGACATGAAACCTGAGTGTTTAATACCAGCTTTGTGCTCTCTGATGAGCAACTTTTACCAGTTCATGCTTTAGAATATCTAGCCATTTTGTGAAGTTAAGTTCCAAATCTAGTAGTCACTCCAGCAAATAGCTTAAATTTGCCCAGCCTAGGCCTAGTTCTAGGTGATGTGTCATTTATTTGAAAAAGTAGGGTAGTTATGCACTTCTTGCTGTTTCCTCTTGGAAAGGAAATGTGACAGTGCACAGATGTGAGTTGGCTGAGAAGTAGCGTGGGTTTGGATTGCATGCGGTTGGGTTCGTGTGCTGCACTCAAGATAATAAGCCCAGCTGAGACATGAAGTCAAATGTCAGGGCTGAAATCCCACTGAGGCTTATCTCACTATAAGCAATGAAGGTGAAATGCCTTTTCTCACAAAGGAGTGCTTTAGACTACAGTGTGTGAGTTGCTCAGGTCAAAGCAGTCCTGGCTGGTTTCTCTCATCTTTCAGTTCAAGTAGGTGCAGTCTGCATTGTCTAGAAGCTTTTAATTGCTCTCTTGTAGAGTTAATTGGATATTTCGGTGGGTATGCTCATGTTTCCTGCCCTTCATTCTTTGCATTAATTAATTCCTAAGGAAGATCTCAGATCAATAGTTCAGAAGTTTTCATTACTGTAGAGTAGGCTGTCCAAGCAGAAACAACGAGGTGAAGTGGATTACAGCCTTTGCAGCATGTGTATTCAGGGGGAAGGAGGTACCACTCACCTTGCACCTTGGAGACAACCCTTTCCTCAGCCAACATCAGCAGCTGCTTATTAGCAAGCATTTGCTGTGATTCAGGGAGGAGTAATCTGTCCCTTTTGCAGCCCGTTCCTGTTGGGCTCCAGGCATGGTAAAACCCCAGCTAATTGTCAACCAAATGTCAGGGTACTGTACTTGAAACTGAATCCAGACAGCCTTTGTTTTGTAAGATTCCTCCACCGGAAAGGTCAACAAGGAAACTCTAACAAACAGCTTTGCATTTCTGAGAGAACAAAAGCGACAGATGGGCACAAAGGTTGTTGTCTGTATTGCTGCTTGTGTGCAGCTCGTTTGGAGGCTCCCTCGTGCTGTCCTTCTGCCTGATGTCAACCTCACCATTAATAGCCATTGAGATTGATGTGATCCTTCCACTTGACTTCATTAGGCTTTGAATCAAGCTTTTAGCAGTAATAAGGAGAGAGAGGGAAAATGCCCTAACGGTCTTAAAATGTTTATATCATTTTGCTTTTAAGTCATAACTTCCTATATGTACAGGATGTCAATACTGTTCCCTGCAGTTGTATTTTCTAATCAGACTTTAAACAATTTTTTTATTAGAACCTTTCACAATGAGCAGTCTTAATTAATGGCAGTCATTAGGCAGCACCCTTTTTAATGAGTTATATTAATCTGCTCACAGGTTTCTTAAAAGATTTCAGTGGTTTGCATTTTAACAAATTACACAAGCATTTTACTTTAGGCAACTTAATTTCTTTTACTCACACTATCTCAGTTACAGATATTTTATGAGTGTAGGGTGACTCATGTTCCTGCAATGGGGTTTTAATAGATAGTTTAATTATTAATGTTACATCCCAGTAGAGAATGTAGTTTTCTTTAAACAGAGAAGCAGAAGCCAGGGGTGATCATGTGAAAGCAGTTTGACTTCCATGCAACATAAAATCTCTACAGTTGTCAATATAAGTCAATTGTGTTGTTATAAAAGAAAAAGAAAAAAAAATCCAAATCTACCATTAAAATATATTTCATGTTTGGATATTTATTACAGCAGTAATCACGATGAAGTTGCAACTTACAAGGTACTGCACTAAGTTGATGATTTTTTTGGAGTCAGTTCATCCCTGCCTATTCCAGGGCCTGAATAGATGTGTTGAACATTTTAAGTATTATGAATTCTGTCATTCGGTTGCAATGTTCTTCATAAATAAGAAAGTTAATTGCAGGTATTTACTGGGGAAAAAAAATTATATGCAGCACAAACAAACCTCTAACAGTCAAAAAACCAAAATTTGCTTAAGAATATAAATTACTATATTTGAAATTGTTCATAAAATTGGAGTTTTTTTCATAGTCTTAATAAAACAGAAGGCTGGAATTGGTTTGACCTCACAAAACTACTTCTATTTTCACTATTAAGGAGGATTTTCTCCATTCCATTGGCAGATTAATCTGACTGTATTCATCATAACTAAGTCAAAAGATAAATATAAGGTGAAGGAAAAAAATAGCATATGCATTAAACTTTGGTACTGCACACTCTGTGAAGTTGGAAATATATAAAATACTGTCTTGGTCATTCTGTCATGCTAGATTATAACAAGCTACAACCATTTTCTTGAGAAAAATCAAAAAATTCAAACATCTCTAAGTCTTTGTAAAACCAAGTTAGACTGTTTTTTCAGCTGTTTTGAACCAAAAAAAAAAAGCTTCCAATTGTTCTTGCTTTTGTATGGTAAGAGGCATTTCCTCTGAGTCTTTTCAATGGAGTATTGCCCAAATAAGTCCAATAATTTTGATGAATTGCTACTTAAGATTTAGTTACTATTTAAGATTTAAAGATACAGTTAGGAAAAATTTAGTCACAGGAGTCAGACAGCAGAAGCTTAGACCAAGCACTTTATCCAAGTTGTGATACAGACAGCTCTTGAGTTATCTGAAACAGAATTTGCTGTTACCACCACTTCCATGCAAGTACAAGTGTGGCTGCTAGAGTATTCCAGTGCTTAGGTTACTAGCCCACTAGAAGGAGGTACTGACTGAGAATCCTAAAATGAGAAGTTTGATGGAGCTACAGTTTTCTTATATTTGTAATTTGGGTTTATAGCATGGGGTCTTTTTGCCATGCCAGAAGTTTTTCTCCTTTTTACATTTGAGGAAATTCTTTACTGCAAGGCGCTGGACCAGGTTGCCCAGAGGATCAATCCTCTGCCCCATCCCTGGAAGTATTCAGTGCCAGGTTGGATAGGGCTCTGAGCAACCTGGTCTAGTGAAAGCTGTCCCTACCCATAGTGGGGAGATTAGAGCTAGAGGATCTTTAATGTCTCTTCCAATTCTATGGTTCTATCGTTTTTTCTAATATTCATTCTCTGCTTGTTTGGATTTGGCAGCCAGGTCAGTGAGTGCCACAACTACTGTGGTGCAAGACTTCTTAAATCAAAATTTGTTTTTCATTCCCAAACAAGAAAGAGCCTGATTTTGCCCAATTAGCAGCAAAGTCTTCCCTTCTCCAAACCCTTTCTTCTTCTGTATTTCGGTTTTGCTCTTGTGCCCCATTTAGTTTAACAGTGTCCTGCTTGAGAGGCTGCACCGTGGTAAGATTTATTTATAGCAGAGTATTCTTTCTGAGCTGGGTGTCCTTTTTGTTCTCTATCTAATAATTTGAAAACATGCTCCTAGAGCTGAGCCTGAACCCTTGTGACTGGTCTTGTTGAAGGTGTCTTCTACTGCAATTCCATTTTGTGCATCATAGGATAGATACACCTTGTAAAATAAAAAGTATATATTGTCAATCTCTTAGTATATTTATCTGATTTGATCAATATTACTTTCATAGCGAATGGTAAAATAAAGCAAATATGGAAAACACTCAAGTGTCTGCTGCTGCCTGAGTCTTCAGCATGTATTCAAATACACTTTGCAGTTCCTCTTGGGGGTGAGATTGACACATTTAGGATTGAAAGAAGACTGCAAAATATCTTGTTTCCTGTCTAATAGATTTTGTTAATTAATCTCCAAACAATATAAAACTTACAGATGGAACTTCAGTTAGAAAGGAAAATCTGTGTCTTCTCTTGGTAGAGTCAGTCTTGGCTCCCTGTTCATGACTGTTTCTTGTATTTTTAAATTTTCCACAAAGAACAAGGCATTGACCAACACTAAAGTAACTTTACAAAGAATGCAAAATAAATCTCTCAAGGGAAAGATGGGATGAGGAGGACCGTCCCTGTCTTAACCAAAGATACTGTGCATGTGTTCTGCAGATGCTGATTAAAATATTTAAGTGAGACTAGGTTTTAAATGAGCAGTCTGGTATCTTGTTTAAATATCTTGCTGAAGAAATAACAATATTTACAGTTTCATGGGCTGCTGAGAATTTCAATATGGATTTTAATTTAAGTAGGATGGAGCTGTCATTGAGAGCTGATACCACTAAGACCTTAATTTTTGGATAATATCAAAGAGATTTACAAGTGTTGGTGATTTTGAGGACCTGGGAATTTGACAATTACTCATTTATAATTTAATTGCCTTCAGGGTTAAGAAGGGTAGTATCTTCCAGTTCTTTAGAAATGAACTTAATGGTAAAATAAATGAAAGAAATTTTATTGGTTCTTGCTGAGGTGGAGTTCATTTTCCCTCATAGAGCTGTGCTTTGCATTAGTAGCTGGAAAGGTGCTGGCAGTACAGCAGTGCCTTGGCTGAGCAGTGCCTTGCTGAGCAGTGCTGGCGCAGCACCAGCCTCTCTCTCCAGCATTTTCCCCCCAGCAGTGTTCTGTGGTGGGCAAGATCCTGGGAGGGGACACAACTAGGCCCGCTGACACAAATTAACCAAAGGGATATTCCATAGAGTATGACTTCAGCTCAGTTCCAAAAGCTAAGGAAAGGAGGAAGAAGATGGAACATAAATTATTTGCAGTGTTTGCTTTCCCAAGCAAATGCCAGTGCTAAAGCCCTGCTTCCTGGGAAGTGACCAGACATCGCTTACTGATGGGAACTCGAGAATAAAGTTGTTAACCATTTTTTTCCTCTTTGTTCACATGCAAACTTTCACTTACACTTTAGTAAACTGTCTTGTACCAACCTATTGTTTTCCATCTTCCAACAAAGATCAACCCACTACAGAAATTTGAAAATACTTGAAATTTATACTACTTTTTAAGGATGAAAGAATAAACACTTGTATCATCCTCATCTGGCAGTTCAATTAACCTGAATAGTGTAAACAATGATGTGACATAATCCTTAAAGTGCAAGCATTCTTAATAGAATTAGATAGGTCTTTGACAGATGGTAATTCTCCACGTGAACATTAACAAGCAAAGAGGCTTTTTTTTCCTGAAGGAGATGATTAAGTATGAAGAATCTATTTAAAATATGTAGGTCTGACATTCTTCACTTACCTAAAAATGTAAGTTGTTCTAGACTACTAATTCCCATGGAGTAATGCAGTCTATTGCATTGATGAATAGCATGAATTGACTTCATGGTTTTAACTATAATTTAGCTCTTTATTTTTCTTTAATATGAAGTACTTCCAGTTTCATGGCTTTGAAAGTATACCAGCTGTATATGTTGATTTCTTTTAATTATTAAAAGTTTTGGTTTGTTATGGTTTTGTTATGTTTTTGTTTTTTGTCTAGATTATGGGATGATGGAATTATTGATCCAGCTGACACAAGACTGGTTTTGGGCCTCAGTCTCAGCGCAGCACTAAATGCACCTACAAAGAAGACAGAATTTGGAGTTTTCAGGATGTAAATTTGAACATGTGATTATCAGAATTACCTCTGTATATTTTATTTGGGGGTGGGCAGCACACTAACTATAATACTGCAGTGATTAAAAATAAAGATTTGTCAGATTCTATTTTTAGTGAAATTTACATCATTATTTTCACTAACTGTAATTGTCACACAGTGCTTCTGGTTTTTGATAGTCATTTGAGATTAGTCATTTAGGTGCTTATATAACTGCATTGCATGAATAATTTGCAGGTTCTAGCATTATACTTCATTTTTGACAAGAAATTATTGATACTATCTCTTACATAAATAAATGTGCAAAATACGATACATATTTGGTGTTTATCAGTTTCTTTTTTGTATGTCTCCTATAAATGTACTTTTGCAGTCCAACAAAGAAAAACCCCCATTTGCTAATAAATAATTTTTGTGAAAGAAAAGTGCTATAAGGGCAGCCAAGGATTTCAACACAGCATGAAATTACAGATTTCATACAGTTGTTTTCATCTTGTTTTGTCTCTGGCGTTCATCCAAGAAACACTGCTTTTCTGTGTGGTTCCCTGAAGTCAAAACAGCTATTGAACCTGATGGATGCATAATGTTTTCTGGAAGAGCTAGGAGGTATGTGCTGGTATCTGTGAAATCAGCAGGTTGCTGAGAACATGTGTGAGGACAGGGGTTGGCTGCAAAGGTGTTTAAACATCTTGGCGTGTTGTCCTTCTGGTAATTTTGGTTTCACAAAGACAGAGTGTTCTCTCCACACACATCAATGCTTTGCTCAGAGCAGAATCCTGAAATCCATTGACTTAAGGAGTTTTGGGATGCTGGAGTGCTTTGTTTTTTCTGATTTATTTAGGAGTAGCTTGTTGGGAGTGTAAAGTTTTCCGAGAATTAGCTGTATGTCATTTAATTTGTTCTCTTCGGAAACATTGCACCTTGTAGAAACTACATACTGTTCTAGCTGGGAACAGGAAGGTGATTTATTTTTAGCTAGTTTTGCTCTACAGGTGCCCAGATAGCCATTGCCAGAAGTATTCTTAACCAAGAGTCAGATCCAAGAAGAGCCAGTGTACATGAAGAGAGGTCCTGTCCTGTGCTGGCTTGTGGGGAAAGACTCCAAAGCGGAGTGATCACCTGGGTAAGGTGCTAGCTGTAGTCTTACTAGGCTTGCATGGAGAGGAGTTCTCCTTGGATCCAGGAGGAGGATGGAAGGTCTGCTGTCTACCTTTCCAGTTGTGTCTCAGACAGATGCAAACAAGAAAATGAAATAAATCTTTGGAATGGGGATCTTCAGTGATATGTGATATAGACAGTGTAGACAGCCTAATGTGTGTTGAGCTGTGTGGTCTCTAGCACACTTCTGTACTGCACAAAAAGAGTAAATTTCCCTCTCTTTTTACTGAGATTAAATGTGTCCAAAGTCTGGTGTGTTCTGCACCACTAGAAAGATTACTTCTGTGGGTCTGCACTCTCGTGCTTACTCTTAGTATATTGAATAAATACTTAACAGAGAATAATAGTTTAAAATAATCCCAATGAGGCACAGAGCTGTGCTTTTGTGTCACTTGTCTCACTACACACATTTGTGAATATATCTGGCTTAGACTCAAGATTCCTTGATCCTGAAAGTAAAGTGTAGTTAGTTATGGTTGGTAGGCTTCTGAAATGCATTTTAAAATACCCTACTTTTAAATTCAGATTTATAAAAGATATAAATATAAATCTATATTTAAAATATATAAGCAAGGAGAAAGAGAGTTCTGGACCCTGAAATGCTGTTAGTGGCTTCCAATAAGAAGAAACACACTGTATTTTCTCCTGCAGTTGAATAATCAGTTCAGCACTTGACTTTCTGTTCTTAAATATGGGGATCACTCTTGCCTGTCACTTCCAAAGCCATGAGGACTACTGCCTGTTTCTGCTAAGAAATCTAGTCTCTTTTGAATAATATTTTTATTTTGAATATATTCTTTCAATTACACTGGTAATTAAATCATGCTGAGTTGGGGACAGTAACAGATAATCCTGGGATACAGATGATAGGAGCAGGTATGTTTGGAAGGATGCTTCTGAGAATGGTAATTCCTTGTTGCTTGTTGCATCTGAAAAGACAGTTCTTTGCATTTGTCAAAATTTCTTCCTTTGAATATGTGTGCAAGCGAAGTCAAAACACACATCTGAATGAATAGTAGTGTTCTGCCTTAATAATACTTAGCTTTGTAAACATATTTAGCAAATTAAATTAATCATCACAGGCTTAGCATCCTATCAGCATGATCTAGTTAGCAGTCACTACCAAGCAGGATCTTCAGTACAGAACAGCAGTTCAGAGAACTGCTAGTGGTTGTCACTCCTCCACTACACAGCTATTTTGGAAAAGCTTTTGCATGTTACAGTGCTGCACAATGTTTGTTGTTACAGTGCCCCTGGTGTGTGATGGTGTTCTGATCACTGAGATGGTCTCTTGCTGCCCAGAGGTTTGCTGAAAAGCATTGTTTTCTGTGGAGTCAGCAGGAGTGAGGAGTTGGACCCTGTGCTTGTACCATATTTGATGATGTTAGTAGATCTATTTCTGCTGTCTCAAAATAATCACACAGAGCTCTCACATTGTGTCTGCCACCAGGAGTCTCATGCTTTTGCAGTAGCAGCTCCTTTTTAGGTTTAACATGGATGCCATTACAACAGTGATTTTCAGTTTTCATTTGCATTGTGCTACCAGTAGGATCTCTTCTGGAATGAAAGGCAATTTCAAATAAAACTAAATTAAAGGTAGCTGCCACTTTAAGGGCATAATATTCGTGATGGCAGAGGCAATGTAAAAGCTGTGGGTGACTATTTCAAGACTTCTACTTGTCTCTGGTACATGTAACCTCTTCACTGTAGTATTGAAGCAGCTCTAAACTACTAATATGTTTCCTTGCTGGGAAGGGTGGTCCTTGGGATGACACTGATTTTTTCAAATGAAGGTTGAAGAACAAGGAAAATAGCTGTGCCATATCAAGCACACACTGGTGGACAAAGACATCACACCAGGTACTCTAGGCTTCCTGGGTACCTTTGCTTCTGTCTAGTCTTGCCACTTAACTGCAAGGAGTTTAAAAGACTCAGTACTGTGACCTTGAGGGTATTTTCAAACACCTTAACTGAAAGAAATGGGAAGCATGAATGAGGTGGACTAAGCTGCTTTTCATGTCACTAGAGACTGTTGCAATCTCAAATTACCTGGGCTGACATGGTGATGGGTTGTAAAAATGTATCCATTGCCATTTTCCTTTTTATTTTCATGGCAGTTAGGAAGGTGCTGGGAACCTGGGAGCTACAATTTGGTCTTCAATCAAAATTGGTGGCAGTTTGTTTAACAGACATCAAGGTAGAGCCTCTGGAACACAATCATTACAAGCCTGCCTCCAGAGCTGAAATGAGATGTGAATAGTGCACAGCCTCTGTGATAGCACTGCCTGCAGAAATGAAGAAGCCACTGGGACCTGTTCCCACCGTTCTTCCACCCGTGAGGGGTTAGTTTGTTGGGGAGTTTGTAGCCTCCCTCTTTGTGTGGGCATCGGTATATGTACTGTTCTGAGAACCCATCTTTTATTTAAGTGGCTTTTTTCCAATCTATTACTCATCAAGATGAATTGCTGTCTCCTGCTGAGATACATGCCTTTCCAGTATGCCTCTGGACTCTTATTACTTCAGTTGTGGCAGAACTCTGATTTATCTTAGATTTTCCTCAGTGTTTGAGGCTTCAGTAAAAAAAAAAAAAAAAAAAAAAGTATTGATTCAGAAAACCGATGATAGTATATTATTTTTTTAAACTGTGGTTTATAAATTAAGGCAATTTAACAAGGCAGTTATAAAAGCCTGCTGCTGTTCTGCAAAGCCTTAAAGCATCCACTTAAAGCCAGATGCCCATTTTCATGTCTCTGATTCCGTAGAGCACTTGTTCAAATGCTTGACACTAATCTCTAGAGTCTAGTAGTCCTAAAATCCATCCAACTCTATATCTATGCAAAGCCAAAACTAGAACACACATAAATCCTCAGAACTCCTCATCAGCATCAACATAAACCTCCATTATTTTCCCACTTTTAGATGTACACTTAATTAATTGATCATGATGGAAGAGTGTGATTGTGAAAAGCATGTGTGGCTTTCAAAATTATCCATTTGATATATAGATGCCAATGCACATTGGTAGTGTTCTGTTTGAACCTTGTGTGCAATAACATTTGCATGGAGAAAGTTAGCTGTGAGAAACTTGAATTAGTGCTTAGTTACAACAGAGCTGTACCTAAGTCCATGCCCAAGGTCTGACTGCATTTCATGTGGATTACCCACAGCTGAGCTCTGAAGTTCCAGAGGCTCCCCTCATTCTGTAGCCAGCTACTGATGACTGGCTACTGATGCTGTTGGATAGTACCTGCCTTTTTGCAATTGTAAACAGTCATTTTCTGGTTTTCTATCTTGACCCTTTTCTGCTCCTTGACCTGGTAGCCTCTGACACTCTTAATATTAGGCTATCCTGCTGATATTAATCTTGCTGATTTTTTATGCCCTAGTGCTGGAGACAAAGTGTACAGTGGCTAAATAGGGAACAAGGGACAGTGATGTCTGCAGAGACAGTGTAATACAGATAGTAACAGGCACAGAAACTTGCTCAGTTCTGTGGATTTCTGTAGCCAGACAGATATAATGACTTTTGGAAACAGAAATTTGTAATTGCCTCCACATTGAACAATGTTGGCATGGCTAACATTAAATTCAGCTTTTTACTGGAAGGTGCCAGTTGGAAAGAAAACAGTGATGTTTTCTGAGCATCTCTGTTGTGTTCAACACTGCATGAGTAATCCTTATGCTATAAAATATGGTTTGAATTTTTGGTCAGGCTTCACAGATACTGCTTTTAAAGTTGAATAGGCCATATATCTGCCTCTCTGTATGAACTATTGCGTTTTTCATAGCCTGGGTTATTTCTCTGTTCTAAGAAACTTCGTTTTGGCACACCCATAATTTTCAGTACTGCACGGGGTTGTGGTTTTTCTCCAGCCTGGGAACAAAGCCTGGACTTTGCTATGAGTGGTTTACCACCAGCATGACATCTGAAATCCTAGCCTTCTCTAAGTATCCACACAGACAGAGGATCTCTACTCTGACCAGCAATTACAAATGAGACCTTTGCTGGATGTGATGATCAATACGCAGTGTGTGGGAGGAGGTAACAGCAAGAGGTGAACATGCAGCACTGGAGGCAAGCAACGTGATAGAGAGATCAGAGCCTTTTTATTGCCTCAAACAAAATGCTGCTGTTGAAAATTCCTTGTTAAACCACACTCCTTTTTTCCCTTGAAAAAATGCCTGCGTGCTTGGAAAAATGCATGCCTGGACCTGTTTAATTTTTCTCTAAACAACTTTCTTTGTGTGTGTGCTCACATTGTGTTGTCTTTTCAAGCTGTTCCTAGCTCCCCTTGCTAGCTTCCCTACAAATGACCAGCTGTTAAGAGTTTGTTAACAAGCTGTGAGAGTTTTGTTAACAAGGTTTTCCAGTTTTCTCCTTCTTCAAATGATCTTCCCTTCCCCTAAGGAGACAGCCCAGTTACTGCTGCTGTTGACTTGCAGGCAGGAACATCCCAAAAGCCACTTCAGAGCTGTGATCTTGAAGCGAAGCCTCCTCACAGGCAGACCCAGCTCGCTGCTTCCTTGTCCCAACAACCAGATGGAAAAATGTCTCGTGCCAGCAAACTGCTGCTCAGCCACCCTGTTTTACCCCAGCCTTGGCCCAGAGGAGGCTGGAGAAGGCTGAACACTGCCCTTCATCTTGCATGCTCTTCTTGGTATGCCACTGCTTTTCTTAATGGGAAGAGCTGCCCCTGCCACCACCATGGCTGTGAGGCCTGGGCAGGTTTGACCTGCCAGGGATCTTTTCAGTGAGAGTGTTCACTGACACGAGGCCACTGGGCTTGCTGAACTAAACGTCAGAGGGAAAGTATGGATGTGTTCACTGATGCTAGGTCTCCTTCTGGCGACAGCACTATGTCTCTCCCAAAACATTTCACACAGTGTGTACGATGCTCCCCAAGAACCTGCTAAGTGGTATGATATTTGACCTCAAGCACCATATATAGTTGATGTATTAGCAGTTACTTTTATTCTGGGCTTTTTGATGCTGCTTCTTACCTTGCTCTCCATGGCCTTGAGCCTTCCCACATTGTTGGTTCCCACCTGTCCTTATTCAAGCATTCACATCCCCATCAGCTTGTTGTTCATCACTGTCCACCACCCCTTCCATCCCCCCACTCTTTCAGAGGCTCTTCCTTCCAGCACACCATGTTTCTCCTTAACTCACAGGGCTTGCTCTGCCTCATGTCAGATCCCTGTGTTGAGATCCAAGCCTAGTCTCCCTGGTCTGCACCCCCAACTCCCACTTTCATCTCTGTGTGTCCAATGTCCACCGTCTCCTTCAGCCATCTCAGCCGCCCGGGGCGAGGGAATAATTTCCCAGTCTGCTCACAGCCCTCGGCTGTGGACGAGCACAGGGAGTGCGGGCAGAGTGCGGCTGGGCTGGCCGCCTTCCCGTCCGTAGCCCTCAGAGATGGATCCGCTGTTCGGCCCGAGGGCCAGGGACAGCCGGCGCTTTGGGCGCCGACTGGGGCGGTGGGGAGATGGGGAGGTGTGGGGCGGGAGCCCAGCCGCGCCGTGCCGGCTCTCGGGGCGGTGGGGGCCGGAGCCCTGCAGCGCCGGCTCTCCGGGCAGTGGGGCCGTGTGAGGCCGGAGCCCAGCCGCTCGGTGCCGGCTCTCGGGGCAGTGGGGCGGTGTGAGGCAGCGCTCGGTGCCGGCTGGGGCAGGGGGCGGTGTGAGGCCGGAGCCCAGCCGCTCGGTGCCGGCTCTCGGGGCGCGGTGGCGGTGGGCGCTGACGCACGGCGGGGCGGGCGCGGCGCTATAAAGGCGGCGGCGGCGGCGGCGGGGCGGCAGCACCATGGAGAGCTGCCGGGCGCTGGCGCTGTGCGCCGTGGCGGCCGCGCTGCTGCTGAGCGCCCGCGGACACGCATCGGCCCCGGCGCGCCGCGCCCGAGACCTGGGAGCGACCGGCGGCGGCGGCGCCTCCCGGGAGAAGGAGCTGGTGCGGCGGGGGCCGGGAGCGGGCGGGAGGCGCCGCCGGGGCGGGCGAGGGCTGACGGCGCTCTGTGGTCTCTCGGCAGATCGAGGCGCTGCAGGAGGTGCTGGAGAAGCTCAAGAGCAAGAGGGGACCGCACTACGAGAAGAAGTTCGGGCAGGTGCCCATGGTGGGTGTCCCGGCAGGACGGGTCGGGATGGGACCGGGAAGGGAATAAAAAATAAGGGGAAGGTGGCAGAGCAGAACAAGGCGGGACGGGACGGAACAGGAAAGGGATGGAATGGAGACGGCAGTGGGGACGGGACGGGACGGGACGGGACGGGACGGGACGGGACGGGACGGGAAGGGAAGGGAAGGGAAGGGAAGGGAAGGGAAGGGAAGGGAAGGGAAGGGAAGGGAAGGGAAGGGAAGGGGAAGGGAAGGGAAGGGAAGGGAAGGGAAGGGAAGGGAAGGGAAGGGAAGGGAAGGGAAGGGAAGGGAAGGGAAGGGAAGGGAAGGGAAGGGAAGGGAAGGGAAGGGAAGGGAAGGGAAGGGAAGGGAAGGGAAGGGAAGGGACAGAATGGGACTAGGCTAGACGGCACGGGATGGGACGGGACAGGACTGGGCGGCCGCTGGTGGCGGTTCCACTGACCGCCGGCCGCTGCCCGCAGTGCGACGCCGGGGAGCAGTGCGCCGTGAGGAAGGGGGCACGCATCGGGAAGCTCTGCGACTGCCCCCGGGGGACGTCGTGCAATTCCTTCCTCCTCAAGTGCCTGTAAGCAGGGGCGCCCCGGGACAAGCCGCCGGGAGCGCAGGCACTAACATCTGGCCGCCCCGACGTGCCGGCGACTTCCCGCAGCTCCTCCGCCAGAGAAACGCAGCGAGAAGCCCCCGCGTCGCCCGTGTAACGCCGTCCGTGACATCCGACATCCGTGGAGCTGTTTTCTTCCTCTCCCCCGCCGCACCCTTCCTCTCCCTCTCCTCTACCCCCGCTTGTTTTTGTCCGTCCAGGAATATCCCGGGCCATGCCTTGGGAGTAGAGGTGCCGGTCCCGGGAGCTGCAATGCCGTGCCAGGGCAGATCCGAGTAGCGCCAAGCCGTGCGGGGAAGCGATACTGGACCCGTGCCATGTCACGGGCTGTCCGGCTCCTTCCCGGGCGGGAAACACCCACCTAGTGCCGGCTGGAGGAGCCGGGGCCGGGGGATTCCCCTGGGGGGGGCCGGGGGTAGCGGGACAGGCGCGATGCGGGTGTGTCCAAAGCACCCTGGCCCCTCTCTCCTGCCTCCCCGCTGAGAGACCCAGCCCGGACACCGCAGAGCGAGCCGCCTGCACCCCCGGTGGGTCCACCCGCACCGCCGGCCTCAGGCCAAACACAGCTGTGCTCAGCCGGTGCTGCAGAGAGTCGGCGTGAGACACCGATGGTGTGCGGGGGTCCGCCACTTGCCTGGCTGGGGTGGGGCTGGGGCGAAATCGGTTGCTTTACCGGGGCCACCACGGAGAGAAAGCTGTCTGGATTCGTTGCAAACTACCTGGGGATATCCTAGTCACCTAGACCAAATGGCTCACGTTTCTACAATGAGCTGATGTATATAATTATGTCTGTCCTCCACAGGTACACTTGTATTTCAGTGAACTCATAACGTGTTTTAATCCTTTGTCTCTATTAATAAAGTCAGTGTTCTGATGACGGTATTTTGGGTGTTTTAATTCACACATGAGAATCCCTAGCACATCTCCAGAACTACTGTAGATGTTACTGTGTGCTTTAGCCGGGCTATCAGCCAGGTCAGGGCAGGACTAGAAATCAAGGTTCATATGTTCTGGTGCTTCTCCACTGATGTCTGCTCCCTCCCCACAGTTACCCAGAGGGACTGTGTCAAAAACAGAGGCTTAGGACCTCAGGTTTTTCTTAGGGAGAGGACAGGGCGTATGCTGGCCACAGGGACTTGTCTGGGGAGGCAGTGTATGGGGGACAACCACCACGAGCTGGATCATTTGTGTTACTTTGTGTTTGATTCCCATAAATGATGGATCCTTGAAGGAACTTCTTGCCTCTCCTTGCCACAATTTGCAAGAACCAGCTCTTAATTCTGTCAGCATGGAGATGAGGGGCTGCATGGGCCAAGACAGAGACAAAGACATACAAGGAAATTTCATATTACATGCTGAAGAAAGCACAAATTTAGGTGAGAGTTTAGTGATAAAAAGGCTTCTGTAATGCATTTGCTTTAGTCCTAAACAGTAAGAGCATGTAAGCAATTCTGACTGAAACAGGTACAGGGAAGCTGACTTCAAAAAGAGACCTGCCACTGCTCATTTTGCTATTATTTATTCTGGTATTCCAGTTCTTGGGGTTTATTTTTGCTATCAGTTGTTTTTTTCCAACACCGGAATGAACTCTTCTTAGCCTGGAGAAGGACAAAATAAAAGGTAGCTGAAAACACCCAGAGTTTGAAGGCTGTTTTAACCAGTAGGGCCACAAGACTGAGGTATTCAGGGCAAGGGAGTACTGGCCTGGGGGACTGTGTATGTGGGGGAGTCAGGAGGGGAGGATTAAATAAAGCAGGAACCATGGTGTACTTGGTGGGAACACTGTTCAGGGAGGACTTGACGAGAGTAAGGGAGGCAGGGATGGAGCAGTCAGGAGTGGCAGCCAGCTCTGCCTGCAACTTTTGTGACCGTGGGTGAATAACACCTGTGGGGGACAGGTGTGATAGTGCATTCACAGCGCTGGAGCCCTGTGTCAGATTTTGTAAACTTTTAACTGCTTATGGATGTTTTTATGGTATTTCCCAGAGATATTGTAGAAATCCCTTATTTTTCAAGGAATAATGAAAACGTTTTTGTGGCAACTCTGTTTGGCTCACATGAAACAATAACCAGGACTTTTGGTATTTTTTATAGTCTGGCTGTTTTATGGTCCCAGCAGTGCTGTGTCCTGCCCCAAGTACCACAATCATCTCAATGAACAGCTTGTGTAGCTTGACTCCACATGTAGCATTTACTGAAGGTGTATTTACACAGAATTGGACTGAAACATGAAATCTTGGACTAAAATCTATCAAGAACTATTTAGCATATGTGCTGATTTTATAGTTCTTGTTTTGCCTGATTGTAGTGCTCAAAATTATAAATATGGTATACATAAAGATCAAAATTATAAATCTAAAACCTAACTTAAGGAATCAGAATTTTGGGTTTACTTTCATGATGCTGACATTATGACAATACTCTGCAATATTGTGTGACTAAGCTGGGGGCTTTTAACTTGTTGATTATATGCATGACCATGTACATGACATTACAGATACTTCTACTGTAGAGTTTAAAAAACATAGGTGAGGAAAGAAACTTGTGCTGTAAGAGTCAGGACAGAACTGGCATTTGTGTATTTTTCACTCTTGAAATCAATTACATGAAATGACAAAATTTTTAAATTTCAAATACCTCCTGATTTCACCATACTAACACTTTCAAGGTGTGCCCTACATACAACGTGTCCAAAATAAGAAGCACAGATTTTGAGGGTTCTTCTTGGATTTAGATACCAGAGAAGGTTGCAAGAGAGTGTGGATTCAATAACTGTGGTTCAGAATTAATGTGTTTACTGAGTATGAAGTAGAAAAACGCAGTTGCTTCAAGTCCTATTGCCTTAGAAGTCAACAACAGTAAATCTGCTTGCCTCCTACCAGCACCATTTGAAGAACAATTTTTTCTTATTGATTGGATCTTCCAGCTAGAAAGAGATGCTAGAAAGAGAAACTGCTCCTGATGGGCTGGTTGCCAGGTCCTTTCCTTCTATGTGGTGCGTTGACCAGCAGTTTCAGCTGGCCCCACAGCCCAGGGGATCTGTGCTGGGTGTCTGGGTTACCAGTTTCAGAGGCTTCTGGCAGCTCCCAGGCTCTTGAGTTCGGCTAAAACATTACCCCTGTTTTCAGCTACTCTGCACATGAAGACCAAAACATAGGGAGATACCATGAAAAAGTCTAGCAAAAAGGTGTTAATTCAATATATAACTGCTATCTGAAATAAGTAAAAATGAAATACACTGCTAGAAATCAAGGAATCCATGCAGAAACCATGGGGTTTCTGTAAGTAGTCCAACCCCAATGGAGAAGCTAGTTGAACATCAAGCAGCTGGACAAAGAGGCCCAGCCAGTCTGTCCAGTTTGTCTCTCCTCACCATCTGTGGGTTTTCCCCATGTTGTACCTGCTTGCACAGTGTGATCCTCTTTCCTCTAGAGCAAACCACTTCCCAGGGACCACCTAGTCAAAACTCAAAGACAAAGATGAACAACTTCATTACTTATCTGCAGCCAAGTCTTCTCCAGGAGGCTCTATGCGATTCTCAGGTTTGGTGTTTCTGGTGGAGGCAGGCACTGCTCTTCATTAACCAACATTTGGAAAATGCATGTCAATGGGTGGCAGCCCCTGGGGTAAGAGATTGTCAGGATTGCACAAATCCTGACAGGAAAACTCAGGTTCACCTCAGAAGTCACTGAGTTTGGAGGTATTGCATGGATAAAATGCATTTCACATATACTGGACAAATCACATTACATTTTTCCCTCAGGTGGTTTTGCTACTTCTCAGATTCTGAGGTGTTTTTTTGTTGTTGTAGCAGATTTGGCTTGTTTTCCCCTCTTTCCCCACCCCATTTATTTGAGTACCTCTTTCTTCAAGTTAGCAGAGAAATTAGTTACACACCAATCAACACTGAAGAATATGTGTATGTTTTCAAGCATTCTACTTTTTTGTAATTTATATAGAAGTACATGACATTGCATCCAGCCAGTTGCTCCTCCTTGTAAGGCTTCATTTTATCAAAAGTGAAGACTTTATGCCTTTCTGCTGGGGGTGGATCCACCACGGACTGCAGCTGGGCAAAAACGAAACCAGCAGAAGGAACAAGAGGTGGCAGTGTTGTAATGCAATGACATTCTCAGCAAGCAGATGTCTCTCTGAATGAGTGTGTTAGCTTAGCAGGGATGAATGGGATTTGGTGGAATGCTTTTTTTTTTTTTTTTTTTTTTTTAAACAATAGAGCAATCTGGAACATGCAGCCATACTTTGCCCGTGTAGAGAAGCTGTGACACCTTATGACTCCCAGAAAGTAGTCACCCTTCAGATCTAGGTCTCTAGGAGATGTGGTAAACACCCCTTGCTGGGAAGGGATGCTGCACAAAAAGAGACTCAGGAACCTTCCTTCACCCTCTCCCCCCCCCCCCATTCCTTCATCCCATCTGTGTGAGCCCTTTTTCAGCTGAGGTCTGGGCCTTCAGATTTTGGCAAGATCGTGCAGAAGGTGTGTGGGAGCTGCCTGGAGCCCTTCCACACAGTCTGTCTGCAGCAGCAACTGCAATGAGATTGGAAATGAAAACATAAATACTGATTAAGCATTCAAGAGTGGCTCTTTTAATTCCTCCCAAATAAATGGCAAATATTCTTTTGTATGTGGTAACCAACTTGATTGCAACTTGAAGATCCTGCCAGTTTTGTCTGGGAGGCAGAATGTCTTCTCACTTGCAGGCACTAGTGTAACAGAACAACCATAACCACACAGGAGCCAGACTTTGTCCCTGAAGTACTTCCCTTCTTGCCATCCCTTGTGATTGTAGGATTCTACAGGATTACAGAAATTATCACACCAAAGCAAAGAACCAGCTGCTGGCTTCCAGCTGTGAACCACAAATTACATTTCAGGGTCTGGCACAGAGAGAGTGGATGGTGGTGAGGGCTCACTTCTATGCCCAGGAAGACAGATCCCCCTGGAAACTGTGCTAAAGCACACAGAGAACAGGGAGATTATTTGAAGCAGCCAGCGCAGCTTTACCAAGGGCAAGTCCTGCCTGGTCAACCCAGTGGTCTTTGATGGAGTGACAAGAGAAGAGCTACAGGTGTCATCTATCTGGAGTTCTGTAAGGCCTTTGGCACAGTCCCCCATCTCATCCTCCTCTCTAAATTGAAGAGAGGTGGTTTTGATGGGTGGACTGCTTGGTGGATGAGGAATTGATCAGATGGTCATATTCAGAGGGTAGTGGTCAACTGCCCGACGTCCAGATGGACCTCAGTGAAAAGTGGTGTCCCTCAGGGGTCTGTACTGGGATCAGTACCGTTAAATGTCTTCAACAATGACACAGACGGTGGCATTAAGTGCAGGTTTGCAGATGACACCAAGCTGAGTGGTGCAGCTGACATTCCTAAAGGACAGGATGCCATCCAGAGGGATGTGGACAAGCTCAAGGAGTGTGCCCATAGGAATCTCATGAGGGTCAACAAGGCCAAGTGCAAGATGCTGCACCTGGGTCAGTACAACCCCCAGCACTGGCACAGGCTGGGGAAGAACAGATCAGAGCAGCCCTGTGAGAAGGACGTGGGGGTGCTGGTGGGTGAGAGGCTGGACGTGACCCAGCCATGGGCGCTCCCAGCCCAGAAAGCCAAACGTGTGCTGGGCTGCATCCAAAGCAGCGTGGGCAGCAGGGGAGGGAGGGGATTCTGCCCCTCTGCTCTGCTCTGCTCTGCTGAGACCCCCACTGGAACCCTGCACCCAGCTCTGGGGTCCCAGCACAGGAAGGACAGGGAACTGCTGGACCAGATGGCCTCTAAAGGTTCCTTCCAACCCAAAGGATTGATTCTATGACTCTATAAAAAACTCATAATATCCTACCATTCTTCACAACAGACTTATTAACTCTAGTTAGTGGTCACACTGGATGTGCTGATTTTATCCCTTATGGATCTGGAGCTCCAGTATGTCTGCTTGCACAGATCTGGTTAAAGTACATTTCTCCTGACTAACTTTCTACACTATTTAGAATTCATCAATGACACAATTTTCAGGTACACTCTTCTCTGTTGAATCAGCTAGAAATTTATCTGCTTTTCCCAAAAAGCTCTGTAGAGCAATCATGAATTTGTTCACCTTTTTTTTTAGTAGCCTTGGTAGAGTTGGTTTTCATGGCCTGGTATTTGGTAGTGGGGGGACTACAGAGGTGGCTTCTGTGAGAAGCTGCTGGAAACTTCCACATGTCCAGCAGAGCCAATGGCTGATGGCTCTGAGGATGGACATGTCACTGGGCAAGGCTGGGCCAGCTAGAGAGGTAGGTAATGCTTCTGTGATAACAGATTTGATAAGAAAACCAAAACAAAGTAGGGCACACAGTGTAAATACCAGCCTGAGAAGAGGATGAGGTGAGAACACGTGAGGGAAACAACTCTGCTGACACCAAGGTCAGACAGAGATGCAGAGATCCACCCACAGCCCATGGGATCCATGGGGATGCAGAGATCCACCCACAGCCCATGGGGATCCATGGGGATGCAGAGATCCACCCACAGCCCGTGGGATCCATGGGGATGCAGAGATCCACCCACAGCCCAT
This sequence comes from Muscicapa striata striata, assembly GCA_030060385.1. Taxonomy (NCBI): domain Eukaryota; kingdom Metazoa; phylum Chordata; class Aves; order Passeriformes; family Muscicapidae; genus Muscicapa; species Muscicapa striata. The sequence goes on along the minus strand of JAREIS010000418.1, from coordinate 226,042 downwards.
GGGGATCCATGGGGATGCAGAGATCCACCCACAGCCCCTGGGATCCATGGGGATGCAGAGATCCACCCACAGCCCATGGGATCCATGGGGATGCAGAGATCCACCCACAGCCCCTGGGGATCCATGGGGATGCAGAGATCCACCCACAGCCCATGGGATCCATGGGGGATGCAGAGATCCACCCACAGCCCATGGGATCCATGGGGATGCAGAGATCCACCCACAGCCCATGGGATCCATGGGGGATGCAGAGATCCACCCACAGCCCATGGGATCCATGGGGATGCAGAGATCCACCCACAGCCCATGGGATCCATGGGGGATGCAGAGATCCACCCACAGCCCATGGAGGAGCCCCATGCTGGAGCAGGTGGGTGCCTGGAGGAGGCTGTGACCCTGTGGGAGACCTGTGGAGAGAGGGGCCCTGCTCCAGGCTGGAGCAGCCTGTCCTTGGCGGCTGCATCCCGTGGAAGAGTGATACATGCTGCAGCAGTTTTGGGAGCACTGTCTGCCCGTGGGGGGGACTCACATTGCAGCAGCTTTGGGAGAACTGCTGCTCCTGAGATTTGGAGCCATGCTGGAGAAGTTAATAGAGAACTTCTATGGGGTTCTCTCCCTGCGCAGCACAAGAAAACCTCAGGTGATGAACTGACCAAAACCCCATGCCATGTCTGCTTGCACTGTTGGTGGGAAGGAGGAAGGAATTGAGGGGAAAAGGTGTTTTTAAGGGCTTTTTAATTTCTCATTATCCTCCTCTGACTTTATTAGTAATAAATTCACTTTATACTTCTAAGATGAGCCTGTTTTGCCCTTGGAGTGTTTTCTCCTGATCCTTAACTCATGAAGTCTTCACTGAATTTTTCTCTCATCTGCCCAGCAGGGAAGGGTAATGAGTGACTTTCACCTGGCATTTGGCCATTATCAAACCACAGTAAGCCTTTAGAATAGTCACTGAGTTCACAAATACTTGCAACAAGATTTTACAAGTCTTGTTTAGAGGTTTGCACTTGCTCTTTTAAGCACCTTTTCATGACATATGTAAGGAATTAAAGAAACCAAACCGCAGACTCCATTGAGAAATGCAATAACTAAGCATTAAAAGACTGCTTCAGTATCTATGAGGCCAAGATAAAGACTTCATTGATATACAGAATTGTTTAAAGCTTTATTGAATTCTGGTTGTGAATTCGGGAGTTATCTGTTTGTGTTTATCCATAAAACATGTAACACTTCAGAACAAAGTGCACATCCTTGACAGGCAGAGATCACAGAAATGAAACTAATGATGACAATACAAAAATGAGTTAAACAAAATGCAACTAAAATTAAGAGCATAATGGAAAGCATAAAGGCAAGTGAGAGATTATCACTTTTTTGGTGACTTATCCGTGGAGGATGCTGTAGAAACCATAGTTTTTTTGTAACCTCACCTCTTATTTGTATTGATGGAATAACCAGCAATCTTTGTGAAGTACATCTGGAAGGATATTTTTCTGCACCTGAACACAGAATTTTTTGTCTTATTTAAATTGTGATACTAAAGTCGTGTAGAGATCAGTAGATGGTGTCTCTCTTTTTTAACAGCAGAATCAAGGAGGCAATAACTAATTTATTTGCATCCAAAAACAAGGGGACATCTTTTTTCCTGTCCATGTATGATAAACATTAGTGCAGGTACAGGATTTCATAATGAAGCAATGAAGGACAGCAGATGTAAAAGCACATCACATAGGATGTTCCCTGCCAAGGCTGCAAGAGCTGAAATCCCTTCTCACCCATACGTTTTTGTATTCCTGATACACATTAAACAACAGGAATTTAGAATATGTCATACCCTAACTTGAGCTGATCTAGCAGGTTTTTGCATGCAGTATTTCACCCTCACTATATACATAAGGAAACTGTGGTTTAGGATACAAAGCTGTTTTTTCATTTTAATTACTTTTGATGGTAATCCTTGAAATCTACCTTCATGAGTGCATTCAGCACTCGTGTTCTCATGTTACACATGAGTGCATTCTCTGCATCTCATGTTCTTCAGAATATATTTTACCTTAATTTAACTCACCTACTGCAAGCTTATACATCTTTTTATATCTATCATTTTGTGAATGCAAATTGGGTTCAAATTTACCTAGTTTCAATAGTATCCTTATGTGGAAAAATTATTCAAGACTCATTAGCAAAGATGACAAAATTCTATGTACGTAAGATACAAATCGAATAAAATACGTTTATAATCACATGCAAAATACTTGGACTTTTTTTGTTCATAAAGAAAACCACAGAATTATACAGAAAATTGTGATTATACTGGAAGATTCTTGGAGAATGACTGCTGTGCAATAAGAGCATTATATAGAGAATTATATACAGAAGGAGGACTTTAAAAAGTGGTAAAAAGATGCAGTACTCTAAGAGCCATAGAATATCCTAAGGTGGAAAGGATCCACATGGATCATTAAGTCCAGCACCTGTCTCAGCACAAGGCACTCCACAGCATGTGCCCAAGAGTATTTCCAAACACTTCCTGAACTCTGTCAGATGCTGTGACCACTTCTCTGCAGAGCCTATTCCAGGGCCCAGCCACTGTCTGGCTGAAGAGCCTTTTCCAAATATCTAGCCTAAATATCTTCAACAAAGCTTTGTGCTATTCCCTCAGGAATTAAACTCTGTAGCTGTTGAGTAGTTTCTACAGAGAACTGCATGCAACCCATATGCAATTCTAAATTTCTGTACAAAGTAATCCAAACAGGAAAACAGCAAGAACAATACCACACTTCAGGGACAGTTTAGTGGCTAGAAAAGTGATCCACTATCAGCTGTTCTTTTATTTAGATACCAGTACTGTACCCTAGCCAAACTGCATATTTGTTCTGATTTGGATTTACTTATACCATTTCAGTGTTATTACACTATCTTTAGGGCTGTTTCTATCTCATGAGTCCTTAACTGAGTAAAGCATTGGAGATCTGAAGAGCCATGAGAAACTTCCCAGCTTCTGTTGAAGACATAGTGTAAACTCTATTTTGAGAAACACCCAAGCTGCTTGGAAAGGCAGTGGTAGCTCAAAAGAAAGACTTGGGGCAGAAGTGGTTGGGATTATTTGTTATCAGAATATTTCTGATGGTGTTTGAGAAAATTATGTGAGGTACATACAGCCGTGCTAATTACTGCTTTCCTGCCTGGGCAATAGCCAGCAGCTATTGAAGAAACATGTATGACTTGAGATTCCTGCTGCTATATCAGGTTTGGGACTGTGGAAGGCGCTTCAGGATGAAGCTCCGGAGTCACCCGGAGTTACTTGGAAATGGGTTCAGCCTCTGCGCGCCGTGAACACAAGAGGGTGCTGGTTACTGTGCGGAGACAATCCCTTAGGAAAGAATGTTTTTTCCCCTGGTTCTAGAATGGAAAAGAGAGAGGGAAGTCTGCTGCCCTGAAGACCCATATACCGTGCACTGAAGAGACATGATCGAAGTCACCTGTATGCATGAAATCATAGTTACTCAAGTAAGCTTCCTTAACAGAATTGAAATTACAGGTATTTATTTTTTGCATGCTTCTTCATCCCTCCTTTACTCTTTCTGAAGTCAAAGAAAGTAATTTAAAAAAGGATGCATCAGTGGCATCAGTTCAGCAGGTGTGGGTGCTTGGATAAAGCAACTGTGATGCCATCCAAATTCTGGATGGGCTTTGTTAGTCAGTTTTGATTTGCTTTATGGCTCCATTATAAGAATATGCTCATCCAAGGACTGTTAAATATATACACAGATTAGTTCTTTGACCATATTCTACAAATTCTGCAGAAGAGAGAAGCAGAGGAGAATGCTCAGTTCTGTTGGGATATTGCTCAAAAACAATTTAGCAGTTGGTAGAGGAATTATCACATCAGTTTGCTGGATTATGTATATTGTGTCTGGAAATGGGATATATACATGAATGAGTAGCCAGGAGCCAAATTTGACCATCTAGCTAGTGTTTACCTGAGTAAATCCAGTACATTGCCTGAGGAGTACCACTTGAATTAAAATTAGTTCAGATACATACTTGGAGAAGAACAAGAGGCATGGGAAGATAGACATGAGAAATTTCTTATGCTTTGATTTACAATATCTTATGAATGCCGGAAATTTATTAAGCAGCTTCTTGACTGTAAAACAGGAGTTTAAGAAACATGGAATTTATTCAGAGAAACTGCAGTTTTGGTTGGGGATGGGGATGAGGGGTTGTGCTGTGTAAGAAAGACACTTATTCAAGCTTACGCACTTTTTTGGTGTTTATTGTGGTACAGGACAGACTGATGTTGAGGTAGGAAAGATAACCCAAGAATGACATAGTGCTGTGTTAATTTTAAAGTACCTTAAGTAGACTCCTACCGATGTATTTCAGAATTCCTACTGAGGCCACACACACTTACCTATCTATGAATCAACCAATAAATCTCCCTGCATACACACATACATACAGGTCAGCAGAAGATGTAAGCAAGTTTCATCATGTGATGGAAAAGGAGTAAAAAGCTTTGCAACAGTTTTCCTTTTGTATATGCCAACTTTTATCCAGTCCTTCCTTGCTCTTCAGCAAGTGGAACTACTGTTTTTAGTACCATTATTAATTTTGCATCTTCCTTCTTAAGTAAGCCTAACTTCTTCCCCTTGGAGTGGCATTTCATTTCATTTCATTTCATTTCATTTCCAATTATATCCCTTTTCCTTTTTCTTACTCTCCAGTCAGGCATGTACTTCAGCAATGGAAAACTTTTCAGCTCTGAAAAAATACAAATGCAGCTTTGAATACAAAAAATACAAAAAGAGCTCCTGCAACTTAAATAGGTACCTCATATTAATAATGATTTAGTTAAGTAGAAACTAGTTAATAAAAATAGTGCAATTTACCCCTGAATTACTTAAGAAATGCTCTACAGAGCTGGCAGAAATCGTGAATGAAACTGCCTTTAAGTACATCCAAAATACTTAATGCTAGGGACATTTGTCAATGGAGCTATCAAAAACAGAGCATTCATCAAGTACTAGCTTGACTATGCTCTTGGAAAATAATCTAAGAAATTACCTGATTATGAAAGAGAATATTTTAAAGAATTTTTACCAGCAGCCAATCTAGAGTCAAATTCATTTTTTGTATTGAGATGTAGCTTTGCCTTTTGTTGTTCTCTCTTTCTGACTTCATTCTTCATGGCAGAGCAGCAAAGTCTTTGTAATTTACTGAAAAACCATCCAAGGTAAGAAGCGAACAATGCTGCTGACAAACAGTTTCAATGCAGCGCATCATCTGAGGACTACTTCTTGGTTTGACGTGCTCTAGGACTGCATGTACTGTGAGTGAACAGTTATAATCTCCCTCTGGGAAAGATGTTTTGCAGTTGATCTGGATGAGGATAGGCCTTTGCCTTCCAGAAGAGTGCTGACTGCTACTCTCCAGACAACACAGTGAAACAAGCAGTTTGTTTTTACCTGCGCCATGATCACAAAAGTATGAAAGAAGAGAAACCTTTGTTCTGTGCTTTTTCTTGCCTCACTGCACATCTCAATTGTGTTAGCAATTATCAGGTAGCAGGGCAGAGAAAAGTCAGTGCTATACAGAACATGTACTCACATGAAATCAGATAGAGATTTTAAGTGCCAGATGCAGAGTAGAGGATAATGGAATCACTGGGAAAATCAAGTCTCTTTGCTTCCTCTTTTTCAGAAGACACTTTGTGTTACTAGTTTTCAATTACCTTTGCTCTCCTGCCTTCCCCCTCCCCAGCTCATGGTATTTTCTTATTTTGGACATGTGCTATATTCGCAGTATATTTCCATGGTCACAGGAGCCAAGCTGGCCCTCTGCTGTTAAATGTTAATGAAGAACATCCACTGGGCTGCCTGGCGGCGTACTTCATTCCCCAGCTCCCTCCTGGACAAATTCTCTTCTTTTTCTATCAGCACAAAGAGGCCTCCAGTTCCCTTTACTCCTCTGCTCACAAAGCAGGAGCAGAGTATGTAAGTGCTGGTGTTAGGATGATAAGTGAAGCACAACAACTGAGCATTGTTAACGATTGAAGTTCATAAACATGTTCTAAACCAGACCTTGCTAACAATGAACTCAATTCCACGTCTGTATCCTCATCCTAAATAAAGATGGAACAATAGTTGTGCTGACACCAGCAAGGTCAGAATCTCACCCCAGGCCCTTCACTTCCCCTTCCTTATAATTCTGCCCAGTCTTGTATTTGGCAAGAAAGATATGGATAATTTTCCTTGTTCACGTTCAGATCTTTCCTGCAACTTTTATCATTCTTCTCAACATATCAGATCACCTTTAACATTAATTCTAAGTTTATACACACAAAACAAGTAAACCAGTTATACTTTACTTGAAGTGCACCTATTAAGCATATTTCTTATGATATAGAAGACAGTTTATAGTATCCAGAGTAAAGCAGACATATTGTTCCTAAAGCACAGTTGTTTCCTACAGAAATAGTAAGATTTTGCCATAACTCCTGTCTCATCATAAAATATGCTTATGCAACGTAGTTTGCTGAACATAAGGCCCAGTACTGTTTAAGCTCTATATGCGTACTACTAAAACATTCCCCTAGGTAAAGAAGATGTTAAAAAAGAAATTTCTTCACCCTAGGTTCCTCACAGCAGAGTTTCTGACATCCAGCTGCAGGAAAAAATAACCAAATAATTGAATGGTACATCAATAGGATAGCTAGAGCCTGTTAATCTATTGAGGGACCCTGTACAAAGACTCGTGGGCCTTTATTCCCTCCGAATCTGTGTTTTTGTTCCTCATGAGCCCTGCATGTGCCTCTTGGTGTAATGCCAACTTTTGGTCTGGGGCCTCCTAACACTTTATGGGATTCTTTTCCTACAACCTGAGGCAGGCCAGTAACTGCTCTTATCTTGTGGAGACTAAGCTTCTGCTGAGGACTGCAGCCTCATCTTCTGGTTTGTGCTTCTGATGCACTAGTTAAGTTGGTAGAGGATGGAAAAATAAGAAGCCCTTAGTTTAAAGTAGGAACTGCTAGGCAATAACTTGAACACTGGTTTGTAATCAACATTACTCTCTCTGTACATGCTAGTAGGAAAGTTACTAAGAAAATTAATTCAATTCCAGCCAGAAACATCTCTAGATGAAAGCATGCAACTATTGGCATACAGGTCCAGAAAATTCAGCTACTCATGTTAAAGCAAGTAAATTCAAGGTAAACAACATACTATATCACACTGTGCTGTAACTCTAGGTGCCTTATTCTTACTTAGAACTTGCTTACTAAGCCAAACATTACTATCTCTCCACAAGGACCAGACCATAATCATAGTTTTCCAATATCAAATCCTTGTCTCCATTTTTCTTTATTCATTCTAACAGGTTAAGTATCTTCTCACCATTCTTCTCCTTTCAGAAAACCAAGTATTATTTATTTTGCTTATAAGCACAAGGTTCATTATCACACGCTAGGTGCCCAGATAAGGAGACACTATTTGAGAGCAAGAAGTCACCTTGCCTCAAGAAAATGACAGCTGCATGACAGCTGCTCTGTGGATCTGTGGTAGGTTTAGCACAATAGGAGCTGAATTTTCAGTTCTTTCTACATCCTACTTTTAGAACAAAAGTAATGCATTTCAACCTTCAGACCTTGTTATTTAAATATCAAATTCAACATCAATCAGGAGAGAAGCATTCTCTATGTTTGCTAGAATGATGGAATTTTCTACAACTATATTTGGTGTACTACTTTGTTTGTCACCACCAGTGCTTTAAAATACTAAAATATGTTATATACAGTAAACACATAGATATATACATAAAGTTTAGGCATCACTTGAATGACTTCCCACTGCAAATACATACATGGCTTAAGTGTAGAGGCCATATATTATACAGCTGAAAGTAATAAGAAGTTTTGATTATAATAATTTTGTTATGGTGGGTGCAGACAGTAACCCAAAGTTAGGTTTGGCAATGACATAGCCTAATCATAATACATTTCTTTCTTTTTCATATACAGATCAAACACAGTACTTGAGTGACAAGAATGAGTTAGAAGCGTAAAAGGACTGCTTTACTGTGTACTTTTATATACTTTTGTGTACGCAGTGTGGAATCCAGTTCTGTTTCATCATGTTTTTTTAAAGTAGCATGACTACTCGTGATCCAGCCTCTAATTTTAGATTCTCAAAGCAAAATTCTAGTTGTGTGAAGTAACGCCTTATGTAGAATTAGTACATGAATGATAAAATGGCTATATAGAATTTATATTTTTCATGGGGTTCTCTGTACAGTAATCATGAGACCTCATAGATCAAGTTTTACTGGTTTATTTTTCTTAAATAAATATTGAAAACAGATCAGTGAAATGTAGCTACAATGTTTCATTAGCAGTTGCTCATTCATTTTATGACTACCACCATCTTTTCATTGCCCAACACCCTTTACTAGATGACCCTTAACAGAAAGTACAAACGTGAAAAGTACACAAGGATGGAGAATACAGTCAGAAAAGGAAAAAAAAGTGTAAACAGAAATACTCATTTGCAGACAACTCATAACCTCTCTGCAAATGTGTAGAAAAATCACTCAATTCTTGTCCTGTCCCTCGATGGCCCCTCAAGTCCCTTTCTTTCTGCATCTCCACACTAACTTTTCCAGAGCACGTCAAGATGTTTGCTGCTTGAGTAATGAAAGAACCCAAATAAAATTCTGTCCCTCCTTCAGTTGTTAGGTAACTAATAAACACTTGCCTCATTGACTCAAAATCAGGGCCAGAAAAATGGCTTTTCAAGTTATCTATAAAGACTAAAGGTGTTCCAAATGCCCATTTCAAGGTGTAACTTCCCTCTGCCGCAAACAGACAGGAAAGATGACAATATGTTGGCATAGCAGGTTTTTAGGTCAACAGCTATGCCAACATCTTGCCTCCTCTCCAGCTCTGCATAAAGAAACTTCCTGAAAAGTTGTCTGTGGGAATTGTTCAATCTTTAAGTGTGATTTGTTTGATCTAAAATAGAAAACCAAAATTTATGTAAAAGCTTCACACTGTTATGTAAAACATCTGAATATCAGTCTCACCATACAGTGTGCAGTAATGCTAATGTGAGTGGTTTTTTACCCCTTAGGCTATGAGATCTAAAAAAAATCTCCGACAAAAGCCAAGTTTGTAATTCTGTGCCTGTAACAGCTGCAGAGCAGAGACAGTGTTTCTTAACTATTTTTCACAATGCAGTAGTGTGTTCAGGACTTTTCTTACCAAAGCATCAATAAAATCCAAGAGAGAGGGTAGATGATCTAGAGCTGTGTCTTATACACTGCAGTGGAATTATATTCTCAAGCAACTTCATTTTAAACTCATTTTCTGTTTGGTTTCTCTTTTTTTCCCCAGATTCACCTAAACAAAGAAGTTATTGCAAAGGAAGATATTTAAAAACACATATTCACTGTTACAAAAATACATCAGTAGTTTCATTCATACTTTGAAATCACACTGCCACCTTCTTGTAATCTGTTTCCATTCACATAAACATTTGCAGATGGTATTTTTGGGGGCAGTGGATTTGCCAAGGAGACAGATTTTCAGGAGGAAAGTGGTAGTCGTTACACAACTGGAGACAGACTCCTTCAATTTACCTTGCCCACAGTGCATACTTCCACTGTTTGATGGTGGATTGGTGTTTTGACTTATTTTAAACAAAGGAGAGGAAATATTTTTATTTCTCTAATCAGGTACCTGGCTCTATAAAGCAGTCAGAATGGCAAGAGTGAAACACAGAAGTCTAATAAGTGTAAAGACTGTTGATAACCATCTAGAGCACATTGATTAGGTCAGTCATTCACAACACCAAACATATGCTTTATTGAACAGATGACATTGTCAGCTGAGGAAGTTGCCAACTGTACCTCTAATTTTCATCTCCAAACTCTGTATTCAAGCCTGACACCTTGAATTTATATCAGCGTTGTGGGATTTTGGTAGTTTTGGGGTTTTTTTCCCTTCAGATTTTTAAGAAAGAGGAGAGAATCAAAGGAAAGGTTGTTTACATTTGTTACAACATCTTTAATGTAAGAGAAGTACATTCACAGACAACCTGGTATTTTAAAATTTTGTAGGTAATCTTTGAAGAAGATGGGGGTCAGTAAAATCTTTCAAAGCTGAGGGTTGCACAACATAGCCTCCTCCGGGTGTTATCTTGTTATCAATGATCAAGTCACTTCAAAATATACAACCTAGAACCCTTCAAAAAAGGGAGTGAAGACAGAAAAGCACATATTTCCATATTACATAAATACAATAGAAAACATTCTGAAGCCAAGCACTTCATCACGTTTCAAAACAAAACAAGAGAGCGCTTTTTGTTGTCCTTGTTAACACTTGTGTCTTTAATTAACATTACAATTAGCATGTGAGCTGTCTCTCACAAATGAAAGACTGTTTTCCACCAATTACTCTAGTCTAAAAAAATTGTTGAATTGAAGACTTGTGAATGACACTACATTTCAAAGAGTCCCTTTGGAATTATATTTAAGGAGAAGTTCTTAAATCTACCATTTGGGAATTATCATAATCAGTGAATTCCATTAGAATTTTCCATTCAGGTATTTCAGGATGAGAAAAAGTTTAAATTCTTCAAAATGGAAAGTAAATAGTAAGTTTCAATTCCTTGTTTCATAAAAATTCGTGGATGTACAGAAAAAACCATATTTACTTGCCTATTTTGTGTTTGCTAAACCTTTCTTTCTGCTTTTAGAATTTAGTTTATAAATATGTTTGAAGCTTGTATGTTCATATATAACTTTCCTTTAGCATTATCTTACAGATCTCTTATAAATCAGTGTGGTAATTTTAAAACTTTTGCATAACCTCCACATAATAATCTCTGCATTTTCCTAAGATAACAACTTTTCCAATACTTTTTTTCTGAACTGAAAACTGCTTACATTTGGGATCATAGTCTGCAGAATGTTTGCATGTACGTATACTCACATCACTAGAGGGTTTTTATACTCTGACATGACATAAAATAAACAAGATTTAAATTAAACAGCTGCATCAGCAGACAAGATCAGGGTGTGTTAATGTCGATGCTCTCTGACCTGCCAATCTGATGTCTCATACAATCACTTCTGTCCTAACAAAGCCTGGTTTTTTTGGAGGGCAGTGTATGAAATGCAGCTTATTCTGGACTTAGGCCAAAGGAGGCATTATTTCAAAGTGGTTGTGTCACTAACCCAAAGGATTTGGCATGCTGTGATGACCCAAAATCTAATCAGTTCAAACACAGGCAAGACTATGCTTTGCAGCAGTAACAGGCTGCCGCTGGAAGTTAACATCCCATTTGACAAACCCACCTCTGAAACTGAAAGCAGAGACATGTAAAGCTTGCAGAACTAACACAAGGTGTTTGAAGCACAAGATTCTGACAATCTGCAGATGAAGTACCTTTGATGCCATAGCTCATTTTAGACAAAGTTTATTGTGAAAGGAAAAAGGAAATTGAATATGATATGATATGATATGATATATGATATGATATATATATGATATGATATAATATAATATAATACAATTAATATAATTAATATAATATAATTAATATAATATAATATTATATATGGATTTTGTATATTTTGTAGATTTTTCCACAGACCCTGTGAGCTACCAACAAGTTAAATATCTGGCAGTACCTCAAATGCTACCAAATGCATAAAGCAAACCAGCTGTTGAAAGGACCGTTTTTTGACTTAGGAAAAACATGTAACTATAACTGATAAAACCAGAGGTGGGATAGTGCATTTTTTCTAAATAACTTGCCCACTTCACATGCTCTTCCTGCAAAAAATATCAGTAGCAGAACACAACTTATCTTCAGAACACCCAGGTCAGAATGTGAAAGGGGAAAGCAAGCAGATTACAGGCTTATTCATTTGATGTATTAAAGCATCTCCCACTCTCAGATTGCACTTCACAATTTTCAAACACGCTGCAACAGGGGAGCAGGGAAGAAAGACAGCGAAGGAAGACATAACACACACAGAAGGAAGGGGGGTGATAACACAGGAGAATGGAAGCTTGCAACAGCAAGGATCTGCAGAAAGAAGAGAATTCCCCAAAGCCCGAGATGCTCTTGCAGAGTCAGTTCAACACTCTGCAGACTAAGAAGAAAGACCTGCCAGATCAGAAGAAGCAGCAGGGCTGAGTAAGGCAGTCCCATCTGGTCCCTGTATAACAACCAGTAAAGCAGCCCCATCTGGTCCCACATCACAGCCAGCACAACTAAGAAAAGGCTAGAGGTGATAGCAGTAGGTGACTTCTGAGAGGTTCAGAGGTAACTATTTGATGACCTGACACACTCTCTAGAGAGTTGCTGCCTTCTGGGGAGTCCTAGTAGGGATGTCACAGACAGGCTACTGAGCCTTGTACAATCCGCAATTACACACTGCTGCTGTTTCACATGATACAGCAACAGTGACACAGCCAGAAGACTGAGGAGTATCAAGGATTACAGAGCCCTGGCTGTGACAGTAAGGGATTCTGAAGGGCAGGTAGTTTTTGTCATCAATCCTCCTGGTCAAAGGGAAGGTGTTTGAAAGAGCCAGTGGAATCAGGTCTGGGCTAAAGGCAGGGCAGGGACGGGTGACATTATAGCAGGGGACCACTACAGGCTGCCTGACCAGGAACACTGAGCAGATGAGTCCCTCCACAGACAGATAGGAGCAGCCTCACATTCACAAGTCTGGCCGACAGAGGGGACTTGAACCATTCTGACAGCTGTTCAAGGGAGAATACAGCAGGACATCAGCAATCCAGGAGGTTTCTGGAATGCAGGGATGACAACTTCCTTCTCCAAATGACAGAGTAACCAACAGGGAAAGGTGCTGGACCTTGTTCTCACCAACAAGGAGTGGTTCAGACTAGCTAATTCTTCACTGTGAAAGTGATGAGGCACTGGCACAGGGCCTCTGGCACTGGCCCAGAGAAGCTGGCCACCCCATCCCTGGAAGTGTTCAGTGCCAAGTCAGATGGAGCTCTAAGCAATCTGGTCTAGTGGAGGGTGTCCCTGCCTATGACAGAGGGGTTGGAACTAGATTACTTTAAGGTCTCTTCCAACCCAACCCATTCTATGATTCTGTCATTCTATCACAAAAAGTGCTTGAATCAGACACAGAACCACCAACTCACTGAAGTGAACCTGTAGCTTTATACTAATCTTAAAACAAAGGGAAAACTATGCATGGACAATGGAAGTTAAGCTTTTGGGAGGGAAGAAAGGAAGGGAGAAATTATGACTCTTGATACTGATTCACTGGGATGAACCTTGCAAGGTTACCTTCCATCCCCCAGCATTACCTGGTTATTGTGTATAGACCTGCTCAGAGCAGGTTTAGACAACCAGTATTCAAAGCATTAGCAGCTGCCTGGAGCTTCTTGTATTATAGGACTCTCACTATCAGAACCAGAAGCTGCACTGGCATTAGCAGTAGCAGAGTATGTGTGAGGGAAAGCACCAGGAGAAAACAGGCAGCCTTACGGGCATAGTTTAATCCCTGCAATAATGCAGACCTAGTAATGCAAAGATCTACAAATTCTGAAGGTTCATAAAACTTGGAGTTTGGGACATTCCCTCAAGGATCTTTGTTTCTAAACCAAGTATTTTGGCAGCCTCTGACATGCATGATCCATTTCAATATATTTTTTCACTAATTACAGAGAGACTATACCTAGTTTCCTCAGAATAACAGCCTGAATTTTTTAAAGATAAGAGTCTGTCATAAATTGACTTAATTGCACTTTAATTAATTTTCATTTATTACACCGGCTAAAGTATTTTCTCCCATTAAATGCAGAATAAACACATTTTTGAAGAAAAGAAATACTTCAAGGAGACCAACCCAACATATGCATGCACAAATCTGCTGAGGAGTAGCACTCTTAATCCTACAACCAGGAGGGGCTCCAAGTTGTAGGGAGGCTAAGGCCAAAGACATGTCAACTCTCCTACAGGCTGGGCTCCCAAAGAACATTTGGCAGATTTCTGAAAATACGAAGTCATTCTGCACCAAGAAGAAGATGGAAGGAGTGAGCAGGTGAACCGTTTCTAGAAGATTCTACAGTCCTATTACCGGTGCAAATTTTCAGCTGGGAATGTATCAACAATAGAGAAGCAGCAGCTGGAAATAGAAAAACATACTGCTGCTTGAAATATTCATTGGGGGAAACCTTGTCATATTTCTTTATAAAGACTCACATATATTCTTCCCTCACACCAAATTACCTGACCACAGGGAATCTGATAAATTATTCATGCAGAAATATTTATTCACTATTGCAGTATAAACCATTATTCATTCTAACTGCATTTGACCGAACAGAATTGTCCTCTTCCTTCAATTGAAGGATTCTTCCATTTTAAGTTTTCCATGGGTTTTCTGCTAGTTAAATTAGAAAAAAAAAATCTTTCCCTCATTTCTAAAACCTATGAGATTATGACACAGCCTAATGCACAGAAATTTTCCTGCATGGTCTCAAAAGACACACCCTTGTCAAAGAGATTCCAGTTAATTTCTGTGGGTTTTTAATTGAGCCTATTGGGTATACATAGGGTGCTTTTTTTTCTTCCCTTTTATTTTCAGGCATGTCTTGCATTGGCACTTAAAATGGTTTTTTTAAAATGGTCGTGCAAATTTTTGTGGATCTTTGTACATCCACGTTGAAGTTAGCTAAGGTATGACTAATCCTCATCTACCTTCACAAATGATGATGTGAAGGCTCAAGCTGAAAAACAATTTTGAATTACTTTAAATAAAATTAGCCTGTGAGCCCCTTTGATCTTTGTATTGGATATTACTTCAATCACTGAACTAATATTTTTAAACTGTGATTTTTGTGCTTTAAAATAATCTAACTTTTTGCAGATGGCTGTGGGAATAACAGACATACCGTACAGACTGTGTTGTTTGAGGAGTGATAATTATTTGTCTTTCTCTGGATGCTGAAAGAAAGTGGAGTTTCAAAACTAAATATTATTGCGAAGATCCCAGAATTAATAATCCTGTGGCGGCCTGTTTTCTCAGATTTAGCTGAATTCCAAGTCTCTGGCATACTCAGCAATCTTTAAGGTGGCCTTAGTGCCAAGGAACTGAGGTGTGTGTTGAATGAGGTTGTCTCAGTATCAAACAATTCATCACTGAACCTTGACCCACTAATGCCCCTGACTTCACCTGATAATGGAAAAGCTGTCACCCTTATGCAGTTGTTTGATTCTAACAATTCACTTTCAAAAAATTCTGGCCTGTGAGTTTGTTTAAAGACAATGTAGCTTTAGTTTAATTTCATTCGCTTACATTCATGTTTATGTAGATATAAATATAAAGGTTGCCATAAAAACAAACAAACAAACAAACAAACAAACCCTCCCCCAAATCTCCCCCCCCCAAAAAAAACCCCATCAAGTAATTCAGATCTTCTGAATAGTTCTCTTTCTCCAATGACAATCAATGAGGACAGTTAGCATTTGATCAATATTTGAATTAAGAAATGCACTTTGCATTTTCCAATGGTGAAGTCTGCAACATGGATGACAACTTCAAATCCTGTTGCTTATGAGTTAGATGGAAACGAAAACAATTTAAATAGGATCAGATAAAACCAGATAGCAACACATAAATCTTGCCAAGATATCTGATGCTACAGACCCACCAATACGCCTGTAGTTCTTACTTATAAAAGAAATTCCTGTAATTTTAATGTCAGCCCCTGCATTAAAAAATTACCTGGATTAAAGCCCCAGGTTTTAAACTTCACTGCGATGGATGCATTTCCTCAATTATCTCTTCAACTTATCCAAGAAGTCTGCTCATCATGTCAATTTGTAAGAGTTAAAAGTGATACTACACTTTCTGATATTTAATTCTGATTAGCTAGAAAGTCATCATATCTGTTATCCAAAACTGAATCCCAAACTTGCATGAGATACCAGTAAAGTAAGTAATGCAACTAATCAGGAAAGTAAAAATATTTTTCAAAAAATCAAACTAGTAATTTTTTAAGATCAAACACAACAATGACTGACATCAGTAAATCAGTAAACCAATAGAGGTGCTTGTCACAACTACATTAAAATTCTTGCCTGTCTTTAAAACATTTACGAAGAAGCTTGAAATATGGGATCCTGAGATTTTTTAGGCCCGTATTTGGATTCCAAACAGGTGTAACAAGAACACCTCTCACCCTTACTGGAAGTAAAAATCCCAAAAATCAAAGTTAATTAACAGTGGACATTTCAGTCTTCTCGGTAACTGGGATTTTGCCACTGACTTGGTGGAAACACGAGCAGTCGAATGCTTATGTTTGGAAGTCAGAATGTGAGTGAAACCAGAATGAGGATAATAGCACTTCCAGTCTCCTGTGTGAATTCTGCCCTTTTAACACACTAAGGTGTTAGTATGCCACGGAAAATAATAGGTTGCCATAAAAAAAACAAACAAACAAACCCTCCCTTCCACCCCCCAACTCCCCAAAAAAAAAAAAAAAACACGAAGTAATTTAGGTCTTCTGAATAGTTGTCTTTCTCCAACGACAATCAGTGAGGACAGTTAGCTAATACATAGCCAGATGCAAAAAAACAAAACAAAACAAAACTTTTAAAATTTGCTAGGATAGACGTCAGTGATGATGGGAAATTCTGCCATGTTTAAATAGGAACAGAGCATTCTACAGGTTCATAGTAAATTTAACTTTGTCCCCAGAAGACTAATTTTAACAGCATTTTAATAATGAAAATAATGGGTGTGGTTTTTCTTCAGGAGTATCTTCTACACTGCTAGTACATCTATCCACATGGAATGGATAGCACCTGGACGCATTGTTTGATAACATTATCATCCTTCAGTCGGAGCAAAGTATTTTGATATAAATGACAGATAACACTCCTAAGTGGAACAACTAAGGTAAATGCTGTTTTGTGAAAATGTAAGCCCACTAATATTTGTATATTCTCTACTGGCAAAGAAACAGCCTAGGTTTTACTTCCTTTATTTGTCCAGCAAATCTCAAGGCACAATCAAAAAATTCAAATGTGCTGTAGCAACACAGAAGTGTTGCCCACATTGCTCTGTTCATACAAATAACTTTTTAATTATTGCTGTTGTAAAAGGAGATCCCCACTTTGTATGTGATGGTGTAGGACGCACGTGCTGAATGGTCATGGGACATGGTAATGACAATGGCTTTGGTGTGTAAAATTGTGTTTAAGTGCACTGTGATACATTGACCTAAGGGCACAGCTGGGTCTGAACAAATGTGTAACAAGTATGTCATAAACCCTCTGTTTCATCAATAGGTTATGGTAACCAACAAAGGATGTATGGAGCCAAAAAGCAGAACACAGTAATTTGTTAAGTCTTTAAGCCTTTTGTTATTTCTACACTGTTTCTCCTGGAGTGCAGGGTAAGGCAGATATAAAGGACTTGCAGGCATATAGTGGCATTAGTTACTGACCTGCTGTTCCTTCCCAGTCTACCAAATTAACCACTAAGTCTAGAAAAATGAATCACAACAACATGAGGTATAAATTGCTCTGCAGCCCACAGGCTGTCAGTGGTCCAAATTATTCAGCCCATTTTTTCCACTCAGTGCAGAAACCAGACACTGATTCCTCAACATAGGAAAACTCAGAAGTTGTAAGGCAAGTTACTGCACTATAGTCCTCAGAGAAGCATGCAATATCCATCCTTCCCTTTACATTATGATTAGTTCATATTAGCCATAATATTAGGGAAGTATGTTTGTGTTACTGTTGTCACAATAACAATTTACTAGTTTACAGGCTAGGACTTCCACAACCTGGTTACAAATGACCAGGTATACACGTCTGTCTTAAAACAGTTGGAGAGTTAAAAACACATCATTCCTTGAAGATTTTGAAAAGAAAAAAAAAATTAAAAAGTAAAAAATTATCTATTATGGAATCAACTATTCTGTGCTATTTTCTGCTTCATTTTTCTGTTCCTGACACTATCTGAAATTCTCTGTTGCACTTTAAGGGAAGGTGTTAATTACTATTCCTGGGTAGCTTCTTACAGGGGCAGGTGTCTTGCAAATGTGTTCATGCAATTTAAAATATTCTTAAAATAGCTTGCTGTGAGCAGCATGTTCCTAAGTAGGTCTAAGAAACACTGATTAAGTAAATCTCCCTACTGTGTCGAGAACATCTTCATTGGAAAGAAATTTCAAATTAACCAGGGTTCATCTGGATTTCTGACTTTTAAGTATGGTTTAATCCTGCTTCACACCAAACCAAGAAAGTTTTGGGTTTCAGTTTTGGGCTCAGACATTTTCAGTTCGCTGCAGAGTAAGCTGTCCAATGTCTACTACAGTGCAGCCTTTCTTCCCCATCATGCCATCACCTACATTGCAGTCACTGCTGGTAAAGATACAACTTGTTATTGGAAGTTAAGCATTACATCAGTGATGAAATGTGAGGGACACAGAAATTGTTGATGGAATTTTGCATTTCCTTGTATTTTTTGGTTTGGTGGGGTTTTGGTGGTGGGTTTTTTTTTTTTTTTTGTTTTGTTTTGGGTTTTTTGTTTTTTTTTTTTAATGTGGAGTTTTAAAAGGTAGTAGATTGGCAATTCTGAAGAAGAATGATAGGAAGAAGGAAAGGTTCACCATGATTAGCCAATAAAAGTTATGTGGCTAGCACATGGTAATTACTCTTCCTCATGCAGACCTGCTAAAGAACACATCCCTCTGCACAAATGGTTAAACCAAACAGCCTCTAGAGAATAGGTTTCTGGGGTCTACAAGCAGTGGGGCTGGCAGATACATTCTGAATCCAATCTAAGGGTACAACAGGCATAATTACAGAAGACTCAGAGCAGCTGGTCACTTCTCATGGAGGATTCCTTGGACAGTCATCGCTGGAGAAGACCTGCTGAACTGGTCTCTGACTGGTAACACATCAAGATCAACACAGTAACAAAGAAAAAGTAATATTTTTTTTCTTCCTGTTTATAAGCATGAGAAGATTTTTATGCTCAGTAAGTGTTCTCCAATATCTGAATATAACTAATTCAGCCAGAAAAACAAATTGCACTACTTATTGCACCCAGTAAGAAAACTTCCCCTGAAACAGCATCAGACTGGAGAACATCTACACAGCTAATGCCAGGCAAACTAACCTCTAAGTGGATTTTGAAAATAATCTCATGATGTTTCATTGTTTAAATGAAGCTACCTTCTCTTTCAAGGTCTACTTGAGAAAATCTACAGAAAACATATTGACTGAGTCTTTGTTCAGTTTTGGTTTTTCTTTATAATTGAGTTACCACTATCTGAATTCTTAAATTCTGAGATAAAAGAATGACACCTATAAAAGAGTTATTTTAGGCATAGATTTTATATTAAAAAACTGCAATAGATTGAATTTTTCTCATTAATATTATCATGTATTGAAGCGGGTTATGCACATGTACACAGTAAAAGGAAGAAATATCTTCTTTGCCCCCCCCAAACCACACTAATTAATTAAGATAAGATTTTGTGGCCATAAGGTCTCCATTAACAGATTTCTAAACACATATTTTGTGATAAAGTCATGCATTCAAGAAAAAAAAATGTATCTTACTAGTACAAATAATGTTGTATCTATTTAGTACAAATATTGAAATTTACTCCAGATTTATGAGTTTGATTTTTTTTCTTTTTTTAATACTAATTTTAAAGACGCTTTAAAATGCATTCAGAGCATAATAGTTCATTGCTACTTTGCTCTTTTAAAAAAAATCTTACATATTTTAGCCTCTAATTTTTATCCACCGGTAATCTTGAAACTTTGTAAATACTGTTTATAAAGACAACTGCTTCTTGTATTTTGATGCAGGAAGTACTGGCTCAATTTCTCTGAATGCCAGGGTTAGTTCTGCTAACCAAGTCTGTGGAAATGACCAGTGCATAGCACCCTACCAGACCAAATCTCAACAGATAATTATTTACGGCCAAACACAAGTATAGTTTTTTATTTCACTGACTTTTTAAAAGAAATTTGATTTTGTAAGAACAATGTTTACTTGCTATATGCCCAAAAGGTTTTCTCCTAACAAGATTTTTAAATTTTCTACCTTGTACTGTCAATTCAAAATACTGCGATCTGGGAAATCAGTAATTGTAATACATGAAAGGACAGATTTTGCACTGCTTGCTCAAGACATTACAGGAGATATGTGAATTAACAATAGGGTGGGAGAAATGAAAAGATTTATTTTGCTGAAAGACCTCCTAGAAAACTGAATTCCTTCTCAAGCCTACATTTCCTATGCAAAGCAGGTACCAGACTTTTTCCGAAGTTTTTGGAAACATTTACTAGTTGTTAGCACTTTGTTTTCTGAATAGCCAGGATGATACACAAAGACAGAACAAGAGGTGTGATGGAGAAATATTCACCAAAAGGATATAAAACTCAGCCAAGATACCCAGGACATGCATCTGACAGTACTTACCCTGCTATTTACCCAAGTCTTGAAGGTTTTGGGAAATTTAATTGGTTTGTTATGAGACACACAGAAATCACACCAACACTTGAACTAAGTGCACTTTAGGAAAAAAATTAAGAAGCAGTCTTTGGTCTGCAATAGATAAATAAAGTCAAAGCCTGATTAAATTAATGAGGTGAATTGTATTAAAAAAAAAAAAAAAAAAAAGACAGAGAGAAAATAATTATTTTACTAAATGAAGATGGGACTCTACTAAGCGGAAAACAGTAAAAAAAAAAAAAAAAAAAAAAAAGGAAGAGAAAAAAAGAAGTGACCAACTTGTGAGGGCCAGAAGCCCTTGCTAAAAAACACCAACGTTGGTGTCACAGGCAGACTCATTTCGTTGCTGCCCTGGATCCATGCACATGCATTCTAAGCCTGTATATGAGTAGACAAAATGGACTTTGCTACAAACTGACTAATTTTTTGGTCAAAACAGAAAGGTGAACTCCTTTTAAAAGACAACAGCTAACATTGTAAAATTTGTATCAACACACCTGCTAACATTGAAAACAGACAGCAAAAGATGAAATCCAGAGAAGGAAGATCTATAGACTGTACAGTAGGATGGTACTATCCTGTCCTTTAGCATCAGGTCTCTCTTTAAAAACAGAGACCTGTTTAAGAACTAATTCAGCTCATTCTTATAAAGACATTCCTCCTACCACTAATCTTCCCTCTGCTTGAAGGTTCTCACAGCATCTGTTCATCTGCCAACTGCACAGCATCACTAAAAAGTGAGGGAAGACCAAGACACAGAAGAGACAGCCAGAGCTATTCTGAGCTGAGCCCAACATTAAGTTCACCTATACTGTACAGGCAAATTCCTTTCCCTTCTGCTCCCAGCCTCAAAGAACAACCAAATCCCCAGTATTATTCTTCACTGAACTTTACTTTTACTGTGGGTTTTAAACTGCCAAGAACAAAATTGTGATTGAGTTCCTCAATTCTGCGCATCCTGTAATTCTTCGCACCCACTAGACATGTTACTTCGCATACCATGTGAGGGAATGCCATGCCTTCTTTTTCTGGACAGAACCTGACTGTCCTCCCTATTGATTTTTAAGGAGAAATAGTATTGCTTAACTACCTGTTTCCTGAAGAGACACAATAGCCACATGGGTTGCTGAAATAAATGGAAATAACGCAAAGAATCACTAGCTAAGACCACAAGTAGAATTTAGACAAGAATTTTTTTTACTCATAACTTCTTCACTTTCTTCCAGCCCTGTGCTTTCTCCTTCTCTTCACAGCTCCTTCATACAATACTCTTGCACTAAGAAATAAAAAACAACCCAAACAACTCCATATAGTAGAACAAATGTCATTCTCATACCTGAGATTTTAGAGTTCTAGGAAGTCTCCAAAAAAAGGATAGTTTGCTTAATTTCTTGGAATAACTTGGTCAAACAAAAAGAAAGAGAAACTTCAAGATAAGGGGCCACTCAAAACTAAGCAGGGAGTGGGCTTCCTCCTGTAGCTAAGGACAATAGTGTCTTGTTCTTTTGCCAAGCATCCCAACACAGTGACACACATTACCTCAAAGCAAAAATCCCGATTCTATTCCCAGGATAGAAACTCTTCTGCAACTGCAGAGTGTTCTGCAAATATTTAAAGCAGCCTGCTTGCTTTACAAAATTTTAAAAAAGGCATTAATCTGCTGCCACCACTACTTGCACAAAGTCCAAAATCTGAGTTCAATCATAGTGCTAATGCATTAGTAATCAGCCTTTACAGTTACGAAGATACTTAAAGAGATTTTTTTCTCTACATTCTGTTATGCTATTACCTTCAAGTAGTAGTCTTGAAAAGTAGTTACCTTGTAAACAACACTTACCTTGTGCCACTCAATAGGAAAATTTTGTTTTAATTTTAAAGATTTAAAACTCATTCAGTATGAAGAGAAGTTTTATTTACATTGGGAATTCAATCATATACTGGGCTAATTATAACTGCCTACCTAACTTTTTTTTATGCCTCCCCAAACCAGATGGAGGAAGCATTAAAAAAAAGGCTACAAACAACTGTGACACTTGTTACAGAGTCCAGATGTCAAATACTGCAGAATAACATAAAGGTTATGACTGTTCAGCATAGACTTGGGCTAGTCAGGTGGTATAGAAGGATGATATTTTTTTTCTCCTGTTTTTAACCAACCCTACTGCACATGGGCTCATACTCTTCTTAGTCTTAAAAGCTACACTTAAAATCTTTCTATAGATAAGAAGGTATTTTACTTCTCATATTACAAGTTCTGTCTTGAAATAATCTATAAACAAATCCCCTCTTTAAACTATGTGTCTCTGAATACATGTGTCTCTGAATACATTTTGTCCTAGTTCTATTATATAATGAAGCTTTCTGAAAAACTAACTTAAGCAGGCTCAGACAGAAGCAGTGCCAAAGGGAAATTTGACTTGCAGTGTAGCCTCACTGTGCTCAAGGGTTCCTTCTAAATACAAAAATTTAAAATCAAGAGATTCCAACAAGCTGCAGGTCCAGAGTCTCTGACACCCTTCTGCTGAATTAAAGACGAAGGTGTTAATAGCAGTCTGTACCATAAATGTCCCAAACTCACTAGCACAGAATAATTACTAGCTTAAACAAACAAACAAACAAAAAACCCCAATCAACCACCAAAAAAACACCCACAAAAAAACCGCTCCAAAAAACCCTAAAACCAACCCTCCTCCCCCAAATTTACTAAAGTCGCTCAGAGACAAAAAAAAAAGATGTAAAAAAATTTAAATGTTGTATTGTTTGTAAGTTTTTGCTCAGTGAGAGTATAGACTTCAGATTTTTTTTGTACTATGGTTCAACCCCTGTCATAGGAATGAAAGGATCCAGTTAAATATTGTGGAGGAGACACTAGAGCGAGTAAAGAGCAGCATGTTTGACGGTGTCTGCAGGAAGAGGTATTTCAGAGATATGCACAGGGCTAAACATAACTAAGTCTGTAATCAAACAGAGCGCCTTACCAATGGCCAGCTGTAAAACGCAGTAGTTGCCCTACTAAAGCATTTACCTTACTCCACACCTGAGCGCCACGGCAAGGTCTGCCTGTGGCTTTGTCCCTTTCCCCATTACTCTCGTGAGAGAAATCGGCCCTTTGATCCTTACCGTTCACTCTTTAAGCGCATTCCAGCTAACAGGATACCTGTTTCGCGTTAGCGCTACTCCTGTTTTAACAGTAGAGTGACTTTCAGTACTCCGACTCGCCGGCCGACTCACAGGCCCACCCTGTGGTGCGGGGGGGCCGGCGGGAGGGAGCCGAGCGCCGCCGGGGGCGCGGGAGATCCGCGTCCCTCCGCACGTCCCTGCGCCCGCCGGAGCCGCCGGTGCCGAGGCACGGCCTGCTGCCGGCGCTGCGCCGCTCCGGGGCTGCGGGACACCGGCACCGGAGGGACACCGGAGGGACACCGCACCGGAGGGACACCCGCACCGGAGGGACACCCGCACCGGAGGGACACCGCACCGGAGGGACACCCGCACCGGCGGGACACCCGCACCGGAGGGACACCCGCACCGGACACCCCGCACCGGAGGGGACACCGCACCGGCGGGACACCCGCACCGGCGGGACACCGCACCGGCGGGACACCGCACCGGAGGGACACCGCACCGGAGGGACACCCGCACCGGAGGGGACACCGCACCGGAGGGACACCCGCACCTGTATGCCCGTCTCCTGCGGCCACAGGGCTGGCGAGCGGCGCTCGGGTCCCTTCAGCCCGAGCACGGCCGGGGCTGCCGTTCCTCGGGAGACAGCGCGCTCCCCTTCCTCCAAACCGAGCCCGTCCCGACGGGAAGACTCCCTGCCGCGGCTCGCCTCCCGCAGCGAGAAGCGAGGGCGGTCTCGCCCGCGACGGCTTCGGGCTCCGCGCGGCCCCCGGCCCCCAGAGGGGACCACCAGGGTGGCCCTGCGCCAGCACATCCGCCAGCCACGGCTCCTCAGCGCGACCCCGGCCGTACCTGCAGCGGCGGACGGGAACGCCGGGAGAGCTGCGGCTCGGCCGTCCCCGCTCCGCGCCCGTCCCCACCGCCGCACACCTGCCGCTGCCGCTGCCGCGCAGGAGCGGCCAGCCCCAGCGCTGCCCTCGCCCGCGGGGACACGCCTCGCCCCGCCGGGGCGGGGGCCCGCTGGGTCGGTGCCAGCCCCGACGGCCGCCGCCTACGGCCTGTGCGCTGCGGGCGGCCCTCTCGTCTCCCTCGCGTACCCCCGAGCTGCTCCCGGAGCGCCGGGCCCGCGCTGCCGTGTTTGGCCTCGCTCCTGCGCCCCAGGTGTTCCCCCTTGCGCCGGGACCCGGGGCTGCCGCAGCCCTTCGCCGAGCCAGGCTCCGAGCGGCGGCCGGCTCCTGGCCGGGAGCGAGTCCTCCCGCAGGTCCCGGCCGCAGACCCGCCCCTTGGCCCGAGCGGCCGGCAGGCCCCGGCCGCCCTGCCCGCCCATCCCTCGGGACCGCCGGTCGGGCAAAAACCCCGCAGCGGCCCTGGACCTCCGCGCTTGCCCCTTGTCGCGACAGCAGCCGGCAGCAGGGGAGAGCTGATCTCCTGGTGCGGGCTTACAGCCTGTTCACATAAGCGCTGTACACGTCTGGACACAGAGAAATCTGTACAACGTCTCCCGTTTCAAAACCATACATCTCAAACCTCGGCTTTCCAACCCTGAGTGTTCAGTAGATTTTGCCACTTCCTGTTCATTTTAGAGCAACCAGCAAGATAAGGTAGCATACGCAAAATACCAATGCCGCCTGATTCTTCCTGCAGTTCTGATGGTAGTAGGACAACCACACCTTTTTTTTTTTTATGCAGAGAGAATATGTTGCTTATCCGACCTGACAATACAGTTGGGAAGCAGTCAAACTTTTGGGCCTAATTCCTTGTGGATGAAAAGAGGCAGCAAAATGCAAGATTAAAAGTAAAGTGAAGGTTAAATACAATGTTTAACGTAGCCCGTTGGGTTGGTTCGAAATAGACGTAGAGAATATTGTTGTAGCAGAGCAGGACGATGGGTGGGTGTTGTATCCTGTTACTCATGGAAGGTGAACCCTCACGATTTCTCTCCGGTGGTGTTTCAGTCACAATCTGACTTTATGCTAGAAGCTGCAATACAGAAAAGCTAAAAACACATTTAAAATATGACCTTTAAAATAAGATTTCCATATGAAATAGTCAACTCTTTGGTGTTGACTCAAGTCTTTGGAACTTTTGTTTCAAAAAATGCATAGGCATGCACTATAGAGAAGAATGCTGCTAATTAAAAATTGTGCTAATTTCTAAATTTAGCTACATTTACTTCCAATACATTTTTTATAAAGCAGTGATTAAGCAAATATATATTTCTTTATTCCTGTTCTGGTTTGTACTCTTATCAAAAATATCTTTGTATGGAGTAATTTTCAGTATTTCCTTCTGTGCTCCGTTAATTGCATAGCGCCATGTTCTTTTATGCAATGTTCTCACAGCAATTTGAAACATTCTTTTGAAATTAAAAGAAGGCAATTGTAAACCCACAAAACTGACAGAGCAGCTAGTGAGATAAAATCTTCAGGTGCCTAGCTAAGAGGATTTTCAGTTATGCACATGCGGACTGTTTTTCCTCAATGCCTTCTGTAAGAGAGGCTCAACAGTGTTCCAGGAGAAAGTTTGCTGACTTGAAATAGCCATTAGTTCCCTGAATTTGTGTTGCAAAACCGACTGTAGATTTTTTTACTGCAAAATTGTGTCAGTTTTAGTCGCCTTCCTTTTGATGAGAGAGGAAAGCAGTATGTGCTACAAAAGCAGTCCCTCACCAGTTTACTGCACAACCAAGCAAGGCTTGAACAGACCTCTCAGCACATGTGAGATCCCTTTCTGCCTGTGCCAGTGCATTACAGCTCAGTTAATTTCTGGTGGTGTGAGCTGTTGCTCAGGTGTTTTTCATGGCATAGATAATATTCACATGTGTTCAGCAGACTTCCTCTGCTTCCAGTCACAATTAATATAGCCTGACTTTGTGAAAAACATAGAAATTGTTTGCTTTTAAAATAACATTAGGGGAGCAGTCTAGAAATATCTTGGTCATACTGTACTGTTGCTGCTACTGTACTGTACCTTGGCAAAATCTTTCGAAATTTATGAAAGAACCAGACTGGATTATTAGAAGAGAAAAGCAACAACAGCCACACAAGGCTGAAAGATGTGTCAAGCTGGTCATATAATTTCCAAGAGATTTGTGTATGCTTAGTGAATTAGTACATATCAGGAAGTGGAGATCCCTTGGATTGGTAAAGTATCATGTGTGTTACTTTTACACTTTTTTATTGGCCATGCATGCTGTGATTTTAATGCCTAGTCCAGTCAAACCTAATCCTTACCTTGTAGTAAAGCTGAACTCATACCTGCTTGTTGATTCACAAGATATGTGATGTGTTAGGTATTATAAAGCACTTTGAATCACAGAATCACTAGGTTGGAAGAGACCTTCAAGGTCACTGAGTCCAATCCATGCCCTAAAACTTCAACTAAACCATGGCACCGAGTGCCACATCCAATCTTTTTTCAAACACATCCAGGGATGGTAACTCTACCACCTCCCCCAGCAGACAATTCCAGTACCTGATCGCTCCTCCCATAAAAAAACTTTTTCTTAATATCAGCATATATTTCCCTTGGCACAACTTAAGACTGAAGAGCATCAGCTAATTTTTTAGATACTTCTGTTGACCAGGAGTGCTTTCCTCCCACTCCCCCCCCCCCCCCCCCCCGAATTTTTTTCTGAAGCTCATGACAGCACAGTTTTCTCACCTTTGAAATAATTTTATATCCTCAATGAAATCCCAAACTAAAAGAATGTTCTTCTGTTCTGTTTATTCTTTCTCCCCATCTGGTCAAAACCTGAAAGCTTTTAGACAACTTAAAACTGCAGATGAAATGGGAAAGAAAAAAAAGAAATTGAGAGGGAGGAAAAAATTGGGAAGACATTTTCTACTGTGAGCTGGTGAGACACCTGAACTGGTTGCCCAGGGAGGTCCTGGATGCCCCAAATCTGACAGTGTTCAAGGCCAGGTTGGATAAGGCCTTGATCAGCCTGGTCTAGTGGGAGGTGTGACTGCCCATGGCAGAGGAATCTGGGTCTGAATGACCGTTAAAACTCCATTCCAACCCCTTTACATCCTATGATTCTATAAATATACTAAAAGGATGGCTGAATTCTTATGCTGAAAACCTTAAAACAACTTCAAGAAATGTCAATAAACTGAAGGGCATGTATATCCACCTAATATATTTAAACATGTAATTGTCCAAACTACATTATTTTTAGAAGCACCTACAAATCAGCTGACAGAAGCTTTTATTTTTATATACTTTGTGGGGCTTGAAATACTGCGTATATTTCCTGCTGCCTTTTTCTGTTGGAAGTTGAAGCTCTAAAACCTAAATTCCAATCTCTGGGTTTGCTGAGCATATATTCGTGCCGCATTTTTACATCCATGTAGCAGTTTTTACTCGAGGACACCACCAATGAAGCAGCACTTTGAAAAGTCACCCACTACGTTGTGCAGGTAAGAAACAGGGCTCAGTGAGCTGGCTGAAGTACTGTACTGAGTCAGGAGTGTGGCTGGTCAGGGAACTACAGAAAGACCATACAGTCAACTCTCCAGAAACAAAGAGCAGCCCGTAAGGAGGAAGCTGCTCAGCTCCAACAGCTGCATTCCTTGTATGCTGACCTTCTTTAAAGTCTGAAACTTTCCCTAGTCAAGTTTGGAAACCTCAGTGGTGAAGACAGTGGAGGGGATGCCATTGTAAATTACAGTTCTCCCCCTGGATTCTCTGCACGCCACCTCCTGTGTGTGCATCGAGATCTGAGATGGTAAAGGGGAAGCCACTGCTTCTTAGGCAAAACTGGGAGTTTTACACAGTTCTGACTCTTCCCATCAACTTTGCAATGTGGGAGGGGAGGTAAGGACCTCACTCAAAATTTGTATATTATGGTTATTGAGCCACGAGGAGAGCAAACATAGAGAGGGTAGAAAAATTTCTTCAGTTGCTTTTCTGGCAATGTGTAAATAGTTCTTTTACCAACATATGTAAAATGAACTTTTACTCTGACTTTTTAATGTCTTCCTTGAAGGAGAGAAGGCAGCCCAGAGTGGTATAGAAAGCTTTCAATTAGTTCAGCAGTGCCATGACACTGCCATCTCTCCCAGTTTTATCATGCATAGTCAGGACTGACTTCTCCTTCAAATTTGAAAGAAAATACAGTATTAAATTATATATTATATTCAATATATATTATTATTAAGTTATATTTTCCTTAAAATCATATTTTCTGGAACAATTGGTTAGTTTTATCAGAGAATAAAAAAATTCTTATTTGTTTGGAGTTTTGCTTCTGTTTTTCAAGAGCACCTGTCTTCTTTTGATCTGAAAGTTCTACCACTTTTCTAGCCAACTGTGCTACTATATTAAAGGATTTTAATGGCAGTAGTGTCTGGAAACTGAAAATTACTAAGGACTTTTCTTCAAAATGAAAGCAATGTTTCTTTAATCTTGGGTGAACTTTTTTAAGCTAACCCCTTGATTTGGAGAGGGAAAAGAAAATAAGCTTGAGATTTTTAAAAGCCTTGAATTAGCAAAAAGTTGTAGGAGTCTGTAGTTTTATAATTTCTGTTTTATGGGAATAATTTTTTTTCTTGTATCTCCCTTTTTTCTGCCTGTTGGGAAGAGTAGTAAGTGATAAAAAATTTAAACATCGATATATAGAATATTAATAAAATGCAGAATCTCAAATCTATATGAGCAACCCTGAGTTCTGTGGCAATGCTAGTCCAATTTGAGGCTGTAGTTGGTGTTTTTGAGTGATTTGAGTGAAACAGCATGAGCTATCCTGTCTGCCGGCTTACCTGCCCTATTCCTTTTCTCCAACACACTTCACTCCTGCACTACCTTCACACAGAGCACAGAGGCTGCAAACATGCCGAGAAGAAGTGAGCTCAAGAGAAAGTGTGTGCTTGCAATGCACAGTTTTCACCAGGAAAAATAGAAGATGCATGCAGAGACCATGGAAGCTGCTTAACCCTGTACAGGCTGTTTTGGTGGAGTATTTGTTTAACTGTGGCTTTTTGATACTCTTTTGTCTTTCATTTCTAGGTAAAAGAGACAGTGTGAAATTAGTTAATTCACCTGTAAGACAAAGGCATGAATAGCAGATCTCAGCTACCTCTCCATGACCAGTTGGTTAACTCTATCAGTGACAATATTAAAGCAATGAGAATGTGAACTGAACCTACTGGCAGCCTGCAGAGTGGCAGGTGGTCTCTTACAGGTTGCTTTCCAATAATACCGAAGGGCCTCTGGCCTAATGAACATCTTCACATAGAACTTACTAATACAGAGCACTTTGCTGCTGATATTCTCCCCCTCTTTAAATGTGTGTAAGGCAGTTCTCTTGTCAGTAGCTAAGCACTCTTGGGTCTGACTACCAAATTTTGCAAGGCAGAAGAAGTGCAGTTAAGCTTTTCCTCTTTTACTGGATGCCTGATATAGAAAAAAAATTCTAGTGCTTTAAAGTATAACAAGACCTAGAAAGCCACATGGATAAAAGAACAGAAGTTGCTCAAAATGGAAGTATTTCCTTAATGTAGAAAACAAAATCCTCAAAGAAAACTCCAAACTTAATTAGCAACCTGTTAATTCTAGAATTCTATCTCTCCTAAGTGTTGCAGCATTTAGCATTCTTTTGATTTACTCTGCTTTACATTAAAAGCTGAATGACTTCAGTGATGTGAAAAGCAGGAGTTTTGACTTCACAGCTACTAGCTGATTCTTCGAAAGTTTAAATACCTCATAAATAGGTACTTTCTTGTACTCCTTCAGAAGCATTATGAGACACTGCAGTCATGTCAAATGTAGTAACTGTGTTTGAGGTTGACCGCTACACAGGAAATCCTCCCACAAGCAAGACTAGACTATGTAGTCGCTTCCTTACACACTTCAGTGAGGAACTTGTGGGCTACCCTTTCCACAAGCTTAGATAATTTGAAGAACTCCGTCTCTGTGCTTTCTCCTTTTTTTCAGACCATAGTTTGA
Organism: Muscicapa striata striata; assembly: GCA_030060385.1. Classification (NCBI taxonomy): domain Eukaryota; kingdom Metazoa; phylum Chordata; class Aves; order Passeriformes; family Muscicapidae; genus Muscicapa; species Muscicapa striata. The sequence goes on along the minus strand of JAREIS010000418.1, from coordinate 195,436 downwards.
CTAATTCTTGGTGATTTGCTTGTAGAACAGATATACATATTACAGCACATTTTATAATGAAAGATACATGGAAGATAGCATGAAGGAAAGATATGTACATGTGTGTGTTTGTAAATATCTGTTCTTACGGGCTTGACATGAATAGTTACCAAAGTGAAGTATTGAGCTGATAATCAAACAGATCCATCCACATAAGATTTCATTATCCATGTCTCTGAAAAATTCTGGTATTAGTTTTCTGCTGGTTTGAAAAATTAAGTTGTTGTCAGCTCCAGTGCCCAGAATATGAAGGCAGAAATCAGAAGGAACAGGATTTCTTCTCCAGCCATACTAGCCTTAGTACTTTTCACCTACAAAATGCTAGATAAATGACATTAAGTAGGTAGATATTATGACCTAATTTTACTGGTGTGAAAGCTTGGGATCAAGCAACACAAGTAATTTGTGTGAGTACATACAGTGTAATCAATGTCAAAAAGGCCTCTTTTGTTTTCTGCATTAAAACAGAGATCCCAAAAGAGTTGCTGTCTGGACAAAAGTTTTGTGGTGGGGCGAGCCAGTGTGCCTTTCACCGCTGCTGTGAACTTGTATCTGCACTTGATGACCACTGAAGATGAGCAAGGGGATAAAGAATAACAACTGTGTAACATTGATAGGTCAGTGATTTTTGGTATTGTATAGCACTGAAACTGAAAGTTAGAAACTTTGTGCCTTACTTGGAGCAACATAGTTGTGTGGGTACAGGCAAGCAAAGGCAGTTTTAGACGAACTCTATAAGTGTTAGGACAACTGTAATACAGGAATTCTCTGATTTGAGAAAAAGAGAATGGTAGACTTTCAGCCACGTCACTTGGTTTAACTGCTTGGATTTTGTCAGCCTGTCAGCACCACAGGAAATTCCTGTTCACATTTAATCAGGAAAAGACTTCCTAGGAGTATATAATGCAAGATTCACCTGTTTCTCCAACCAAATCAACTACAGAGCAAATTTACCATCTTCACTTATGTTAGGCTTTGTCTGCTTGCAAAGGTCTGAGCACAGTTCCATGCTTTGTTGGTCTCCTTTTCCCTCCAAACCTGCACAGCGAGTGTCTGACAGGCTAAAAACTGTTCATCCTTCTTTGGATGTCCTGGTTGTCTCTCCTTGGGGGCTTTACACAGATGGTGTTACAGGAAACAATGAAGTCAGAAACAAATGAAGAGATGCAGGCTTTACAGCACAGCTGCTATTGATCTGCTGGAATGATGGATCTTGCCATAGATGGGATCCAGATGTTGTAGAAAGACGCAGAAAGGCGGCACAGCTGTTGGAACTGGGAAATGGTTGCACCCATGGGTGAAAGGGTGCTCCCTTCTGGGGATCCCCACAGTTTGTGCAGCTGTCAGTGTTGGTGCTTTCCCTCAGCTCTGTCCTCAAAGCAGTAATAGGATGAGATACCCATGAAAAGTAACACACAGGATTGCATTAGTCTCTGTGCTTTGTGGGTTGTACAGAACCATTTCAGATACTATGAAAAAAAAATTTATTTCCTTTCTGTTGTGTTTGAGTAACTTGTGTTACAACAGGGTGTGTGCTTCTAGGGATGGCCTTTTCAGTCTGGGATATCTCTTCTCTTGTTATCTCTGGTAGATTCAGAGTGGTAACTTTTTCATCCCTAAACTTTCCATGAAGTGCTTGTGTAGTTCTACCTAATTGTTTTTAAGCTTACACCTGTTTCCTTGAACTCTTGCTTTAAGACATCAATTTAATTCTTACATTTTGAAAGTATTTTCTTTGTCTAGTCAGGTACAAGCCTTTCATAGTGAAGCGAAGGTGCTTCACCGTTGCATGGGAAGGTTTGCAATCTGAAAGAACCTGAGAATGTATTCAGAAATTGTATTTATTCTCTATGACTGAAATAAATTCATACAGAGACGGACATTTGAAGACTACAATAGAAGAATTTGAAGGCTACAGTAAAGAAAATCCTCATTTTGTATGCAGTTGGAATGTGCTAGGTTTATCTGTCTTGTTCATTTGTTATACACTTGCACATTCAATTTATAAGGCTACTTTTGCAAGTTTAGTCTAAATTACGTAAGTCTAATACAGGTATTGCAGCTGACAAAGCATGTTGAGATATATGAAATTTCTAATCAGAAATTCTCAGAGCCTCTGAGGAATAGCTAAAACACACTTTTTGGAGAACAGCACCCTGTAAGAGGCAAATAATTTAGCAACAGTCAGAAAGTTGTTTTGATGCACAATACCTCCAGGCCTTGGGGAGAGGGATTTTACTGTATGCTATTGTCATGATGTGAAGTCAATACACCGGTTGAATTTGAATTTAATTGAATGTGGGTTAGGCTTTCTGGAAGTAATTAATTACTGTTTATATGTCATCATTTCAGTAAGTGTTAAGCTGCCCTTTTTTGCCACAAGATTTTTTTTTTTTATTTCTGTTGATAAAGGATTAAGGAATGATAATTTCCAAATGACTGAGGCATCTTTTCTTGGCCCTAAATGAAGAAAACACAGAAGCTCTGTGATGTCCCAGGTCCATATGTCAATAACAAACTGTTCAGCATCTAGACATATGTTCTTAGGCAAAATCTGTGAGGCAGAAATGAAAGGAAGAAAACTTTCTATGTATTTGGAGATTTTTCTGGATAGTTTGTTTTGTTTGTTTCAGTTTTTTTTTTTTAAGTAATAATTTTTTAGGTAATATTTGTAATATTTTGAAACAATTTATTATGTTGTGCATTGTGAACCTTGCATAAAGAAACAAGAAAAGGATAAAGAACTTGTTTCATTGAGAAAATTATATTCACTTCAAACTATTGACAGGCTCATCTATAAGAACAAAAAAAAGAAAATTAGAGTGCTTTGCACTGTGACATCTGAGCAGTTCCTTTTTTGTCAGTGGCAAAATGTGGTGTGCATGAATGAACAGGATTAATCTCGAGAGCATCTCCATATGTCATAAATTATATAACATGTATGAGTACGTATTACATAATATGTATGAAGTATATGTGTATATATATATATATATATATATATAATTTTTGTTGTTGATTTAGCAGATCTGCTAAGAATCACAGAGGTGAAGCTCTCAAAACTCCATGGAATAAAATGTTGACACTTTAAAATATGGTAGAATAATTTTCTTCAGGCAGAAGTGTTGTGTCAGATCACTTCACCTCACTTGTACTGCTTTAGGACTATTCCTGTACTTTTTTTACAGGATGTTGGTATTGTTTGAGAGCTCAGACTGTCTCATTTCATTCAGAATATTTTTGACCTGATGTATTACTGCTGTAGACAACAGGCATTAAAAAAAATACAAAAGAAAGAAAAAAGAAAATAAAATAAACCCCTAAAAACAACAACAACAAAACCAGGGCAGTTAGAATTGCATTTTTTATGTAGAATTTCCCTTTCTTTTCTTTACTGACTTTAAAATTTTCTTCTTATAGCTAGGAATTTTTTATGTGATTGTTTTCTACCTTATCTCATGTATTTTTTATAAAAATTCATGTATCTTTAATGAAAATTTAAGAGTGCTACTGACTGAAATGAAATTGCCGGTCTCATAGACTGAGTTTTAATTTGGATGTTTGGAATTGGGGGTTTAAAATTTTTAATGTTTCTAAGGAGTTCCTTAAATTTGTTCATGATTCCTGGTCATAAATGACCTGATCTCAGCTGTCCCTACTTTGAGGAGAGTGTCATAACAGATGTCTCCAACCATTCGAGTTTTCTGTTTGTGCAGCAAGAGGAAAAACCATGTCTGGGCACAGCTTAAGGGCTGTGCAGCCAAACCTGAGATTTCTTGCGAAGGCTGAAGAAGATCACTTAGCAGTTTGTCATGCAGACATGGCAGTCTCTGGTGGCAGAATCAGCCCTGCAACCGTATTTACCCCTGAAGTAACTTCAAAGACTTCAGCCATGGTGATGTTTGATCAGCTTTGCTAGTTGTTGGTGTTTACTCATAATAGACTTCCTGATAACATATTTATCAAAATTGGGTGTGTATAACAAAATTGGCATTGGATGAGACCCTTTTGCTGCTTAGAGAGTCAGACAATTCTGTTTTATTCTTATTTTCACTTCCTAACCTTTCAACCGGGGCACAATATCAGAAGTATGATGCTTAAGAAAGCAAGAAATTAGAAAGCAAGTTAGTATTTTTTTGTTTATTTTCACAGAACAGAAACCTGATTAATTCCCTCTTCTTCCTTTCACTTATGGTTCTTATCCTAAAATCTATTTGGCATCTGGAGTGGTAGACCTTTACTAGTTCTGATACATTTCCTGTCTGATGCATTTACTCTGTCTTTTTGGAGAGTTAGGCTTTTGCCAAATACTGCAGAGTTTCTTACTCCACAGAAGTTCAGTCATGCATTTAAATTCTAAAATGGGACTTGAAATGAGAGATGTGAATGAAGAAAGACATACAGTATCAGCCCAGAGGCTTTTCATAACTTTGCACTGTGAGGGACAGAGCTGTCTCGCACAGAAAGGCTTTTGAAATATAGGGTGGCATAAGATCCTATAGTATGGCTATAATAAATCACTAATGAGAGAAGTAGACATAAAAGGAATTCTTTCATAGAAAATATTTTCTTTTTTAATGCCTGTATTATTTAATATTCTGTATCTGGATGCTCAAGAAAAGAAGTGCTGCTGTGTCTATTCACACTATTCAAGGGTTCCTTTTATGGATAATAGATGTCAAATTTGTGTTGTCTTAACAGACACTTAATTTAATTGAACTATGCACATGCATGTAGCTGATTACATGTATAGAGCCTTTAACAAAACATAAAAAAATTAGGTAATAAAAATGATCGGAATAAGTGGTGGGTTCTTTTCTTCTCTAAACAGGGTAAGCTTTTACCATATATGTGAAAGAAATGTTTTTATTATATTTCAATTATGTAGGGGAAAGGAGAACTGCATTTATAGGGCAATACGGGTGCTGAATCTATTTGGATTATTCTGTAAAGACTTAAAAGAAGCAAATGTTTGAAAAACTGTCAGTAGCAGTTTCAGAAATATTGCCTTAACGAGCTAGGTCTCTGTTTTTAGAAGTCTAGAATAGAAAGGCAGGACCTGAACTTTAAGTGCATATTGCATGCAGAGCGCAGCTGGAGCAAGCATCCTTAAGAGAGCTGCCTAGCTTATGATAAACACAACTGTCTTATGCATCAGCATGCAGCTTGGTTTGAGCTTGTCACTTAGCTCAGTGAAAGTGGACTCTTTAGAAGGACTGGCAGGTGTGCTTACACTGTGGTCACTCCTGCAGACACACCTGAGTTCAGGTGTTGAAATGGATGCTGCTGGCAGAGCTGCAGCCCTGAGTGCAGTGCAGGCCACTGCATGAATGAATGTTTGCACAGCTGGTGGAACGGGGGATTTGCAGTCTGCTGAGTTTCGTGCTACCACTGCCACTGATATGCAAATGTTTTAAGGGATGTGGATGCACAAACACTGTCCAACTGTCCAAAACTGTTTTTTGTCTCCTTTAAGATGCTGAAACTGCATTAAAACGAGTTGCAAAGGTCCTCCATGTGGCACTGAATGAGCAAGTTTCAGAGTTGGTCAGACATAGAGCTATGTCAGTGGGACAAGCTATACATAGAGTTGTCTTTTGACAATCACTCTGAGAGGTGGAGGTAATGGTAGTAAACACAGTAATGTGGCTTCTGAGAACCAAGCTAGAGCCTATCTCAAGGACTAGTTATACTATTGACCTGTCTGGTTATCTTGTTTCCTCTGACAGACTGAAGTGTAATTTTATGTAGAACAGCCTCAAACTACCTGAGTGCTCCTGAAAATGCTGTCATTATAACTTTTTTGAAGGCACCTATTTCTTCTGTAGTGTTAACATCTGTCAAGCAGAATTTACATCCTAATGCAGCCTAGCGGATCTAAATTTTACGGTGAAACTTACTGAAAATTCTACCACTTTCTCATGATCTTCAGGGTGACTCTAGAAGACGAAAAATAGTATTTTGCAATCTCTTTTGACAGGAATCTACTAGTCTTATGATGCCCACACCCATCATGGGAGCAAGTAATTCAGTTTTTCAGTATCAATGTGGCTCCTCAAGGTGAGTGCCAAAACAAACATTTATAGAGTTTTATTGCTGAATGGAGAGATTACATCTGTAAGATTGTAACCACTCCCAAGTTTGGTGGTAGAAATAATTTCTAGTGTCCCACATGTGCACATCCTATTCTTTGAGGGATTTGGTTTAGGTTTTAAAGCATTGTAGGGGCCTGAGGAGAGCAGAACCACTTGTCATAGGAGACTTGCCCTGGCATCACTGCCATTTAAGTAAAGTGTATCCTCTTTCTTAACCTGTATTCTTAATGAAATCTGAGACCTCTATCCACTGATTGAGGTATTGCTTTATTCTGGAAAACTCTTTTTGGACATCTTCTTGCTGTTATACGGCATTATATTGGATTTTCGACTGCAGTATGGAAGAAATGCAAGAATACATTTACTGTGGAGTCCATTCCAAAGGTACATGTTTGATGAAGGTCTAGTGCATAAATATCAGCCAGGATATATTTAAGGACCTGTTTCAAACAGTGTCTCAGGACTGACACAAAAGCATGTGTCATTCTAAGATTGCAACAAACTGTTTCAATAGCGGTCAACATCAATCTCAAATATGTTTGACACACTTAGGTAAGAATTTTATAAGCCAGAAAATAGTTTGTTTTACCTTTGTTAAATAGTACCTATGAGAATTTATTAGCTGGACATCATAGATCATTGGAATATGATAAATACAAATGGAGGATAATTGTAGGGAACATGCCCTTTCCTTTTGGAATAATTTTTATTTGTAAATATTGAAAAAATGGGGGTATTTGGTGGCTTGTTCCTTACATAGTGTATCACACCTTTAGAAGCCAAAGTATTCTTGATTAAGATGCTCATGATTTGTCCTAGTTGCAGTAAATCTATGAGACCCTTTAGAAAACACTGCAGTCGGACTGCATTCGATGTATTTGTCACCGCTGACTATGATTAATTTAAACATAGATTAAATGAGCCCTTGTCAAGTCTCATATTTCTCTTAAATAAGCAGAATTAAAGTATTTAATTTTCTTTTTTTCCTTTGGAGAAGTAGTGTAGCTTTGCTTTCTATTCTTGCTTTAGTAAGTGTTCAGGAGCAATTAGAGAAACAGATTCATCATGAGCATTGTTTAATTTGTGTAACATACTTATGTGTACACACATGTATACACATGTCTGTATCAAAGAAACCTCTGGGTTTCTTTCAAATAAATTTTAAAGGAAAGTCTATGAAAGATCATATAAATTAATTTCAAAAGAAAGTCTGTACAATGTATCAAATTATCTCAAAAAAAGGAGCCAGAAGTATTACATGAAAGCATGAAAGACAGCATTAATATACATTGTGGCTTTCAGATTATCTCAGTAACTACTCATGGTTCCTGGAACACATTCTCTGTTTGCAATAACCCGATTTTTCTGTCTTACTTAACTTTCTTCATTTTTAATCAAGCTCTAGCTTTGATACTAATCATATATAATGCTTTCTTCATTCATGATAGAGACCCTCTTTTACTTGAAATTACTAAATACTCAGGAATGTCTCCATCTGACTATCTTGTCATCTTACAGTCCCACAGTAAACTTTCAATCACTTATATATTTGCTCAGTTTTATCTTGAAAATGTCCCATGGTCTCCTTAAGTTTGAGATCCAAATGAAAAGTAAACTTGGTTTTCTACTATCAATAGCACTTAAGGTGTGACGAATTACCAACTACAGAAAAGAAATCAAATAATTAATTCATAATTTATTGAAATGTATTAACAACATACTGTGATAAGCAGATGAGGGGTGAGAGTGATATTAGGAGTTGCAATAAATAGCTGATGTTTGATACTGAATTTTGAATATTTATCTATTCACATATTTCAAGACTTGCAACTTCTTATATAAAGCAGAAGGTAAGAAAATGTTAGTGTTGTAGTTGTGGTGACCTACAGACTGGAGCAATGCTACTTTGGTTGCTCTTACTGTGTTTCTAGGCATTCCTGCAGTTTGGAGAGTCAGCGAAGGAAGTGGAGAAAAAGTAGTGAAAGGGATTTATTGTCTGCAATTATTCTCATTAAGAGTGATCCTAGAAGACATAGTGGTGATCCGTCTGGTTCCTCTCACTCTGGCTTTTTTCTACTGTGTCTGTTTGCTTACAGATGGACAAAGGTCATAGACTATTTCTTTCAAAACCAGGGGTAAAAAACCCTTAACACTTTCCTCCTTATGCAGTCATAAAGGTGCATAAAAAATTTTGAAGAAGTTTTGGAGTGCAGAGCCAAGAAGCAAGGGAAGGGAGTGAAGCAGAGCAGTCTGAAGCTGAAGAAGAGTTTTTCATTCAGCAACAGATACAATGTGTGTCAGAAAAGCTTCTCCAGTCCTTTCCTTGGAGACTGCAAATTAGACTAAATTAGACAAATTAGTGACCTTCTGTGGAATAGTTTTTCCCCACTAGCTGCTCATGGGGACACCAATCAGTTTCCTGCTGTAAGCCCACTGTAATGGTGGGCTGAGCTAAACCTTACTGGGGTCCAGTATGGAGTAAATTGGTAGGGCAACGATTGAACATGTTCAGAGTGCACACTGCTTCGTTCTGTAACAGGTTCCCACACAGACAAGCTACTACTCGCCCCTGCAAATAGCACATGCATCCAGGTCTTCACCAGTGACTTCAGCTGGTGACAGCCTCCATGGTTTGTGCCCTTAACAGTGTGATTCTGCTCTTGCAATCCTCTATATGGAGGAATGGAGTTGCCTCATTTGCTAGCTTCTCTGCTCTTGGTAGTCGGCTCTTTCTGATGGTTAGCTAATAAAAAAGTTCAGTCTTTCTCCTGGTAATGCTGAGCTATCAGACACAATTAGGGGCAATAAACCAAGTGTTCTATGGTTCTGGGAAATAAGTTTTCCTGTGAAATACTTTAATTGCATACTCAGGAATTATTCAAGTAACAGTTGTCCCCACTCTCATTTCAACAGTTACCTTCTACAAAATACGGCAATTAGTAGGAAGACCAGATCCTCTATTGTACCTTATTTAAGTCTTCACTTTTGCATTCTGTAGGCTGAGTGATACAAATACGTATGTGTTAAATATATGTATACACAACATATATATATGTTATGTATATGACACACACACGCTTTCTTATTACTGGAAGTATGGCATAGTTCTTGCCTTTCCCTAAATCACTGCTATTTTCCTTCTATGATGCAGATTTTTTTTCTTATGAGTAAAAAATACAGTTCAAAGTCTTCTAAATTCTGTTGAAGAACATAATCACTCTTTTATTTATGGGACCTAGGAGAAAAGTCTTGTTTAGTCATGACTATTTTAATTTCTGAAGTTCATGCTTAGAATCTTCTGGAAAAATATTTCTCTGCACATCTGTTGATGTGTTTGCCTTTTATAATAATTAACATTTTGCATTTGATAACTGGCTGTTAGTTTGGGTATTTCCTACTTTCTCTAGAGGCAAGCTTATCTGAGATTTGAGGTTATTGTTAATATAAGATCCCATAGGAAATGTTCTTAAGGATGTTATCAAATCTTAAAGATTTCAGGATTGGAGAAGCAGATCAAGTCCTGCATTTTCACCCTGTAATTACTTATTCATAGAGTCTTTTGAGCTGTCAATGCATGATAAGGAATTTTCTCATTAAAACCATGAAATTATTTTCTATGTATTTTAAGGGTTGTAGCTACCTTTTTAAAGTGATTTTAAACTGCTTGAAGGAGGTGGATGATTTTCTTTCCACTCATGAAACAGTAATGAATTTTCTTACTGGTACAAATTATGCAAGAAAAGAGTTACTATTGATGCTAGCTCAACCCTTTCTTATTTCTTTTCTCTGAAAGACTTGTTTCAGTTTTCTTGTTATGTCACTCGACTCACCTGTGTGAATATTTCCAACTGGAGGCTTTGTCTTGAGGAACTTGAATACAGCAGTTTTTATTTGCTTCATGTTCAAGGAAATTCAACAGATTTCTAAATTAGGATCAGGCTAACGGTTAATTCCAAATATTTTTCTTATGATCTGGCGTTTGTGGGTCTTGGTGGAAATGCATACATTTTAACCACCAGCTGAACAGAAAAATATACTCCACAGAGCTGCAGTCCTCATCACTATGTCTGAGTTATTAACAGCTTATTATGTATACCTGGGGAAAGCTTCCACTGCATAGTCCAGAGCTGAAAGTCAATAGTTTCCAGAGCTGAAAGATACTGGTTTTTTGGAAGGATATTGAGCACCTTCAATACTTAGCTATTTTTGCAGGTCAAAAGAAGGCATAGGACAAACAGGAGATGCTTAACATTTTACAAGGTCAAACTGAAGGAAATGAAAATAAAAGAAATACCTTACATAAATCCATCTAGACGTGCAGTGTCTCTTAGAAACATTTTTGTCTATTTGATGAATCCAAGGATGTCAAACAAGTCAAAGTTATCACAGTCTGAATTGAGATCAGTGATTCCTGTGTTATACATTTATTTTACATGTGGCTAGAATTTACCCTGCATGTCAATGAATGTTTTGAGTTTTATGAAGTCAGTCCCATATGATAGGTATGTCTGTAAAGCCCTACACCATAAGCAGACATTAAGGGGTCAATAATAAGGCTGTCTTTGTTGTTCCCTATAGCTTTTACTCTCAATAATAATCCTTGGCAGTAAATTCCTTTATGCAACATCTAACAAAAGGATTTGGTAGTCATTTTCCAAATACAGTAGACAGAGATTTCCAAAGCTGTCCGGATACACACTGAAAAAAACTAAACCATCCAGTCTGGTCTTTTTCATCAAAGGTAGTTTGTCTAAATCACCAAGATTGCCCTGAAAATCATATTAAATTTGGCTCATTTTTGGCTTTTAAAAAATGTAGTCCTTATTTTAGTTGGATGTTTAGTTGGAGGTTTACTTCTATCTACAACAAAATTTTAAGCACCTCTCTGAACATGGAAAATGACCTTACGGTAACTGCAAATTAGTGTAGTGAAAACTCCCTTTAATTGCATACTGTGCTTTAACTCCCTTCAATGCAAAAAGTAGAAATAGATTTATAGAGGTCTTGGTGGTTATACCTGAGAGGTCTTTTGTAGAAAGATCCTTTCCCAAATCTTTTCAGCACATATTCTTCAGAGGAAACATATTAAGGAGCAACAGGTTGTCAGTACTTTTACATTTCTTCTAAAAGCAATACTTGCTATTAGATATTACCTAATCTATACTTCAGGAGTTTTTTACCATTAGCATGGAGTTGTAATGTGTTTTTTCCTCAGAAAGCCTAGACCAGATATATGGGCCATCCAATCTCCTGAAGAAAGGGATTTATCTGAGAAACGTTCATTTTTTGAGGAAAAATCCAGTGGGGCATTTATCTGAAACAGTCTCTTAATCCAGTGCTGTCATTGGAAAAAAAAAAAAACCATGGAAAGTCACCTATCATGTGGACCCTGTCAGAAATTGCAAGGGGTTTTGTACCATCAGAAGTGCTCCTTTTCTGTACAGAAGGTGCATTCCAAAGGGTTGCTTTTAAGACCATCTGACTGAAAACATGTTTAAGAGACAAAGTTGTATTATTCATATAGTCAATTTAGTGTACTAGATTACTAAAATTTGTCATTCCTTTGCCATCCCAGAGCACAGTGTTGTTTTGCTCTAAACGGCTTAGAGAACAAAACTAGTATTTTACCATGTGTTTTTCAGAAGGCTACTTGAGTGGCTAAGTATTTTAAAAGCATTTCTTATTTCAGCAGTCTGATAAAAAGCAATTGCACTGATGTGGAGCTGCTGAGAGTGATTAGTGAGTGATAAACTTCCATCAAAATACATCAGTGAAGACTTTTTTGACCCGGAGACTCTTCATCCTAAAGAGGTGCACTTCTTTTCTGATTTCTCCTAGCGCTGCTCATAGGCTATACCTGAATTATCTTTGTGAAGCCAAGTTAAAATCTATGATTAAACTAAAGCTTGTACCATCTGCTGCACAAATGTCATGCTATCTTGAATATTTTTGAAAACTTTTGTTGTTTGTACTGCTATATAAGGCTCTGCTTTGTTTTTTTCACACTCTTACCAACAGACCCTGGATTAAGCAATCTCTTGAAAGTAATCAAACATTTTCTAGCTTTAGCCATGGAGGAATCAAGGCTTCTGCTGTAGCTGGCTCTCTCCTTTTCCAGTACACTCTGTCAAAATGTTTCTGATGGAAGTCCCATCTAGCTTTAACTCTATGTCTGCAAGGCAAAAGTCAGCTCCTCCTGCATTTCTTTCTTTTTTGTTTTATTAATTTCTCTCTCACATGGCTCTTTGCACTAGCTAGACAACAGTCTTGCTGTGGATACTTCTCCTTTCACCCTGCAGCCAGAGAAAAACACTTTAGAGGCAGTGATGTACTCAAGGCAGATTTTTCTTGCTATTAATACTTTTTTTTTCTGCCTTTGGCAGAAATTTGGAAAGTACCACGTTCTTGGTGGGGCTGTATGAGACAAGGTGGGGTTTCTTCAGCTGCAGAGTGATTGACATACATGCTGGAACAGCAATTACCACAATAAGTTACCCTAGGGTTGAGCACCTGGACTGAAAAAAAAAAAAAGCGTTCTAAACAGTGTTCTGCTTAGAGATACAGGCTAGATCAGTCTATTTGTCTGTTTTTAAAATCTGTATGCTATAGTGAACATATATGGCTCAATTCTAGTTTTAAACCTGCTGTGAGCTGCTAATCATTGCAGATATCTGTTTTGATTTCTACATCTTTCAATAAATTATTATTATTATTAATTCACTAAGCTGCCTCCTGCTTCTAATGTCTGGCCATTCTATAATATCAAATTTATTGAGGTGCAAGTAAGGCATCTGCAGGGTGTTTTTAAAAGTGAAGAGTAGCAAGGTGTCCCTGTTTAAACAGACTTAACGTTTATTGCACTGATGTGCTGTTGTTATGTACATGACTGTCATAAGAAAAATCCCCTTAAGACTAGAGGTGACTGTGGACCATGTGGAGTCACTAAATGTATATTTTATTTAATCTCAGCTGGTTTCCTGATTTCTACTATTGAGAGCATAAGAAGTGACCCAACCTGTCTGACATTTCGCTGGTAAAGCTTGACAGATGAGATCAGGTGGCACATTTGTGCATCCACCACAGAACACCAAGAAAAGCCTGCATTAGATATTCCTAGGTCTACTGTGCAAACATTGTATTACCAATTGTGCAATCTCGGGCTTAATAAAGGAATGGGATCGTCTTCTGAATTTCAAAGGTGAAGTTGAGGTCTACAATAGTACACTTACTACACTTACAATAGTACAATTAAAGATGTTGAATAAAAATGTTTTTCAAATGACCTGAAGTATTTTGAAACATACCATTTGCTGACCTAATAAATCTGAGTGTAACTTAGCTCAAGTAAAAGTACTGCAGTAGCGCAGAAAGAACTTTTGCTATTGTACTTACTGAAGTTTGAAAACAGCTGAGCAACTTTTTAAAACGTTTGTGATCTCTTGTGTTATTTTTGTAAAAAAAAAAAATCAGAAAAAATATTTAGAGTGGTGTTTGCTTTTCTGCATAAAGATGTGAAGTTATGCTTTTCAGAATACGTGGTATACTGCAGCACTGTTTTTCTTTGTGAGTACTAAAAAGTTTGTTGCAAATTTAGAGGTAAAAATTATTTAATATGCAATGCATTAACATTTGTGCAGTTTTTCTTTTCATGTTTTTTTTCCTCCAGAAAAGAAATCAACTGCAAAGATTGAAATTTTTTTGTACTACTTGTGTTGTTCAATGTAGAAAAAAAGATTGACTTCTTTCTGGGAAAATTTTTCATTCTTTAGGTGTTGCAGTTAGTTTCTCCTGGACTGTTGATGTTTGTTTATTTGGAGTTTCATTTAAAACCAAGGGGTTTTTTTCTCTTTTTATTAAGCATGGAAGCATTATTGTCCATGGAAGGACTTCTGCATCAAGATATTAGCTTGACACATGTGATCACTACAGTTGATATTGAACATGCTTAATGTAGAAATTTCATTCTTCTTAGAAAAAGGATTCCAGGAATCCATAGTGTGTTTAAATGCATAAATTGGTGTTATTTGAAATATAAGTGCAAGAGTAATTTCCAGAGCCAGCAGTAAAGTGGCAAAAGACCCTATTAGTATATATACTAAGTCACCACCCATGACATGAAGGCAAATGAAGCTCCGGCTGGATAAGCATGAAGCACACATCACAGCACACACAGTTATTTATTTGCACAAGTGAGATGCTTATGTTCAATACGTATAGATATATTAATATATATTCAGTATATATTATATTGAATTTAGTAGGGTTTGTCAGAAATAGACAACAGCAGTAAACAGCACCTATTGTCATTTTTAACCAACAAATCTTGGAATACCTCTGAAGAAAGTTATTTGGCTCTTGGCAAGCCTGGTTTTAGAAGTAAGATTACAAAGTTACTGCAATTAGACTAAATCACAAAAAAAGTGAACATTTCCTAGTGTGTATTTTAAACTAAACTGAGGGTGTGAAATGTGTGAATATTTAATCATCCTGAAAGTACTTACAAATCTGATGTTTTCTGAATAGCATCCTGGGCTTTGATTTAAGTATGATTTAAGTAGTAAAGGGGATAGATCTTACAGTTAGCAGGGATGAGGAAGGCTAGGATGTTGTAATCATCCTTTAAAAAAATATTCATGACCAAGGGTATTTGCTATCTGCTCAAACAAGATCAGTTTTCCCATGAACCTTGCTATTTTTGCAAGTCTCTGCTGTTGAAGTGTTCAAAGTTTATAAGGACTCATTGTCCAGTAACTTTGGATGTTAAACGAGGATAAAGTGGGAGTGGACAGTCTTACTGCTGTGTTTTAGAAAAGAACTACCACAAAATGTGTGGAAGGGTAGATAAATGAATGGATAGTTAGAAATTAATTCAAAGGTGTGTTTTCCCATACCACAGAAAATTTGAAAGAGATATTATGCTACATATAAAATTTTGCTCAGCTGAAAACCCGTTTGTCCTAAAACGGCTATAATCTTGGAATATTTACTAGCACTTCCCTGAATATTTTCATTACCAGACACACTCACGTAAAGACAACAGTAATGCCCATATGTAAATACATATGATATCAATATCAATATTTTAGGATTGCACAGAATGGTCTTCAGTCCTCCATTAGGGATTTAAAAAAAAAATCATTGAAATGTTTCCCTTACCTTTTAATGACTGTTGTTGGATTGTCTTTCAATCTGATGGCATTATTATGCTGGTTGTTCCTAAAATTTGCAATATACTTATTCTTCGGCTTTGTTTCCCTTTCATGCTTGCATTTTGGCTGACCAGACAAATACGAATGGCAGATAGAATTGTTCAGGTAGGTTTGAAATTGAGCAGAATGAGTCCACCCATCCACAAGTGAGAACTTTTGAGCTATGGTCTTTGGAGACACGTAATTATTAGTCAACAAATAGTCCTCTAACGGGTGATTGATGTACTGTGATCCTTCTCACTAATCCTTTCTGTGATTCTTCTAATTAATTGATGAGGGAGATTAGTAGGAGTGTTTCTGGACCAAGGGAAAACCCAGCCTTAAGGGAATATATTTCTGCTGTTTTCTCTTACCCTTTCTTTTTTTCTCTGTTTCATGTAATTACTATGTAGGATGAAAATACTGACTCATATCCTGAGTTTGCCAGGTACACCTCACTGCTGTGTTTTTTTACACCTACACCTAAATGCAATCTTAAGAATGACAAATTCTGAACCTATTGTCTAAGGAAGCAGAGATGTTCTCATGTCAGTGTGCTGCTGGGTCCAGTTGAGGCACAATCAAACAAGAACAAGGCCAATGACTTTGGAATTACTCGTGAGCCTTTCTTCCTGCTCCAAAGTCTTTGGCTGTAATCCTGTTGTCATTTAAATAATATTGGGCACATAGCTGCCTTTTTATAAAACTGCTACTCAGTATAGTGAGCACATCAGCTCTTTGTATCATTAATGATACTTGATATAACATAAAATTTGAATGGTATGGATTGACCATACTTGATCACGACTGCAGCCTTTCATGTGAAATAAAAGCTTCAAAGTTTTCTAAACTAATTTGAACCAGCAGAATTGCTTTATGCTACATCAGCACTTTGCCACATGTGACTACATCATTTTTCATGTGATAGAAGAAACCCCAAAGACAAATGTATCTCTTTACAAAACCAGTGTTTCTTACATGAAACAGTGGTACACGTTTTTTTCAGTTTACAAGATGCATAATTTTTCACGGTACATATAATGAGCCTACTTCCATGGTCTTTGAACACTGTACACATGTTACACATGTGAACACTTCACATCCTGTGAAGATATCATTTAATTTCTTATACTGTTATCTCCTTTCTGAAGTTTCTCATTTTGCAAGCTATAAATGGAATACTTTTGGAAAAATTTAACAGAAGATGCAATTTTTAAACATAGTATGTGGGAAATAACAGCTGGGCAGGGAGAACAAGTAATTTTTTAATACTAAGTTTCTCCTAAGTAGTTTTTTATGAGTTGCAGTATCTCTGTGAAGTGGGCCTATTCTCCTTAAAGCTGAAGAGCATTTTCTGCTTAAGAAAAGCCTTTTCTTCTTTGAAGGACTCTGACATTTTCTGTTTTGCTTCACATTATTTCATGCTAGTTTGCATATTCCAATGCAGATTAATATGAGCTAGTTGTTCCCAGCAGCTGGTCTGTATTCCCAAAACCAGCACAACAGGAACAAACTTACTTAGAGTTGAATTTACTACCACTTTGGCCTTTGCCCATGAGAAGAGTGCAGAGGCTCCAACAGTATGATATTCAGCTTGTTGGTGTCACCAAGAATCCCTTCCGAGAGAGGTAGATTTAAGCTCCTGTCTAAAAATAACTGATTATTGAGAGTGGCCTTGAACCCAGTGTTCCCTGCAGAGAATGTGGGGGTGCATATAGGGTAACCATTGCCAAGCAAAGATGAAGGAAGGAAAGAAGGGAATTTAATGATATGGCTGAGATGAGGTTGTTGAACCTCAGTCTAGGAGGAATGAGGAGGGAAACAGGGAAATACGGTACAAGGACAGAACAAGGCTTCGCTTCAAACTCCTTCATTTTGAATGTTTTAGGGTTGCTTTTCTCAAAGGCTTATCTTTTAAGCTGTCCTGACAGCCCTCTGTATAACTTTTCCCATCTAAGAGGATGCTGAATTATTAATTTTTCTGAACTGATTTTACAAATTAATATATTAGTAAATATAAAAGTGTCATCTCATGTAAGGCACACAATGAGACTTCAGAATAGAAATATTTTTGCTGCCTTATTACCTATACTTTTATTATTTACACCTTTACAGAGACAGCTATACGTAGGACTTTGCAAGCAGAGGTAGAAGGATGGATTTGTTCTTGTTGCTACATGGAAAATACAGTCACCTCAAAAGCAAATATTTTCAAGCCTAGCAACATGTGGCAAAATTATGGCATTTTAACTCTTTCAGGGCAGATAGGAAAGCAGTCAAACAAAACCTGAGATAACATATATTTTTCTGAAAAAAATCAGAGTTCTAAGTGGTACATCTAGTAATGGGGAACTGACTAAGAAATTAGACTTTGCATCCTCAGTAGGTCTGATGTTTCTGGCACACTGGTGTCCTCAGAGCCAGAATCAAACTATGGCCATACAGTGAGTTAGTCACCCAAATTACTTGTCCTTTTTGCAGTGGGATAATCTGCATGATTCTGTTTCTGATAATCTTGACACTTTTTCTTAGTTGGGATTCAAACTGTATCTGGGAAAAGAGGCCTGGCAACCAACTGGGAGTACAGGAAGTAGGAACAAACTGAATTTTCTGGGAAAGCTGAGTTGGAATCAGTCTGAATCAGAGCTACTCCATATCAAAGGGTACAAAAAGAACAAGGATGCTGCCAGAGGAAGTGATGCAAGGCCAGAAAGGCTTGGACTCACTTTGCATACTGAACGTTTGTTTTTTCCCTTCGAAGTAATGAATCAACATTAATTTCCCACACCTTTACATCTCATTGAGTTCCTGGGCAAAGCGTTATCTGCCCTGATTTAGGGTTGCGCAATATGTGCGCTGATACAGGTGGTTACGCTCCTATTGTCAGTGCCCTTAAGTGTTTGCTTTAAGCCCCTGTTAGGTTCAAGTGGAAGCCTATCTCTTTTTACAGGTATTAATCATCCCTTAGTCAGAAGTCCCAGTGTGGGCGCAGGTGAGCTGTGCTTAGGAGGCATCGCCCTCAGCAAAGGTGTTGCCTCACAAATGTGTGCCAGTTGTGCCACTGCTAAGCCTGAAAGGAGCAGTTAAAGATAAGGCTTAATATACAGCCCTTCCTGGATTAAAGACTCCTAAGTTTAAGGTAGGATTGAAATTAGAAAATTAGGTATTCAAGGAGGGATGATGTCTCTCAGCAACTAGGGTGGAAATAGGGTCGTGCTACCTGTACAACGTGCAGTTGGGATCTGTCTCCTCCTGTGGAAGAACTGCTTGTCTTTTGGTTTTGATGTCTCTGTGAGCATCATTTTTTCTGCTCTCAAGATGATGGTGACTTGGAGACTAGTTTTCATTCAAGGATGGCTGTGTGAAGAATATTTGTACATAGATGTGTGCATACAAGAAACTCTTCATGAGGTGTCTGAAATGCCCTCTGGAAGGAACTTTCTGTCCCCATTTACTGTGTATTAGGTAGCCAATTGCACTTTAATTTCAAAAATGCATTAGTACTTTTCAGCCAGCTTGCATATTTTACTGTGATATTTATGCTTTCTTTCACTCTAGAAATATATTTTTTCTCACTTTGAAAAGAATATATTTATTTTTATTTATTATTACAGGTATAATAGCACCGATACTGCATTTGAATTGTGTTCTCTTTGGCCTCAGCAATAAATAGAGAATTTGGGATAATGTTGTTTCTGCAGCAATATTCCAGTCCTAGCAAAATCATGATCCTGAAAGGTTATTTTTAATGCAGCATGTGAGATCTGGGTGATCAGGACCACCAGACATAAAATACATTCTCAGCAAGATGAGTGCTCAACTCTAAATGATCTTCATAGTTTGACATTACCATGACTACTGATGATGTGGTAAGAACTGAATCTGACAAGTTTGGCTGCAGTTCATGTCCTTTCGAAGTGTGAAGATCTTTTGGAGCTCCCTTCCAAAATACACACTGGCTACCGAAAACCGGACAGTGGTGTGAAAAGTGAACAGCAGAAATTAGGAATCCTGTTTTGCTCTTTGTACTTCAAATCTGAGTCTTTAAGGACTGAGCTCTAGCCCTGAAGGACATAAGTGTTTTTTTCATTTTTCTGTCCTTGAATACCAGTTATGAAAACTGTAGGAATGTAGTATTTCTGAAGCCTCTGTACCAATTAGGTTTCTTGGTGCATTGACTCAAATGTAGATTTTCAGGGAAGTCAGACATACTCAGCCTTTTGCCCTGATTCCAGTGTACAATTCCCTTGTGATTTTCTCAGTGCTCTGCACGGAAAAAATGCTGTCATGCTTTTAGTCTCCCTTTGCATCCATCCTTCCCTCTTAGAAAATGAGAGGGATGAGATTTTGTGCATAATGAAGGATCAAGAGTTCTTCATCCAAGTTCATAAACCCTATTTGAGATATTTTAATTGAAAATAAAATGAAATGTTTGTAATTTTTTGTCCTGCAGCATTCTCAAGAGTCTACATTAACACTGCAGATTAGAGTGAGATTTCACAGTATGGTTTCTGGGTGAAAAATCTACTTAAAAGCTTTTCATCAGACCATTACCCTTCAGTAACCTATGTGCTCTGTGCCAGTGAGTGAAATGAGCTGGGTTGTGAACAGCTGTCTAAAATATAGAACAGCCACCTTGGCAGCTCAGTCTTTAATGTGTTCTTGGTGACTGACTTGCCCTGCATCATAGGGGTATTTCTTGGTGGTGGAGTGTGTTTTCTAAGCCATAAGAGATCTCCATTACTTTTTTTGGTTTTTTTTGTTTTCTTCTTCTCTTTCAATCTTTATTATGTATGAAATTTTTAGTCGCTTTAATTTCAGAGAGACTTACAGCTTCAGAGAGAGTCTCAGTTTCTCTGAAAAATTCTTTAATTATTTGTATATTATTTCGATGACTGCTTACTCTCCATATATATTTAGCTAATATATAAAATAACAAAACAACAAACCACATATGTAGATGTTTTGTAGATTGCTCTCTTGACTATCAAAAGTAGTCAGAAATCTTATAAATCTTACAATTGTACAGTAACAGCATAAAATCTTACAAACATGGGATCTCATGAATTCATTGACCGTGCTCCCTTCCTTGTGGTCATTTATCAGTACTAGACAAAATGTCACACAGCAATTATGCAAAGTCTTTGAAGCACATAATAAAAACTTCAGGACAGGAATAAAGTAATGGGATGTGTAAAGGTATGCAAGCTCATTATCTTGGATTAAATAAACTGTTGTGAGTAACAAATGATTTCCAGTTACTTTCATGATTGCTTCTCCACGTCTTCAAACTCTTTTCCATTAAATATTTCCACCACAAATGGCATGAAAGCAGGACAAAAAGAATGGTAGCAGAACATCAGTGTCACAAAGATAAGGCAGACAAACTTGCCATCAATGGATGGCGTATCTTCTCTATCAGGGGTGGCAGGGAGTCTCTGACAAGTGATACCTGTGTGATAGCTCTTCTGAGAGACCCACAGCAGATACTGCCCTGCCAAAATGAAATCAGGAGCTCTCTCTTCTCTAAAACTGCAGACAGGATTCTGTTTCAAAAAAGTTCAACCATCACAGGATATATGGGTTTTCTATAGGTGATGTTGTACCTCAGCTTGTTTTTTGGGAGGGATGGAATTTGGGGGGTGCCACCAGGTACAGTCAGAGTACAATTTTTCCTCTCTTCTCTTGGTTGCTGATTCCATTCACTGCACAACTTTTGTTCAAAGAGCTTGCAATATTAAGAATGCCTTCCTTGTATTATGGGACCAAGCCTGAAGCAGAGTTTTCAAAACTGTATTCAGAGAGGGCCAAATAGGAGATGGGATATCATGCTAGGGAATAGGCAGCAAAATGAGTCTGCTCTGTGACTTGAGGTGGTGAAGATTTATTAAGTACGTTTCCAAGCTCTTGTTAAATATGCTTGAGATTCCCCGCTCTTTGTGACCCTGAAGAAAGCCCATATATTGCAACACTTTTAACTCAAGGACATCTGTGTCAAAGTCATTAAGCAGACAAAATACTCTTATGAATAGAGACACCACAAGATCAAGCAGCATATGTAACATAACTGTCTCTTTTGGATCTTGGAAAAAAACACTCAAGTTTTAACACTGGATGGGTGTTGTCATTTCTGACGGCAGCAGAGCTCTGGAATTTGTATTAATTGTCAAAAGTGAAATGACTGTACTGTTTTAACAGTTGGGATAAGGAAATCCTCATTGAGAACGAATGAGTCATAAAAAGAACTAGGTTTACTCACAGTAATTAACTTCCTGTTGTCCCAGTGTATGATCTGTTAGATACTGGAACAAGGCCATCATGATAGAGGACATCAAAGTACCTGTTGTGCCTACATCTCCTTTTTAGGAATTCTACATATCCTTAATATATAAAGTTTGGAGATTTTTATTAATTAGTTACAAAAACTAACAGTGAAGAAAAGAAATAATTTACTAAATAGTGAAGAGAACAGCAGAAACTCAATGCAACATGCATAGAGTATAGTGCATATATACAGTGTATGCAGTGTATTTCATAAATCCAAACCTCTAAGCAGGTTCTGAAGTGTGATTATACTGAGATAACAGATATTTCACAAAAGCAAATGAAATTTCTGCAAGGAGAAAGAAATTTCATTGGCCTCTGTGAAATAGCTCTCCGTGCAAGGAGGTAAAAAAAAGCCTTGCAGGACTGAATTGGTAAATTAATGTTTGCAAGATAAAGATGGTAAAGAATTAGACTTCATTTTTCTTATATTTTCTTCTGTGTCCTTAGGGTTTGTTTAATTTTCATGCAGTACATATCATTTACTGAAGCCTAAGCCTATGAAATATACTCCACCAAAGAGATGTACAGTGCCAAAGTTTTAGAAAGTGATTACTTTTTCTGATTGGTTGTCTTTGTTTCCATTGTACTTTGGCTTTTAACCCATTTATTTAATGGATATCTTTGGAATTGTTGTAAGCAAAATTTCTCTTCTGATTACATTTAGCAGAAGTGAGGTGCTCTGTTGCAAAAGACAGAGAAAAGAAATGTATGTGAAATAGGCATGTAGGTTTTAATTTCAGACAACAATATTATTATAATTTTTCTTTAAATATTTTGTAACTCCTGTTTATTGTCAACAAATACATGATACATGTACAAGATCAAGCAGTGTATGTAACGTCTTTTGGGAATTGGAAAAAAATACTCAAGTTTTAACATTGGATGGATATGAGTTGTCATAAACTGCCCCACAATGCCTTGGGGTTTGAAAATGTTCCTTACCAACTTCTTTAAAAAGGGGTTGATTTGGTTTCTATTTGCTTTTTGAGGTTTTTTTTTTCTTGACAAAGCGCCCTTGTATAGGAAGATTGTATAAATAAATAAATGTCAGAGTAATTTTCTTTGTGGGTGAGAGTTTTCCAATGTGTGACTGAAATGTGTCCAGCAAAGTCCTCTGGCATGTTGTTGCATATTGCTGCTGTAGTGAATTGGACTGCTGTTGCCCCAGGGTTATGTACACATTTCAGTGCTTTGCTCGATCAGGGCCTAATTTTAGATAATTTTTGGCTCTTTGAGCTCTGATGATATTGACAATGCCGTGAGTCTACTTTGGTTCTTTGAGTCTACTAATACTGATAATGCCAAGTATGAAAAATGGCTTTGCTGTGATTATACTAAATGAGCTGACTACAGGCACATCTTTTCTAGATGATGGTTTATATTTTGTCTTACTCCTTACATGTGTTCTCTTTTCCAATTAACATAGAAATAAAATAATAGCACTTATGATGAGTATAGAATTCTCTTCATTGTAAGTATTCTACGTATTGATATTTTCCAGAGGAAATACTTCGAAAAAATAAGATATCATAATAATTTGCTGTGTATTTTGTTTCAAACCAGAGGTTAAAAAGCTGACTCCCTTCTTTGTTCTTTTTCTTTTTGTCAAAATATTCAATTTTTAGGAGACTAACTGATTTTCCTATAACTGCCCAATTTTCCCAGAAAGTAATTATTTTCATTCTTACTCAGACTTCGCCTTTAGCTATATTCTGGCATCTAAAAACACCAAATTAAACAAATTATTTGCCCTTTGCAGAAAGCTCTGCTTTTGGGAGGGTTCAAGGCCAGCCTGGATGGGGCTTGGAGCACACTGGTCTAGTGGAAGGTGTCTCTGGCCACAGCAAGGGAGTTGGAACTGGATGACCTTGAAGGGCCCTTCCAACCAAACCATTATGTGATCTCTGGATATTGAAGTGTGCTGTAGCAGCCTCAGACCTTTCTGACAGATTTCTCTCTTTCTTTTTTTTCTTGATCCTCTGTTATGAGTCTTTCTGTTTGGGGTTTGGAGCCCTCCATTTTGTTGGAAACATTTTATTCTAATTATTTAAAAATTATGCTGCTCTTAGTTAATTCTCAGCTTTATGTTTCTTTCAGCTTGAATGTTTAAGTACCTAGACATCCAGTCTAAATTTTTATCTACAGTTTCTAGATTATTGACTTCATTGATTTTTATGCATTTGTGGCAGTATTTGCATTGTAAATGTTCTAAAAGACTATTTGCTTTTTAAACTGGATTTTGTTTAAATCACAAAAACAGATTTGCACTTGTCCTAGACAATGGAAAATTTGTGTTTATTAGCTGTCAGTTTTATATAAAGTCTCAACCAATTATTCTGGTTCAAGGGTCACAGATAAAGAAAATTATGATCTATTCTTTTTTATTTTCCGCCCCCCCCCCAAAAAAAAATGTAAGAAAAAACAATTTTTAACAAATCAAAAGGGAGAAATTACTACTGAAATGTATGTGAAATACATATAAAAAGCAGAAGTTGATGGAAATTGTGAACAGAATTCTTGTGAACTACAAATACATTTATAAGGTTAAAGCTAGTATAGGCTTTTATATTTGTACTCTCAGTTTGGAGCACATGTAAGAAATCATGACCTCACCAAATGCTATGTCCCTCACCAACACAGGGAGCCCTTATATAAGAATTACTTTTTGGTGTAAAAAATTACTAAGTCATCACAGAAAAAACACAGATTGATGTCTACTCATCACTTCAAGGATATGATGAATCTCGCTGAAACTAATGTTGTGAAACAAATTAATAATACTTCTGTATGTTTAAATTTACACATGCTTTAGTCTGTGTTATGCAGTACTCTTTCCAAAAAGAAATGCATGTAGGTTTGGGGTTTACTCGTGACTTTATTGTATAGTGTTATATATCCATGCTTAATAGCATTAATAACTTGATGACAATGAAGTTATCTTGTGACTCTTCTCTTTGATTAAAATCAGGTATCCATTGCTTGAGTATAGTTGGTGTCCATCTCAGGTTATGGTAAGACTTAAGAAATAGAAACTAGTCATTGCAGCACCTAGCGCGAACTTCTTGTGTTATGCAGACTATTATCCCTTACTGAGGATTTGCTCATTTGGTTTGCAGAACATTCATGTACTTTACTAAATTATAGGCAACAACTTTTTTTTGTATTTTTTAATAAAAGCAACCCACAAGCAGAATAGGCACTGTCTTGTCGTGATGTTTTTTTTCTTTGCTGACTTAACTGGTAGACTGTTATGGTGTAAAATGCAAAAGAAGGGAGAGAGTTAGACCTTGAGATAACAATATTCATGTGGACTACAGAATTCAACATTTTCTTTGAAGTATATCCTTGTGTAGACCAGGCACGCTTATGTTACCGTACTTGTTGGAGGAGCATGTGCAAGTGTAAATATTGCATAAATGAAATGCCGTACCCTGCTCAGGCTTGTATTTTACTCATAGTTAGTATTTCAGCTCTGGAATTTAATATTTACTTTTCTCGATTTTTTTTTTCCCCCGAGAAAACACAATAGCTCATAAATCAATGCAAAATTAAAAGACTGCTTAAATTCAATTTTTTGAAGTAGTCCTTTCCACTGAATCCTGTCAGAATTTTTTGTTGCTGTTGTACAAAGCTAGTTTTTGTGACCATGGAGAAAAATTTTCAATACTGCTCTGGTGCATATTCTTGTTAAGTAAAAGTACTAGTAGCATTCCTTATCGTAATGGAGATTCCTGTTTCCAAATGCTACCTAATCTGCTGAAAGAAATTCTGGATTTGTGCATTTGACTTCAGTTTCCTAGTCCTCTTTATCCATTTTGTTTTAGTCATAACAGGATTAATACATTTCATGAGATAAATGAGAGTATGAAAGAGTTTTTAGAGCTGTTAATGTATGCTTTTTCTTTTCTTTTCTTTTCTTTTCTTTTCTTTTCTTTTTTTCTTTTCTTTTCTTTTCTTTTCTTTTCTTTTCTTTTTCTTTTTTTTCTTTTTTTTTTTTCTTTTCTTTTCTTTTCTTTTCTTTTCTTTTTCTTTTCTTTTCTTTTCTTTTCTTTTCTTTTTTTTTTCTTTCTTTTCTTTTCTTTTTTTCTCCTCTCCTCTCCTCTCCTCTCCTCTCCTCTCCTCTCCTCTCCTCTCCTCTCCTCCTCTCCTCTCCTCTCCTCTCCTCTCCTCTCCTCTCCTCTCCTCTCCTCTCCTCTCCCTCTCCCTCTCCTCGAGTCTCCTCGAGTCTCCTCGAGTCTCCTCGAGTCTCCTCTCCCTCCCTCTCCTCTCTCCTCCTCTCTCCTCTCCTCTCCTCGAGTCTCCCTCTCCTCTCCTCTCCTCTCCTCTCCTCTCGAGTCTCTCCTCCTCGAGTCTCCTCTCCTCTCGAGTCTCCTCTCTCTCGAGTCTCCTCTCCTCTCCTCTCCTCTCCTCTCCTCGAGTCTCCTCGAGTCTCCTCGAGTCTCCTCGAGTCTCCTCGAGTCTCCTCGAGTCTCCTCGAGTCTCCTCTCCTCGAGTCTCCTCGAGTCTCCTCCTCGAGTCTCCTCTCCTCTCCTCGAGTTTCCTCGAGTCTCCTCGAGTCTCCTCGAGTCTCCTATCCTCGAGTCTCCTTGAGTCTCCTCTCCTCGAGTCTCCTTGAGTCTCCTCTCCTCGAGTCTCCTCTCCTTGAGTCTCCTTGAGTCTCCTCCAGTCTCCTCCAGTCTCCTCTCCTTGAGTCTCCTTGAGTCTCCTCCAGTCTCCTCCAGTCTCCTCCAGTCTCCTCTCCTTGAGTCTCCTCTTCTCTCTATGCCTGCTGGACAAGAAGCTAAGTGGAGTGTCTTTCTTTTTTGCGGGGCTGTGTTTAACAGAAAGTGGTTACCTCTAAATGCATTGTATTCATATGACAATCCAGACTCTTGCACAACTATACACTTTCCTGCTCCTTGGAATGTAGCTCTTCAAAGGACTCAGTTTCAGAGGTTGTCCTAACTTCTGCTGATCAACAGTAATTAATTTTACAACCCTCAGGAATCAACAGAGGGGTGGGTGCCTGTTAAAAACAAGATCGTGCTGGTTGTCCAGTATTTTTCATGGGAAAGCCTGTGGACTTTTTGCCTTTGCGTGGAACAGCCCCAAGCCTCCTTTGCTAAGGAGCTTGACAGAGTGGGCTCTTGATTATACTAAGTAAGATGCATCACAGCAATGATGGTTTATTTATCTCACTCTGAATCCCAAATTTCCCAGAAACAGAAGGATTAGAAGGTTTTCTGATTTTGATGAAAAATGACAACAACTTTGAAAGTTCAGGAAGAACTAATCATCAAGTGACTATTTGATGCTCTTTTTCATCAAATAGTCAACTAATACGGCTTGAATACAATTGTCAATTAAACTGAAAGCTATCATGTACCTAATTTTAGCATGCAAGGAATAGTCAAATTTGAGTGTTCAATAAATTCAGCTCTGAATTAGGTTCCATAAAGTGGGATGGAGTTATCTCACACTGTCATTCCAAAGCGTGAGAAGGGAATTTGTCTACTGTTTCTGGTTCACATCCATCTGCCTTAGTATTCATACATTTAGCAGGAGAAGCAGGAGGTGATACCTAACAAGAACTCCCACAGATTCAGGCTAAAAGCAGCTTTTCTAACAGCAAAGGAGATGAAGGGGATCCATTCCTTTCTCTGTCCTCCTTCTCTTTGAGTGCAACTTCACCAGCTCATGGGGCAGGGCCATGCTGCAGCTGCCACACACCATGGTATCTTCAGAAAACTGGTACATGTTCAGACAAAGAATTTGCTTTGTAGCCTCTTGTGTTTTGGCTTACAGCCAGTTGCAGTCTGTCCTTTAAAAAAGTCCAGTATTGTTCTGCTTTTTATCCAAGCTACAGGTGGATGTAAACAGTGACTTTTCCTTGTGATTAAGGTCATTACTACCTTTTCAGCTCGTTCTTGTTTGTTTTTTGGAAACTGGGCAAGGACAGTGGTTGTACCACTTATGGAAAATATAAGGTTATAAAACATCAGGACTTTGTGTCATGACTTGTAATGGCATTTTTGTCTTCCTTTCTTTTAAGGAAATTTTATTTTAAATTTCTGCTTTTTTTTCTGAGTATGTTTTATATGTTGATTTTCTGAAAACTCAAGTTGTCTTGGCTCCTATCTGAAACCTTAAAGTAGATGTCATCTAATATACTGCCTACAGCCAACAGTGAGGGATACAAACCTCTAGATAATGACTTAGATTTTCAGATAACAAAATCTGAATTTTCAGTCACTTCGGCAGTGTCAATACTTCCCTGCTCTGCCACTCACACATCTCCTAAATCTTTATTTTTCTCCATGTCAGATAAACTCTTATTTTCAGATTGCTCCCTGCACCAGTCCTTGATGTTGGCCTCCCTTTTCCCTAGGAGAAAATCTACCTTGTCTCTGACTCACTGCCATGTTTAGCCCCCTCATGTGTTTGTCCCACAGAGCCAAGATTGCTTCCTCACCCCACCCCTTGTTTAGTGACTGTACCCAATCTATTCCTTGTACTCAACCTCTCTCTCAGAGACTTTTCTATACCTCCCTGAAGATTACCCATCATTAAAAGTCGTAATTAACATAAATGATAAAGTATGCATTAGTAGGAGACTAACTCTTAAGTGCTGTTTCATACTGACTGTATCACAGTTTTCAGGTTTCTCCTGCAAGTCCAAGCAAGCAACTCAGTAAGCTCAAAGTATTTAATATTGTATATGTTGTTCTTTGCCTTGGTTTGCATTATTTGACAACCATTTTTTCAGGTTTGTTTGTAAGAAAGTTTCAGTACTGCCAAGTTTTCTTGAAAACTCAGTGCACTCCACTGAAGTATTTTTGGGTATGTGTCTGTGCATGTGTAAATATATACATAAAAATATTATATATACTTCCGTACATGTATTTACCACTCCATTATGTTAAGGCTTTTTGTATGTCCTTTTCTTAGGTAACTGGTGCAGATATTCAGGACAAATTGAGCAGCTGATAAAATATGTTGTTTCAGAGTAATTGCTGATATATGTCAAATAGTTTATGTGATTACTAATATTATAAAATTAGTAATTATTACTTAATGAAGATTTCTGGTGAGAAATAGCTAGAATTGACCAATATCCACCATGATTTTTAAGTTGCAGGCTCTTATGTGTTACACTACCAGAAGAAGCTGCAAACCGGAATACAGGTTTCGTTACAGAAATTATTTTCTTATTTGTTTCCCTCCAGATAAACTTTTCCAGTTATTATTTGGGTAAAATTTTCAATACTAGGAGCAAGCTGATTTGTTTCCTACTAAATGGCACAGTTTGGTACTTGCTGACAGTGGATCATGGGGCTTTGGGAATTTTTGCACTGTGGGTAGGGTCAGGAGGGATGAGGTAACACCTTTATACAAAATTTGGGCTTCAGTGAAATTTCTGGTTTACTAGGAATCTGTAAGATGTCCTATGGATTTACGGTTCTTGTGGTACCTTGGAAATACTGTATACTATTGCACAGCTTCTGCTACACCACTCAAGGTTTTGACAGGATGCAAATCTGGGTTTACGAGAAAGTCCTCAAGGTGGCAAAGCAAAACTGCCCTCCTTGTTTCCTTCCCTTTTATAACCCATTCATGCTGCTGCAAACTTTACAGAGACAAGGCCCTTTGGAGGCATTTACCTTCAAGAAAATATTTTTTTTTGTTTTCCATCTCCTCCTTTGACATTCTTTGCTCAAGTGTTGGCTTACTTAACAGCATGAGTTAAGTGGATTCAGTTGAAACTCAGCTTCTTTTGTATATCACCATGCAATCTAAGGAAGAGGCTTGTTTTAAAAGAATGAGTCTATTAGTTTTGCATTCATGAAGAGTCTTACCTGCAGGCAGGAAGTGAAGCTTGCTTTTTTCCTGTGGTTAGTCTCTGGTTTATAATATTTATGTGCTATATTTTGATGCTACTTGATAACAATTACCAGTGTAAATTAAAGTAGTCATGAGATAGTGAATTTAACTTTGTCCCCAAGGGACCACCCCAAAAGTGAGACTAGTTGGATGCTGTGTCTCAAAACACATTCACTTTCACTGGCCCTGCTCCTTACAGAAAAACTTGGGAGGGCGTGTTTAAAAATCTCTTTATGCCAAAGGCATCATTTGATGGTAGCTGAGGTAGGTTTTGAAATGCATACTGCTGGAGCTGGTGCAAAGCACGTGGAACAGACCCAAAATTAGACCACAGACTTTAATTGCGTGATGACTCAGGTAGAACTCCTTGCAGATGAGGTTTTTCTCCTCATCCCTCCATCTGCTTAAAAAAATATTGTACTCCATATTTTTATTTATTTAACAAGCCCCAGTGGCTTGCATTGAGCCATTTCAGGCTCCACCTTATCTGATTTAGATTTTTATTTAATTTTTATTTCTGTTTTCCTAGGTAGGTGTTTAAACAGCATTTTGGTTCTGAGTTAAGGTGGACATGTGATAGTGAAGTTAAAAGACTTATGTCTGGCTTCTCTTTTAGAAGATCTCTAACCTTCACCTTGCAATGACACAGAAATTTTATTTGTGTCTTTGTCCTCTAATAGATGAACCTACCTCACCCCATAGTATTTTCTAATCAGAGGATGAGGAGTACACCTTTGAAATGAACTAAGGAGCACCGAATTGCTCTGAAAAATAAACATATGGATTGTTTTTACAAATAAACATTGAAAAGTAATAATGATTTATATCATTAGAGATGTTTTTGTAACACTGGAACTCTCCATCTGTCAAGGTTTGACAACTTGCACACATAGGATCTTTAAGTTTAAAGAAATTCAGTTTAGTTTTACTTACAATATAGACTTTTCTCCAAATCAAATAAAATAATCTTAGTTTCAAACTTTAAATGTTCTGGAAAGCTGGGTGAAAACTACATGAAGCGACATAATTTTTCTTGCAAATATCTGTTTTCAATGAATTGTCATTTTCTGAGGAAACAGAATAATTTTGCAAAACTCCCAGGTTGATGCTTTCTTGATCAACCTACCTCACAACTACATGTAACATGTGTGTTTTTGAAACTATCACTTAATAACCAGGAACTCCAAATTCCACTCTATGTAGTCAATAGGCATCAAGCTATTGTAGCCATATTATGACACCTCTACCCTGGAGATATAATGGTATCATCTCATCCCATAACACCTTAAAAGTCTGACACTTATTATACTTGGGCCATTTCTATGGGCCTTCCCTTCTTTTTCAAAGATGCTTAGTTTTCCTATCTGAACTCCAACAGGTTTATGGTTTCCCACAAAGCTGTTTTTCCTCATACAGCTGGTCTATCTAACAAAACCAAGAAAAGTCCTAGATTTTCCAATGTCCTGTGGAAGGATTTAGTAAAATACAATGTACTTTTCCCATGTCCGCATGCTGCAATGCACGCAAAAATCCTGTCTCTTAAGCACCCTTCTGCAGGACTCCCAGCCTCCCTTGGTGACATGACACTAAGCTCATTTGAGGAATTACTTACTTGTTAGATGTTGCATGCCAGGGATTTTCATGGATATATCACCAGGAAATCTTGTAGTTACTGGGTCTGTGATTTGTCAATAATGAGTAGATGGCCTGGGACAAAAGAAGTCTTGAAGCTCATCCAGCTCTTTAGATTTAGATTTCAAACTAGTATTCATGGTCACTTTCCCATCTTAAACAAACTTATTTACGTATTTCAAGTAATCACGGCTGAGAAGGTGTTGTTTCTTCTTTTTATGTAATTTCTGTCTTCAAAGAACACCAACAAGTGCACTGAAGCAGTTCATATGTTATGTGTTGACAGCCAATTACAGTCCTATCTGCTGGATATCAGTGGTGGAAAGGGGATGAGTTTGTTAACTCTCTGCCATTGAAAAGCAAAACACATCAAGAACATTTGTGTCTCTTGGCAGTGTTTGACTACCAAGATGTTCTGGGATGCCATAAGAAGAGAACAGTCCCATTCTGCAATAGTTACCAGATGATAAATTGTCTACACCTGGTGAGCTAACGTAATCTTTCTTCTCCAAAACTACTGACCTATGAGCTGAACAATATCCGTTGTGTAAGATGGAGAACTGGAAGTTCACCAGCCCCAGTGCCCTGCCAACTCAACCAGGTCAACTGGAACATTGGGATCTCCAACTACTTGGGACCACCAGACTGACCCCAAGGACAGAAGAATGCATGTGTAAAGGGGAGGGAAAATATGTTAATTATTTCAGGGAAATAATTATCATATATATGTTTGATCTGGGACATTCAAGGAGTACGTATGTAGAATACATATAAACAGAAACTTTCCTGCACTCAGCATGCATAGATTTGGGAGGAGCTGTTCCCCCATGTATCTGGACAAACATAGAATATCTGCTTCTTAATGCTGCATTGGTGTTAAGTTTTTTCATTTTACCAAATTTTTTGTAACACAATGAGCAAGTTATGTGAGAGCCTAAACTATGAAAGAAAAAGCCTAAGGTAACAGATATAATATGATAGAAAACTCCATTATCTAATGAATGTTGTTTGCTAATGGATGTTGATAGAGTGTTTTAAGGGACACCAGAGGCCCATTTCTGGTTTGCTAGGCTTTTTACAAATAGATTTGTATGACTGTCATGTCTGAAAACAAGGAATATCCAAAATATTTACTGCAAAAGAGATTCAGCTGCAATTAAGAAAGATTATTTTTTGCTGTTACAGTTCTCTTAGGTGTTTGGGAAATGCCTGAAAATAAGCAAGTTTTTCAGATCTTCAACTCCACATAGTGGTTTTGATGTCAGCCTATGGGCAGCATGTCTAAGTGCACCTACTGGCCTCCAGACAGAGTAAGTCCATCTGTCACATACCAGACAGGCTCAAGGAAAGCAGTCCTTGCCTGGGTTTGGGACTGCAGTGACAGGTTTGCTGCCTGCATACACAGCTGATCTGAGAATGAACCCTGAGAATGGCTTTGCAGTACTCTCAAGGAGACAGCCCATAGATATTCTCCAAGCCCAAATCAGGATTTGTGCTGCTCCTGCACAGCTGGGGCACTGCACAGGGCTGATTTTGGTACTTACAACTCAGAATGAACAAGTTACATGCTCTTAGTGACAGAAGGAATCCCTGAGGCTGTCTTGCTATGTAACATTTACAACCACCTTTGTGCACTGACTCGTCTCTTTACACAAGATGTGGCTTCAGGTATGTGGAAGCATCTGCAACATGATGGATATGTGCCATGGTGTGCTTTGGGTTGAGCCATGCACCTCTTGGAGCAGAATCTATCCCAGCTGTGGCTCTGTGTCCATATATATCACTGTATATCTCACATGTATTTCTTTTTAAACAACAGGTTATCAGAGAAGTAATTTGTTCTTCAGCTAAGTAAGAAATCTCCAAAAGTAATTTCATACAATAAATATGCTTCTTAAAATTCCAGCATGTGCAAAATGTCCTCATCTTCTTCCCTGAATGGCTGCTAATCAGATGAGTGGAATCAAAATTAATATAAAGCATATTTGGGCTCACCTCCCTGTCATCATTCAGTCATGGCTGGCCCTTATGAAAAAAAGGAAAAAAAAAAAAAAAAAGAAAGACCAACTAACAAACAACAACAACAAAAATGGGCACAGGTAACACAATTGTGAAGATTGGACAACTTTCTTTAAGGAAAATTTAAAAATTAAAAGTAGAGGACAAATGGAACAAATGTTGGGTTTTCTCTGCCACTGGAAGGACAGCATTTTCGTCATGTCATCAATAAAAACTTTTTATGGGAGAAAAGGAAATCATCACTGTACTAAGGACTGAAGGCCATAAGAGAGAAAATTCATAAATAGGTGAAACAATGATCTACAAGCAGACTTCCTGTCACTAATGATATTTTGCATCTCTGCAAGCAAATAGATATGATGCTATGTAAATTAGGAGACAGTTCGTACAAGTTGATAAGTTAGTTATAAAAAAAGCAGCAGAAAAATATGGTTTACTCTCTTCTGTAGAATTATATGGAAGGCCCTGTTGATTCTCCCATGGAAACCTCAGTTGATTCTCACACTACAGACATTGTAGAATGGAATAGTATTAAAAAAGGAGTGGACAGAGAAGATGTTCAAGGATTTATTGAGAAAGCATAAATAAAATCCAGCCCTTCTGCCAAGGGCATCTGTAAGGTGCCCCATCACTGTGCAATGGTGGACAGCCTTACTTTTTGTTATGGGGGCCAGGGAACTGTTATTCTCCACTCACATCCCTTAGAGATCTTCTTCTCTGACTGATGGCTCTACCTGGGTCCTCTGTTGCTGAAGGTGAATATATTATATTATATTATATTATATTATATTATATTATATTATATTATATTATATTATATTATATTATATTATACTATATCATACTATATCATACTATATCATACTATATCATACTATATCATACTATATCATACTATATCATACTATATCATACTATATTACATTACATTATAAATTATATTATTTGTGTGCAGTTGAGTCTGGGTCTCTGCATCTTCAGTGTGAAGTCCTGCAGTTGGAGATGGTGAATGGAAGGTTTTATTTCATATCTTAACAGATGACTCTATTGGATCTGTAATCAAGCTAATATACTAGTGATGAGAATGTCAGAGACATCAATAGCTTGAGCTTGAGCTGAGCTTAGGTTGCAGTAGGGGAGAGCAAGCATCTGCTTGATCTAAGAAAGATCTAAATTAGAACTGAAAGAAAATCACTTTTTCATTAATGAAAAGTGAACTGGACTTAGGTTGGGATCATATTCAGAAGGTGGTACTGTCCAAAACGATGCCAGGAAAGGAGTCATGACTGCCCAGAGTCCTCAGAAGCAAAAATCCACAACAGCCTTACCATCGTGCACTACTGCTTGGCACCACAGATTCTCAGAATATCCCGAATTAAGAGGGACGTACAAAGATCATCAAACCTAACTTTTAAGCAAAGAGCCTAACAAGGATTGAATCCACAACCTTGGTCTTACTGACACCCTGCTATAACCAACGAAGCCAGTCTGACCTGCTCTTCAACAAGGTCCAGTCTCCATCTATGCTACACAAAGGAAAAGTGCCCCAAAAACAGATTTTAGCTTGGTTCCATCAAGTCTGCTTTCTTGTAATAAATGTCCATGCTTTTTTGGAGCCATGAAACACTTGCACTATCTTTTGGCCTGTCCTCTTTAAATTATTTTTCCCTCTGCAAAGTTCTGTGGCACTCTCTTCTTCTCCCCCATGTTGTTGTGGAGAAGGTTCACTGCTTCCTCTTGAAAGTCTGATTTTCCTCATGTGTCATTTTACTCTCTGTACTTTTTGTATTCTTCCTTAGAATGACTCTTCTTAGAGTCATCTACTGAAAGGTTTTTTGAAAACTGTGACAGTTTGTGCTGTGTTTCTCTGTGAATGCTGTTTGTTCTAATAATATATTTCTGTGATATGGACATGTAGCTGCTCAGCGTTTTGGCACTGCCTTTCCTTTAGAATCTATTACCAGAAGAGCAAACAGAAGAATGTATCATTCACATTCTCAGCAGATCAGAATAGATATAAATATTTTATTTTTGTACAATTGTTAAAACATTCTTTACAATTCAGTACCCTGTAATATTTCTTTGTCGTTTTGTAATGTTTCTTAGAGGGACTTGCTGACTGTAAGAAAAATAATATGGTGACTGCAGCTATCAGGTGGTTTTGGTATCTTAAGACATTATTAGATGCTACAAAGTCACAGAATTACCACTTCACCCCTGGGAATCTGATATTTGTAAAGGACACAAATATCCTCCCAATTTGAGAGTAACATTTGAACATACACAAGCTGAAGTGGGCCAATAAAACAGCCCAGTTCTAGTTGCTTTTGATTTTAGAGAAAAATGCACCATTGGATGGTGCATCTCTGGTTCTTCTATTTACTTTGAATGAATCAAATAACTTGCAATAAAAAGACTATTTCCTTCTGTGATTATTTTTAACCTTTGCTGTAATATGTATCAGAAAGACATTAAAATAGCTAAAGATCTCTAAGTAATTTACATATGTCAAATCAGTTAAAGCAATTTTAGACACACTATAGAAGATAAAGCTATGTATTATTGTACTTATTATTGTATAAAATAGGGCAAGTACATATCTGTTTCCTACTTCTTTTGCATAGAAGTGTCACAGTCATCATCAATCAGACTTTATTTACAGAGCCCTTGAAGAGCAAGACAACTGGATTTGCCTGAATTTACTTTTCTGCGGCATTTGTGAAAATTGGAAGTGCCCCAGCTTTGATTTGCTGCATTACTTGTCAGTTTGTGAAGAAACATCTCTGTTACCTGTGTATTGCAGAAATCCTGCACTTTAGCTGCTCATTGTGCCTATGGTAAAAGAAGTGCATAAACATTTTCAATTGGAACACTTTTGTTTTAAAAAAATATAATTCTACCATTTCAGTAATTCTGCATTTTTCCCTTTGCTTATGGAGATAAAAAAGTACTATCGGGTGCTAAAATTTTAACTGTATTTCCTTTGTGTTCAATAGTCTCTAATTTTTGCCAAGGAATTATTAAATCAGTTAGAGAAGTTATCTACCAAAAGCTCCAGAGCTGTTATTTTATGTGGCTTCTATTTTATTCCTACCTCCTATTCCACAAAAAGATTCCAGATGAATTTATTTTCCAGCACTTAATTACCACCAGAGATCAGATGTTTGGCTGATTCATAGACAAACTTAGAGCCTTCCTCACAGCTGTGGTTTTTCAAGTAGGAACTAGCTTCCTATTTCACCTTCTTCCCTCTTGTGATCTTCATCTCTCTTCATTCTTATATGACTGCAAGATTTTTCACTGTCGGTAAGGCTTGGGTTTGCTTTTTATATATATACATTTAGATATCTATGTATGTATATATATTTTTATATACACACAGAGAAATTTTTATAAGAATATATTATTGACTTGAGTTCTCTATAGATTTTTTTAAATTAGTTTGCTTTTCTTTTAAGGTGATGTAGTAAAAAATTATAACAATCCTTATAAGTATCTGTGGCAATATTTTTTCAGAGAATTCATTTTAGCAAAGGGCATGGTAATCCTTTGCATAGTAACTCTTGGAAGAGCTGACAAGATAAAATTTTATAGCAAGCATGTAAAAACTGCAATTTTTCAAGTGTTTCCACTTTTTTCCAGTTTTTAAAATTCTTTTCAAATATTACTTAAAGCTGACATTTTGTTGTTGTTAGAAAAGTAAGTAAAGCACTGTGCTCTCACCAAAGGAAATTTGGGGTAAAATGGCTTTTGAAAAGATCTATGCCTGCACTGAAGGGTTGTATAATATGTCTTCTGATCAGACAGCCTGATTATTTATTTTTAAATAATGAGCTTTCAAAGTGATAATTTGCAAAGGGTAATTTGATCATTTGAAAAATATAGTGCTTCTACTAAACTGGTATACACAGTTATACAAAAAGGCAGCATATAAACTCTGAAGAATACAGTGAAATTCACAGCAGCATACATTTATTCCATCAAGACAAAGAGGGATTGCATCCCAAAACCTCGCAGGGTAATCTCTAAGCGTTTTTGCTCTAATGTCTGTATTTATACCTTACTTGTTTTTACCTTATTGCTGCTGCTCAGAGGTTTCTCTCCTACCTATCAGACAATCCAAGATTATTCCTAACAAGCTTATACAGGATTCCTGACCCTATTGTGCAGGTATCAATTATTTTTTGACATCACTTTGCAGGAGGTTTGTTGGTTGGGGTTTGGATTTTTGCTGTTGGTCTGGGGTTTTTTTAAACTGTAACAGACTTTTCAGACTTCAGCAGAACCATGAGTTAATTACAGTTATTACTGTTGATAAGTGAAATAGAGCATAGTTGGAACGTCTCAGTCTTCTGTAGGCGGCATAAATGGCTTTTGGTCTGGTGATTTTCATATCCAGAAACTTTCACTTTAAATAAGGGGTGGAGTGCTTTATGGCAGATTTGTATTTGTTGTAACAAGAAAAAAGACACAAAGCTTTCTTCAACACACAGGATCAGCAATTTAAACACTAATGTGTTTCACTAACTTAAACACTAACATTTTGTCCTTCATTCAAAGCATTTTTCCCTTGTATTTTTCAAATACAAAATAAAGTAAATGAAGAACAATTGTGTATCCAGTTCCCAAGGAGTCTCAGAGCTTCTTCCTAGAAGAGGTAGCTTAAACTAGACAAATTTTTTTTTAAAGTTTTACAGTCTTAATCTGAATATAAAAATATCTGGTACTCTCAGAGGCTTTTTCATTTTATTTAAACCAGCAGCTGACAAACCTCTCTGAGTTTTCTATTGGCTGTAAAATTTGGTCCTGCTCTGAATTTGGCAAATTATTAGCAGACACATCTCCAAATTACGTAGATGTCCCTGACTCCTGTAGTCTTCCTCTTTTGCTAAACAGTCCTTCCCTGGAACTAACTCAGCACCTCTCCCCCTTTTCTGTCCCTTCACCTCTGTTCCCTCCCACCCAACCCTAAACAGATCTTGTGTGTCACACTGTCCCTTCCTGCAAGCATCATCTCTTCACACTGTCATTAGCTGAATTCCTTACTCTTCTCAAAATTAAGGCCAGAATGATCTTCCCTCTGCTGTCCATGGAGGTTTGCTTTGAGAATGCCAATTTTTTTTTTTTTTTGTGAGAATGTTGCTTTTTATTGGCCTCATCAGAAGCAATATTTTTCAAGGGTTTCAGCACAAATGCTCAGAAAGTAATCAGAAAGTTGGATGTCAGGGACACATCTTATGGTAGCAGTGGCATTTTGCCCTTCCTACTTCTTATGTAAACAATTTTCCTCCAGTAGGGTGTTTTTCATAACCAGATAAATTAAATCTTTATGACACAATGGGAGGTTTTATTTTATCCCTGTTGCTTACTGTGTAACTCAGATGAGCTTCCCTCAGTAATATTGCTGATACCTTTCCTCCTCTGTGACTGCTGAAAAAAACACAGATACCAGTCAAAAAAATTACTTTCTCCAACCTAAAATGGTAACAATTGGACATCTGTGGATTTGTACACCTAGATGTGAAATCCAAATGTTAAATTAATGCATTAACAATGTTTATAGTTTTATTACCCTGTAATTATATCATACCTCCTGATTGTTTTTCTTTTCATCCCTGTCTATAAAAGGTATTTGCCTGAACCTGTTGTGAATGTCTGCACTTCTGGAGTTAGTCCTAGTGATGTTTTGCCAGGTTCAGTGGAAGAAAAGGCAGTTGTAGGGATGGAATTGTTATACTGGAGGATCTATCAGATGGTGAATTAGAGACAGCTGGAGACGTGATTTGGCCCTGTAGCTAGCTATGTTTGGCATCCTTTCTGCCAAAATGCTATGTGGAAGGGGTCATTAAATGCAGTCTTGAATAGTGGTGGCTGGGAAGTTACAGCAAGGCTAAGTTGTGTGGTGTCAGGGAATTAGCTGATTGCAATAACATGGGAGAAGGGAATTGTCAGGGTCTTCTCAAATGCAGAGTCCTCTGAGGACACCATTGATTGACTTAATGCTGTTGTTCTCTTTCTGTCAGATTGCAGGAAAAAAACTTTTGTATATATTTATATTTTTTTCATCTTCCTAATCAAAATAACTGCAGAAGTCAGCATATTGGCTAATCTGATTCCTAAAATGAAACATTATCATTGTTTGATCACAGCAAGGGAATCCTCCTGATGTCTTGGTGACAGCCAAGACTGGGCTTGGCTTTGTACATACCTGTGCTGCCACTGCCATTTCATTATAAAACTCTACTTTCATGACATTGAAGATATTTTCCACTAATTGTTCCATATTTGTTAATTTAAAATCCCAACATGAACTTTATTTCTATTTTCTGACTGAAATTAAATGCTGATAAATATCAAAATATAGGGTATTCACTAATTACACTGGATGAGAGTCTGAGTTCTTTCTGTTGGTTTTGGAGAGCAGTTTCTGAAATGAATGTAGTGAAGAACTCCATGGAAAAAAACTCCATCATCCACATAATTTTACAGAGCCAAGGAAGCATTTTGCCATTGTTACATCTGTCTGCTTCAACAGTCTGTGGAATGGAAAATGGGAGGAGTTTGGCACCCAAACAAATCTGTGGTAATTTTTAGGAGTACAAAGCAGTGTTTTCTGCTGAAAGTTAATGAAGGATAGTTGGGCCAGTGAAATAACAGAGATGTTCCAAGCTGCAACACTTTCAAAGGTTATTTGTAAGCAACACCTCGCTTTTCTATTCCACCTGATGGCCTCTGAAATATTTATGGCTAACTTTTATAATGTGTGCTATATAGTTTATGGAAGATTTGCAAAGCATTGTCCCACAGATACACTTGACTTCAGTGAGGACAACTGCCTCCAAGTGGGTCATCTAACAGAGCTAGAAGGTAAACCCCTGAGCTCTGGTTGAAGTAGTATGACCACCCTGATGTAGGAGGATACTTGGCTTTCTAGATTGAATATGATATTAGAAATTTAGTAGTGGGAACTACAGAAAAACATGTAAACAGATAAAATTCCTTCTCTTCAGCATCAGTTCACTTAAAGGTGTCTTCAATATTGTTATTGGTTAAGTTTTTCTACTAGTGCTCATGAAAGTACCTTGTCATCAGCTGATTTCCATTGTAAGGGAGCCTGTGGCTGAATTTAGGGAAAGATGTTGACTTATTGGGGGACTGAAGAGAGTTTTAGCTAATAACTAGTCATTTGATTGCCATAAGCCAGAATTGCTGTTGGTTAACTGAAGGAGCTCCAGCTGAACTGTCTGTTAGTTTTGGCTTATTGTAAATGAGGGAGGTCACCTGCAGTCTGCTGGTGACAGAACTGTCACCTCCAATTATGAGAGTCAATCAGTGCTTTTTTCCCCATGCCTTTTAGAGATTACTTGTTTGAAATTTAGGAATGGCAGAAATCAAATATTGAGCATTGGGTGAAGCTTCTGTTGAGTAACTTGAGCATGGATGTAGAGGAGTGGTTAGGAAGGATTTGTGAACTGGTGGATAAACAACATCAGGGGAGGGAGGCTAAATTTTTTCCTTTTCTTTTATCCCATGCTAATTTCTTTTCCCCAGACAATCCATTAGATTCTCTCTAGCTAGGACAAAATGCAGAAAAATACCAAAATGTGTGTAGCTATTTGTTGTCTACAGAAGACTCGGCTCTGGCCTTCAGACAGATGGCAGAGCTGCACAGACCCTAAAGGTGGAACTTCCATTGCTACCTGTGGGAATTTTACCACAGGAAAGAGAACAGGTCTGGGCCCAGCATGAGAGATTGGTCTGTGTTGATTCTGTTGACACTAAGTTCCTAAAGAGAGATAACCATTTTGGCCAACTGATACTTAACAGTGCCCTGTCTGGGCTTGCCCAGATGAGTGATTCACTTGAAATGCTTTTTACTTTGAGTCAATTGTATGGCTTTTGGCACTGAAATTTTTATCAGAGAGATAGATTTGCTGATTTTGAGATATTTTGAACATGCAAGTAATGCGTCAGTTTTTGGGGTCATGAAGATAACTTTGGCTTGCTGTGATGGGACAAATTTTGTATGGTAATCTTAGAGCTGTTCTTCTTCATCCTTTGACCCTGTGTGTAATGAACCAAACATGAAAACTTTAAATGGTGGAGCTCAGGGCTGACATTCAGGAAGCTGCTGCTACCTTGGCACCTCTACTCTTCCTCTGACAGTGCTCCAGTCATTATTGTGGAATTTCCTCTCTTTCCTCCCTTATAGATGTAATTCTTGGCCTCAGATCCATCCACACATTTTTCATGGGAGTTATTGTTTGCTCCCATTGGACTACTCATGTATACTTAGAGAAATGCATGTGATAAGGGCTCTTAGGACCTACAGGGGACTGCAACCTACAAGGATGGTTACATTACCTTACCAATCAGAACAACTTGATTGCTGCCAAACAGTGTGGCTGATGTACCACTATTTAGATTTTCAAAGCACTGCTTTTAGAGAGGTTCCTTCCTGGAAAATTAAACAGATAAAAGAATAAACAGATTAATAAGAATAATGTGGGCAGACTTCACTATACAACTGTTTTGCCTGATCCTTTGATCCACCTTCCAATTGCCATGTTAAACACAATTTATGCTGAGCACTAATTTGAGAGATCTCCTATTTATTCCTTTGTTGTTTCAAGTTTGGAATGATTGTTCAATTAGTACCTTGGTTTACAGTACTGTAGTCATAAAAT
This sequence comes from Muscicapa striata striata, assembly GCA_030060385.1. Classification (NCBI taxonomy): domain Eukaryota; kingdom Metazoa; phylum Chordata; class Aves; order Passeriformes; family Muscicapidae; genus Muscicapa; species Muscicapa striata. Next base: position 153,589 of record JAREIS010000418.1, on the reverse strand, counting down.
AGCTATTGTCAGACTTAACATATTAAGGACAAGAAATGGATGTGTTCATTAAATATGAGGTGTATGTGTAAAAGGGGGCACAATCCTGGTCTTTTATTTTTTCCAAAACCCAACCCCTAAATTTCATACACATTTATAGATAACAATGAATGGATGAATTAACATGAATGAAATACATATTTATAAGCTAATTTAACATGATTTTATTACAATCCAATTTTTAAAAATAATGTCAGCTGCATCCCAGTTTCTCAATTTCAAAAATCTTATATAGCATCTTGTAGTACAACACTCTTTGCAGTTTAGCAAGCAAGAAAGAATCTGCCTTTCAACTCTTATATTCAGAAGGTGATTTTAGGTCCTGAACTTTGAATTTATTTGCTCATGAGGTTTTACTCATGCAAAAGTCTCGCCTGAAACTAGTAAATGTTTAGATAACTAAGGATTGTCCATGTGTGATTAGATTTTCAGGAATGAAATTTTATTATGTCCCAGGTAAAAAAACAAAACAAAACAAAAATCCAAGAAACAAATCAAAACAAAAAACTGAGACCAATTTGCCCTATAGAGAACTTCTTCACAAATGAAGAGGTGCCTCTATAGTCATTAACCAGTTTTTAAAAAAACAGTTCGGGGAGAGGTTGAAGACAGAAATAACCACTAAACAAAACTCACTATTAATATTTATTGGGAACTGGTTGCATATATACATACAGCTTAATTTTTGCTGTTTTAATCTCTAGACTGGAATACCCAGAACAGAAAAACTTCAAAAATATTTAATTTTTACTTTCCTTTAATTGAATTTGTTTCACTGGCTTGATAAAAATGAGATCATGAATAAGAAGCATTTCTCCTTGTTAGAAGTTAAAATACACATGCAGACTCTCTTCATGCATTCAAATCTTGTGCCAAAATTAATTGAAGCCTACATTAAGGTTCACATTTTCTTGAATGGATTTATCTCAGATTAATCAGTAGAGAACATTTTTAGAAGTACAGCATATTATGCAAACAGAGCCCAAGCTGTGCTGCTGTAACGGTAGTGGTCCTTGCTGGGTCTCCAGAACCTCCCCAAACAAAAGGATTTAAGATGCAGTGACAGAAACATAAAGCCAAAAGTCTCTACAAGAGACTTTGCTTCTGTAAAATTCTGTTAAAAACCTCCATGGCAGCTCATCACACACTGCTTTGGAAAACTTATTTCACTGATTTCATAAAGATTTTTTTGCTGCTAATGAAGCCAATCTCTTCTTTCCCAGCATGGAAAGCAATTGATCACTTCATTAAACACTCCTTTACATAACCTCTCATCTCTGTATTTTTATATAAAAGTTAAATATATCCACTCATCTCACTTTTTATTCTATAGGCTTGTTTTCCAGTCTGTTACCATTCGTATTTTTGGAATGCAGTGCAATTAATTTTGCTTTCAAAGTCAGATCCAAGAAAGGATACAGCACTTAATCTGTAATAAATATTAGGATAATTATCTTCCAAGTCTGCTATATACCACTCCTCTGAATAACATCCCAGGATAGGTTTCTTTTTCTCATTCCTTCTAAGGATTCTATACTGTGCTCCATCTCATTTTGTATCTGCCATTTTTTTCTGAGTAAATTCTTTTTATAATAATTCATTGATTTCAACCAAATTTGACTGAAGAGTGCATAAAGATCCATAGTTCTTGTGAATTTTGTGAAAATCTGTGTCTGGACAGGTAACAGCTCAGTTACCATTCTAGGTATAGACACCTGAAAGGCTGGATGGTTGGCATGCATGCCCTGTCATTGCAATCCACATCTGGCTTTCTCTTCCTCTGGCATGTGAGGCGAAAAAGGGAGCAGAAAGAGATGGATTTGACAAGTAGGAGTGTATATTACAAATATTTTTTGGGGAGGCTGTTGTTTAAGAAGAAAGAGCTGCAGGCATTGGTTTGGAAGAGGCTAAATTCGAGTTAATGCTTCATTAGTTCCACCACTGACAGCAATTCAGAGGGGATTTTTTGTTTGTTTTATTTTGCACTTGGGTTTGGTCATTTGTTTGCTTGTTGTCCAAAACTTTGTCCAAAGCTTTGACCTGCTGGCTTATTTTAGATTGCTGTACACTGTAATCCTTATATGATTTCCTTCAATTATGCTCCAGATTCCTGGTTTTATGCCTTCTTCCCAGGTGCAGTTTGCACTTTGGAGTATATGATCTAAAAAATAGGACAGAAAAGAAAAATGTGGCAAAAAATCATTTTCCTATACCTTCACCTTTTTCCTGAGGAAATCTGGACATCTTTTCGGCAGTCTGAGTTTACTTTGCCTATGTGTTTATAAAGTTTGTACTGAAATACTAAACACACAGCATTCCTTGCTTACCCCAAAAGTTCTGGTTACTGCATGAAAACCCTTCTGCAATATGAGTATGTTAGACCAGTCTGCTGAGACTTCTGTTGCCCTGAGGATGGAACTAATTGAGTAGAGAGAGAGACTGACAATATTCTCATTACTTTATGATGATCCTTTAACTCCGAGGCTATCTGTGCACTTGGTGCTGCTGAAGAGTTTCACTTTGTTGTCTGCAAAGGACAGATTGTTTGGATAGAGAAGTCGAGCCTGAAAACCTCAGTATTTCAAAAGGGATAGAATAGTTCAAGTGCTAACAGCAAAATAGACTATAAAGTCAACAGTGGAATAATATCACAGCTTAGTTGATTAGCCTTGACATAAATTCACTACCAGTTCATGTTACTTATATTCTTCTTCATTTTTCACGTGGGCCAATCTGATGCTATACTCATAATTCAGACAAACTAGAATATCATAAATGTCAAAAATTGACTGATTCCAACTGTAAAGTTTAACATGTGTGAGTGTTGTATACAGCTGCAATATTTGTAAATGCAATATTTGCATTTACAGTGCTTATGTGATATGACAGAGTAGGCATTAGGTGCATGGGTCTTCCATTCATACCTTAATTTTGGAATGATAACAGAACATTTATTTGAGTTTTGGTGATTTTTATTGTAGAAAATCAAAGCATTTCCCTAACTATTGGCAGGCAAGACATCAGCTGAAGATTAAAATAATAATTTTTTATTTGTATGACTTGAAACAGTCCACTTTATTGTATTAGCAAAAACAGCTGCATTTTTTCCAGTTCTTCTTAACGTCAAAGATAAATTCAAATCAGTTTACATTGTTAAAGGAGAAGCTCCTGCTGTTTTTAAACCCCAAGCATTAGTCTGAAAAAAGAACTTTGAAACCAGGCATCATTGGATGTCCTGTCTACCTGGAGAACAAAATTGGGAGGATGTGAATGGCCAAAGATATCCATTGCCAAAAACTAGGTCTTCTACATGTGCAGTGCAACAATAATTTACAGAATTATCACTTTACTTGTTAATTATGATGGATAGAAGTACAGCAAAAATATGTGATCATATAAGGCATCAAAAGCCAAAACAGATATTAATGTTTTGTAAGCAGAATGGGTATGCTGACCCTTGCTCCCAGGTCCAATTTCCTCTTAAACAGGCAGTCACAAGGATGAGAATGTTACCTCTCCTTTATCTAAGCACATGTATACATGCATGCACATGTATGGCTGTTTCTTTCTAGATACCAATTTAAATGAAAGCACTAAAACCAGATTTGTGGTAAGAGGCTTCTTAATAAGATATCAGCATTTTTCTGAATGAGGAAAAGAGAGGAAGTCAATATGTTTCTGTGTTTCTCTGTAGGTACTACACACAGAAACATGCACATGAAGGCACATGCATTTGTGTATAAACATAAATAAAACAGAAAAATAGTAAAGGCTTGACTGTAAAGCTAAAAATCTGAAATCAGATTATTTTCCTTGAAGTGAGATTTTGTGGGCTACAAAACAATTTTTTGTCATTTTTGAGTCATTCCATGTCGTAGTGTTGGAAAGATTAGATTTAGTTGCCGCCTTTCTCTTTGTTCTCTGGTCCTACACAGTGCTGAGAGGCCCTTTGCAAAGAAGGCAGTATATAAATCTTAAAAGAGATGGATAGAATCTGGAGTGAACTGAAAGGGGGAGGCAAAGGAAACTGTAGCTTGAACAGAGTGATCTTCAGGGCCAGACTGTGTCTTTGTGGGACCCTCCTCACTGATGTCTGGTACAGCTGCCCGGTACAGCTGTTTGTGTAAAGTTACTGCTCTGCATGTCTCAGAATCACAATGGGCTGTAGGGTCTGGACAAGTGGTACCCAAGATTAAGTTGCTCCTGCAGGTCTTTGAAGCCTAGCTCTGTTCCCAGACACTTTCCTTATTCTGTTCCACCTTTTGTGTTCCAAAGAGCTGTAGGATGGAGCCTGTGTTTTTTTACCCAGTAACTGGTTGTGGTGTTTTCTCTGATGTGTTACAGCTATTCCTCTTCTGTTTCTTCCATTTATGCTAATGCTTTTACAAACTTAATGTATTTGAAGCAGATTATTTTTCTTATCTAATATTCAGGACTGGGTTTTTGAAGAAGTTCATTTAGATAGTATTTGTGCTGGGTTTTTAGTTAGTTAGTTAGTTATTGCTTGATTCCTTTTTCTGTATAGACCACTCAGAATCACACACAGCAATGCAGATTTGTGAATGCTCTTGCAGGGGAGGTCAAAGGCTTAGCAAAAAATAAATGTGTCTTCTTCTTTCCTGACATACTTGGCATATTTTTTCATTTGTACTTTAGGTCTTCCTTATTCCTCCATTTTCCAATATCACAAGTACCACATTTATTATTTTACATGCTTTCTTGTACTGAAAGAGTGTTTTTATGTAGGTCTGATGAAAAATCCCTGGGTATTTTTTGGTTTGACAGATCTCCATAATCGTCTGTAAGGCTATATAATACTGCAATTGAATTTCATATTCCTGCTTTAATTTATAACATTTTAGGACGTATTTCTTCTCAACTAACAAGTAGGCACATGGTAAACAAGGTAGTAATTTCATCTAAAAAAAAATCAAAAGAGGTACAATTGCCGTGCATCTGTCTACCATCCCCTTACACTAAAAACAGGTTGCTTGGATGAGTAAGAATGACTCACGAGAGCATACTGATGCTTAAAAAACCTGACATTACATTTAACCTAATTTATAACAGACATTATTAACAGACATTTCAAAAATAATTCAAGTTGCTCTGGGATCCTTCAAAAAAGCAGTAATGGTATGTAATGTCTGGGACTGTGTTAGACTGGGTTACATAACTTGCTTAAGTCTTTTTCTTCCCTCCTGTTTATAAATTATTGGTGGGGTGAGATACAAGAGTCTCCACAAAATCTCTGGCCTTTCTTGGGGAGCTTGTTCATACTCTCTCATACTCTGTGTGTGTGAATATCCTGTGACCTATCCACATAATTGTGTTTACGTTGCCACTCTGGCATCACCAGCTGCTTTCATTTTTTCAGTGAAATTCTGTGGAAGCTTGAAATAGGCTTTCCTTAATAAATAAATAATTTTTATCATGTGTGGTTGTTATCTCACACAGCTTTTGAAAATTTCTTTACAAATGGATAAATTTATCTTTCTCAATTATTACTTTTTTATTAGGCATTGAAATAATCTTTATATAAGGAACGTGGGTATACTGACTGTATTGTTATCATGATCTATTCTGGGATGGAACAAAACCAATATGAAGCAAATTTTAAAAAATGAGATGGAAAACATAATGAACTATATATTTGTATGTCTGCTTGGGGGAAAAAAAGTGCTGTATTATTAGTCATTCTTAAAACCATAAATCAGGAGGAACATTATGGAAAAGTTGAGTTTTGACATGTGAAGTCTGAGCCCCAGAAATCACACTTTTGTTCTAGGCAATATAAAGAAATTAACTCTTTAATTTCTGAAGAAAAACACTTAGATGATTGTACTTTAACTCTGAGTTTCCAGCTAACATCCTGCCAGCCAAATAAACTGAGAGATTTTGCAAAACCATCAATAACATGACATGAAAGCAGGTTATGTAAGTAGGAGTGCAAAACCTTTAAACACTGTTTATTAGTAAGCAGTAAGAGAAACATAGGCAAATATCAATTCTGTTTGAATTCAGAAGGGTTTGTTTCTGATGTTAGTCAATACATAATAAACTCAGGCCCTTTGTAGCATGATGCTTTGATGCTGCATAGATCTGGTTATGAGGCTTTTTCTACAAACTGTAATTAAAAATCAGAAAAGCAAACCTCTATACAGTTAGGTAAAATGTACTTGTTCTAAAACAACAAGAACTGCATTAGAATTCCCTAACTATCATGCTATTATGAAAATAAATAAATTTCTTATGCTGTTTCAGATTTTTGCACTGGTTTCTGGAAAGAGCAATTGGCAGTATTCATTTGCCAAGGCATGCAGCCAGAAAGGGGATTTTCAACAAGCCAAAGAATTCTGTCTTCTCCCTCAGGAGCGAATATGCTTTGCCCTCACTAGGAAAAGAAAAAAATTTCATGTACTCTGGAAATTTCATGCATAAGACTTTTTCAGGACCAAGATGACCATCTTTGCAGATTTTCTGCATACCTCAAAACCTGAAGAAAACAAAACCTTTGCATTCAAACTTACAGAGTCTTTAATGTTAAGCATGACTCAAAAGAACATGAAGATGTAGAAAACTGATTTTAAAAAAATTTAGAATCAGCTAAAAAGAGCTTTTGGGGTTTGTCAAGAATGGTTCTATCAAACTGTGCATTCTGGACAATTAAAAAATAGATAGCTGTATGGTGGTGCTGATTGAGAACAAGGGTATTTTTGTTTGTATATTACTCATTTTATTAAATTGATCAAAGAGATATTTATATTATCCATATTTTATACCTAATTTTTATTCATTAATTTTAATAAATCACAATAGCATTGGGGTTAAGACATCAAACACACATCAGCTGATTTAGGAATCTTGATTTTGGTAGTAGGGAGATAATTTGCACTGTAATACTTCAGTCTAGAGATACATTTAAGCACACCTTTGCTCTAAGCTGAGCTGCCTGAAGCACTTGCCATTTGTTTGGGTCTGTAGCTTTTACTGCTCTTTACTTAAAACAATTTTCAGCTGCTCAAAACATTGTGCTCTAATATGAGCAAGAGGCTCTTCTAGGCTTTCTTAACCTCTTCTTGGGTGCACATTGCCAACAAAAATAAAATTTTCACTGAAGATGATTGGAGAAAAACTTGATAATCACTGTAGGTTTTAAAATACTCAATAGCCACTAGGTCCTCATGCAACAACATACTACTGGTAAAAATCCTATTTAAAGCTATTCAATAGAAATCAGGAAAGTTAAACCAAAGATACCAATTTATTGTCTTGTTCTCAAGACGCTCACAAGAAGTTTTAAAAAACTACCAGTTAAAAACATAAAATTATGAATTTTTGTGTTTTCTCATTTTTTCTCTCCCTGGTCAAAGGCGACCAATTGCCACATCATGGAAACATCCTGTGAGCTTGTCCCTGACCATGTATCAGACGGCCCCAGCTGAAGGCCAGGTGAAGTGGTGGACATTCTCCAGCATGCTTGGCAGCCCAGCATGGAGATTGCTGCTCACAGGAGAAGGGAATGTGCCAGCTTTCACAGATCTGTACTTGCAGGAGGAGACCTAGACCTGTGAGGCATCACCCTGCCATCCGGCTCCTGGCTGGCACCCAGACACTGTGAGTAATCCTCCAGTGGGGGAGGCATTCCAGCTGAAGGGAGCCATCTCTTATTCCTCAAGCCCCCAGCAAAAACCCCAAATGAGCAGCTGTTTCCATAGGAGGAACTAGGGGCTCACCAGGCACATGGGGCTCCCGAGATCTGCTCTTTGAGGAGCACCGGTATCATATGCTTAGGTAAATGGGAGAACTTCCTCTCATGTGAAGGAGCCAGGATTGCAGATCTCCTGGCCACTCTCAGCTTTTTGGACCCTCAGCTGATCTACAGCCCCAGCTGGATGTAAAAGGTGTGCATCCATTCCTCCTTAGCACCAGACTGACAGCACAGAAATGTAGGCAGCTGTGCTAAGTCCAAGAAGCTGGGAAACCCAAGTTTCTGGTGCTCACCAGCAATGTCCCCTTGGTGGTCCGTGGGCAAGGATAAGGGCAGGGTCAGCAGTGGTCCTGGTGTTCCCACATCACACGTAGCCAAGCCCAGCCCCAAGGCACATGGGGCAAGCCTCAGGGCTCTGGGCTCCAAAGGTGAGTGAGCAGTTTGGCCATGCCAGCACTCATCCTAACGCCTGCAAGCAAAACTCTTTTCCCACATATTCTTTATTCCACTGCCAGGCCTCTGAATCACCATGTCCTTTCCTGCTTCCCCCTCACTTGTATGCACATCTAGTTTGCTTGTGTTTCTTAATGGATGAAAAAAGCGCAAAGTTTTCTGCTTACAGATGTTTTGGGACATTCCTGTCTTTGTCATCTTCATTGTGCAAGGCACATAGTGCAGCGGGAACAAAAATCTGATTTTTTTCCTTGATTTTCCTAATCATTTCATACTAAACAGCAGAAATAATTTCAAAATACCAGGAAAGCAATTAAAAGAAAAAAACAAACTTGACATGTAATAAATAATGTAACACCTCACCCTAATGCAACCTGCAGTGTCTTTCAGTCACGTTATGGATGTACACTCATCAGTTTTCTTGCTTTGCATAAATTTCATTAGTATGAACAGAGTAATATTAAAACACACACATAGACACAATTTTCTGGCTTTTCAGTTCATTATGAAATACTTTACCTCTGGGCAGATGACTAATATGCTATTAAATTTCTCTAACCTTGAGTTGTGTCATAGCCAAAAAAAGGGTGCAGTAACTCATAATCTTTATTAAATGAGCTGAATACACCCACTCAGGGAAAATGCTGTTGTATGACTTTAATGTGTCCTGCAGCAGCATTAACATGCTTTTAGGTCATTCAGCTCCATGCTGTGGAGCTACAATAATAAAACCATGGTGAAAACTGGGGGAAATTCCCTGCCTGTTCTGAGTAGTTTGGGAGGCATTATCCAGAAGTTTTAAATTCCTGCTTAGCAGAAGGAAAGCTTTGTCTCATGCTGTATTGCAAACCCTACAGTCCAGTACAGATTTCACTGTCATAACAAGGCAAATGCTTTTATTTAGGAATAAAAAAGGGATCTGCACCCCAACACTAGCCAAATTTCCACAATCCCAGTTCAGAACCCCTCTCTACCAAGGACCCCTCATATAATTTTCCTTATTTTCCTGGATTGTTGGTTTCTTATATGGAAATAAGAATAAACAAATTGGGTTTTTTTGCTGCTCCCACTTGCAGAGGATTGATTTGAGCCTGGTCTGGAAAGGCTGGCATGGTCCCTCTCCAGCTGTGCCTGGAAGTGGGGAGTTTGATTGATACTGAGGTGTCAAGGTGCTGCAGCACTGCAGCTAATTTCTCTTATGCTGATACATAAGGGAGGGATAAAACCCATGATGAGGTTTTAGTGTAGCAGGCCACTGCTGCAAACTATGGAGTTTATGTATCTGGGGATACAGTAAACTCTAGTAAACCATTTGTGTGGGGCAATGTAATTCTGAAAAAATTTTTAGTTTCACCAGTTTTGTAAAACAGGTTTGTTTAAAATTGTAATCTTCTGGTGGATTTATCTTTAGGAGAATAGGCATTAAACTTGAATTGTTTCTTATTGATTTTATTATTGATTCTGTCTAGAGCTAGACATGAATTCCTGTGTTTTTTTCTTAAACTGAGGAGGGAAAACATGCAACCACTATAAATCATAAGTAGGAAATCCAAACAGTTTATATAACATAAAAATACGTCATGAAACATTTTGTGAATAATTTAGGCCAGAATCAGCCTATTTCAAGGTGGAATAGAAAACCCTTTGCCAGCCATAACATAAAAATATGTCATGAAACCTTTTTTGAGTATAATTTAGGCCAGAACCAGCCTATTTTCAAGGTGAAATAGAAAACACTCTACCAGCCATTAAAATGTCTCTATAAATCTTAGTGGGATTAAGCTAGTAATTTCAACTAGAAAACAGTTTTCTCCGGTAACTTGCAATGAATAAATTTCCTTGTCACTGTAACTTCTTTGTCTACCCTTAGAGCTAGTCCTATTGCATGTTGCATGAATGATTCAAAGCCATTTAGAAGAACAACAGGAACCTATTTGCCCATACAGGGAATTTGGGATGTGTTCTGGTAGTAGCTGACAGTGACCACACTGGAAATGAATTCTCCTTATGAACAAACTTGATTCAGTGTCTTGTTATGAATGGAGAATCATCTGGTTTGCTCATATTTAGGGATATATTTTTGCTTAGGTAAGGAAATTACTTTTAAGTTAAAAAAGAGATATTCAGAAAGTTATTTCTAATCTTCATAGTTTTTTTTTTTTCTTTCCAAGCTTGCACTTATTGAAATTAACTTGGAATACTTTAACATTTTATTTTGTAATTAAGAGGTTCATTGTCCTCTCATGGGGACATATTCTAGATATAATATTGTTAATTCTAGGAGTTCTAGTAAATCCTAGTTATCTAGTAATTCTAACAAAACAATATGCAAATTCTAGTGATTCTAAGAAATATTTATTGCAGCAAAAGAACAATATGAAGGCCAAATTTTAACTTTTTTCAAGAAACATAAACCAAAATTTTCTTAATAACTTCGTCAGTAAGAGCTCCTTCCTTTACCCCTACTTATTGGTACACTGGATTACAGTAGAAGTACTTGAACTGATGAAACAAAGGAACATGAACATGAGTATGAACAACATCAGCAATGAAACAATTATCAAGATAATAATGGATCAAGGGCCTTGTTTAAAACTGCTCTTCAAGGTGCACATTTATTGTGAAAGCCTTGGCTTTATGACTTTTATGGTTAACCTTACTGTGATATGTAATAAATACTCAATATTCTTCACAGCAACATTTCTCATCTTATTTCTTGGACATAAATTGCTTAAAGTTGATCTTTAAAGAACTTTTAAAGTGTCTAAATGCTTAATGGGGAAGATAAAGAAATATGACCGTGACTAGAATTCTACTGAGATAAAGATTAGATTGCCAAAACTACTAACTAATGAAAAGCAAAACCCCCATTTCTATCTTATTATGATTGCCACAACAATAAGAGTTTATACCATGTAACTATTTTAATTTATTCTTCTGTTTTTCTGTAACTTGCAACTTCATTCAAACCAGATGAAATCAAAACCAAATCAAATCAAAACAAATAAACAAACAAACAAAACAAAACAAAACAAAACCAAAAAACAAAGAAAGAAAAAACAACACCTCAAACACTAATCAAAACAAAGTAAATATTTCAAACTCTTTTTTTGTGAAAATCACTTGATCTTAAGGGTTGTTAGCAAACCTAAATGATTAAAAATTAAAGTCCTATGAATAATTGCTATTTCATAATGCCGGTCTAAAGGCAAAGACAAGAGAGCAGCCATAAAATTGTACAGTTCTTATTCAAGTAGCAAACCAGCAACTCATAAGCACATTAGAAAAAATTTGAATAATTTAGATGTCAAGCTGACACATACTAGACTAGCTTCCTTGCCTCTTTAAATTCATGAGTCTATACAGGTCTTATAGTATGATTCAGATCTCATAATTTAATGAAACAAACTTAATCAGAGGCATTAATTAAATAACAATTCTGATAGAGAGATAATTAAGAATGACGAATTGAAAACCTACTTTCTTTTCCTCTATCATTCTGTGAACAGTTCTACAAAGGTGTAATTTACTAATTAAATCGTGGTCCAAATCAATGCTTCAGACATGTAATTGCTCGGTGTTTTGCTCTTCTTGAAGAAATCATGGAAATTTCCATGAGAATTGAGGATGTACCTCCTTTTTATTACTTTTTAAAACTATCTTCTCATTTAAGATGCTGATGACATATTTTTCTGTACTTTCTTAAAAAGTAATGGTCTGAAAGTAGATAAGATTAAGAATTTGGAGTATATTTAGATTGGGTGTGCTTAAAGTTATGAAAATCTTTCAGGAGTAAGTTGGTCTTCAGTTTAAATGCAGCAAAGTACTTAACTGTACTCTCACATCTATCTCTGTTCATGGAAGGACAAAACCACATATTCTACGTGAAGGGCGCATTTCTGCAATTTTGCACAACTACTTAAATTTTGTTTTCCTCCTCTTTCCTCCTTGTTTTTATGTGCAAAATAATGTCTTAAAAATTAGTGAAAACTCAGTTTAAATGTTTTCACCATTTCTTCCTGGTGCAGATAATTTCTGCAATCATGTCAAGAATGAAATATTATTTTGCATTGCATACTGCTGTCAATGGAGGTGGCTACAGTCTGTCTTTGAGAGACTCCATCATCAAAACATTAGATGATAATTTGATTTGTTAAAAAATACAGAATGTATTTAACATCTCTTTATAGATGGATAGAATTTATCCTTCAAAACTGCAAGTAAGGCTGACTGCAGTGCATAATTCTTAATGATAAGGGAGATTACAAACTAGAAATCATTCTTTCCGGAAAAAAATCTCATAATCTTATTTTTTAACAGATTTTAAGGGGCATACTTAAAATTTCTGGTTTATTCATGGAGGATTTCTAGTTTACTCAAGAACAGACTTAGATTTCTTGCTTAAAGAGTATAAGTTTCCTGTGATCAATTCACTGTTTTTCTGTTTGTCTGTTTTGCTTTGGGGTTTTTTCATTGCTTTGGGGTTTCTGTCATTATTGTCATTACAGAAGTCTGACAGGTCTAATGTGACATGTCTTTATGACACCACTGGAATATTAACAAGAAGAGGGGGGAAAAAAAATCAATGGAACTCACATTTAACTAAAGTTGAATCATTATTACAGAAATTGTTTACGAATTGCCCAAATGCAATTTTTCTAGCTGTTTATTCCTACCTATATCCTATTCCTATATCCTGTTTCCCAGTTGGTAAATGGAAAAGCTAAGAACAAGAGGAACAGAGACTGCTGTTTCTGTACTTTCCCAGAAACTTTCTCTTTGTTTTTGGGCCTTGTGTTAACACTTATTTCTTCTGATTTCTGATTGACTACTTGTACACTCTATTATTTTTAGAAATTGCTTAGGTAGCCCCAGTTTCAGATTAGCACATCCTTGGAAATGTGGCTAGCAATTCGGTTGTAGTTATTTAGCTTCCCATTGGTAGCAGTGAGTTAACCATTTCCTAGCAGCAGGACCTCAATTTCATGTGGGGAGGGCTCTGTGGATTTCCAGTTTTCAGAAAAGTTTTCCAGAGACAATACTGCCATGGGCTGCAGATATTCAAGGTGGACAGATCTTCAACTTTGCAGAAGTTGAATGGTGCAATGCTGATTTTCACATGCTGCCCTATAACCCAGAGACATTTAGCACCTACCCATCACAACTTTGCTCGGCCAGTGTTATTAATCCTTTTCTGGGGAGTAGTTAAAATCACTATTTTTGTACCTGTGTTTTTCTGTACTGGGGCTGCTCTTCTCTGACTGCTCTAACATGTCTCAGTGGCTTAGGTGACTCCCTGAAAGTTGGGAGTAATGGGATAACGATGCCTGGATATGCCTCTCCCCCATGCCTGTTCTGGCAGTCTACATATGTGATTGTCAAACCTAATTAAACATACCCTAGGACAGTGTATTAGACTAGAAACCCATAAAACTGGAATATGTTCCAGTAGACATTCTGACTGCTTTACAGCTTTACATTCTCTTTATGCTTCTTAGCTAGATGTTAAGGACACAGACAAAAACAAACTTCATATCTCAATGTCTCTATTATTTTTACAAGAGAGGTAACATGACAAAAACATATTACCATCATGGAAAATCCCAAGAACTTTGAATCATGACATGTCAATGATCAGTCAATGAGTCAATGATAAGTATACATGGCCTGTGCATAGGATAAACCACTTAAGTATCCATTGGTAAAATTTTCTTATCTGAAAGTGTTTAAGCTTGGTCCTATGCTCTGAAAAAAACTTTCCCAACTATCTCTGAAATTTCTGGGATTAACATGAAGGTGGCAAGATTAATAATACCAAACAATCTCCTGTTTTGTGTGAACAGTGATAAACTCCAAAGTACTACTGGAGCACAACCTTTATTAGACATGACCTGACCAGACTTGCTCTTCTATTGTAGCTCAAGATTAAAGCATTTGTTGCAACATTTTTAAAGTAATCCTCTCTCTGACTGATTCATAACAGCTGTTAAATAACTAGATATTTAGCTTAAGATGAACTGAACCTATAAATTTAAAAGTGATATAATAACCAACTCCTTTACACATAGCAAGATGCTTCTGTCATCATTTGAATGCATTATGCTGACCTCACTGTCTGCATCTGATCAAACTGATCTAATACCATAGTTGACAAAAAATTATAACGATGATTATGTATTTCTTATGCATTATGGAGGAGGACAGACACCACACAGGAGTAAGGCATTGTGTGGTGGGAGATGGCAAAGTTGACATAATGTTTTCAAAATGTCCAAGAGATTGTTTGGATTTTGTTGCTGAGTGTTTCAATAGCAGCACATACAAAAAGTACACATGCTTTGTTTTCCCTTATTTTCTTTACCCTCTTTTTGAGTTATCTGGTAGTCTCTCTTTCTTCCACAGGGCTGTCCATGAAATCATAGCTTTGTTAGGAATGTAATGGTGGTATATTCACCATTTCTTTTCTGTGCTCTTAGAGGTTCTGATCTGTCAGAAACTTCTTAATAGTAATACTATCTGCTGGTCCTGCAGCAGTTCATTCTTTCTTGACCATAGTGCCTTGGAAGTGTTGACTTTTTCTGATGGGAGAGGCTGACACCTAGAGAAGTAAAATGACTTCTGTAGAGCAGATTCAGTCTTTTTATTCAAAGCCCCCTCCTAACTTACATCATAAGGAGTCCTCATGCCTCTTTTCCCCAATGAAGAGACAACATGCATATAAAGGCTTTTATTAAAACAAATCTATGTAAAAACTCAACCAGATGAAAAAAAGCCTCTCTTTTTTCTTGCTGACACAACTATGTTGCTTTCTTTTCACATATTCTCTCGATTCAATTTGCACTGGTCCTAAGGTCTGCTTTAACCTTTGCAGTAATATTTGAAAAGACATCATCTACTATTGGAATTAAATCAAGGATGTGTGAGGGGTTTTTTCTATGTGCACAGGTTTCATGAAGACTGAAATAAAATGACAATTTTAAAGATCATAGGCACATTTCTGAAACCTTTTAAAAAGACACTTAGCTTTAAGCCTGTGTAAAGTGCCATAGGACTTGAAGGTTAATGATTTGAGTTATATGTTGTGTCAGTGCAGACCTGAATTTATAAGATAATAATTCATATCCAGAAGTGAAAATGCTCAGTTTTGCTCTTCCCACAGTAAACATGACACCACCAGCACTTGTGATCACCAGTGGACACTTTTTAAAATTTCCTTCTGTTTTGAACCACATTAGTATTGTTGGGAAGTCTAAGAGTGCTTAGTTATGCTGTGCAAACATGGAGTGAAATAACAGCTTTTTTGAGACCTGATAGAGCACATTAAGGCAGTAACACAGATGCATCTGTCATAATCCTAATGTGAGCCAGCTGATTGTAAGTCTCACTGCTGTGATTTGATTTCTCCTCAGAGTGTAGGGGGCAACCACAGAGAAAGTCCAAAGATGATCATGGAAAATGAGGTGGAGGAAATTCTGGCACTGTGAGCTACTCTGCAGTATCGATCACCTTATCAATAAGAAAGAATCATTCATCACATCCTGGATTTTAAGAGTTGAAGAAACAAATGTATTGTTTGGAATAGCCACATTCATGAGAAAGAGAAAACAGACAAGGCAATCAATACAATATTACAGATTGAGAGTGAGGCAGGTAAGCAGAAAGAAAGTAGGGAAAGTGTGCCAAAACAGAGGGATGGCTCAAAACCTCCTGAAGAGGTGTGAGAGAGACAGGACAATACTTCATTTTTGAGAATAAAATTGGCCTAGACTAGTCAGTGGTTGCCTTGTTTCTCTCATTTTTGTAACTTTGAGGATTAAATAGGAATATCTCATATAACATTAAAAAGATATTACAGGTCAAGTGAATTTATGGACCTCTATCAGCTAATCAGGCATAGTAATTTTTTAGTCATGCACTGTCCTCTGCCCAAGCTGAGAACGGGGCGTCCATCAGAGCTAGGGGTTTTCCCTCCTGGAAGAGGATGTGATGTGATGTGGTGTGATGTGATGTGATGTGATGTCATGTCATGTCATGTCATGTCATGGATGTGATGTCATGTAATGTGGATGCAGCACATTGCACCATGTAAAACTGGCTTTAATTAGCTGTGCTCCTCACAGAGCAACTGCTCCACAGTTGCAGTTTTACAGCTCAGACTGAGGATCTCTAGAGGGCTTGGGCTCTGCTTCAGGGCTATGAACAGCTCAGCATCCATCTGTGGGGTCATCAGTCAGCTGTGAGAAAAAATAAATAGCCACACAGTATGGCATCCGAGGGCTTCTAGAAGAGGAAGAACAGTTTTCTTACAGACTTAAGTCTTCTCATCTTTCACCTTCTCCCTTTGCACACCTTTATGCTCTGCCAAGTGTTCCCTCTTGAACAGATACACATCTTTGTCCCAGACTCAATTCCTGTCATCAGCTTAGCTTTCTCTGCAATCATCATGCTGTTGAAATCACTAGTGAAACGTACAAACTTAAAAAAACTTTTGCAATCAGACACGCATCAGGTTGGCTTACAAGCACATGTTTGGAAAGTGGAAATGTTCAGCCCATTAGTGCCTCCCATTTTTGCTCTATGTAGCAGCTGTGCTTATGTCATGGTTGCTTGGGCTTTGGAAGATAGAATATTTTTAGATAATTGGAACAGGAGGGACTGGTTCAGAAGTCTCAGCCAAGCTTCATGTTGATCACTACTCCTTTGGTTCAGAAAGTGGAACTTGCCTCTGGCTCCTGTTCTTCCCTCCACCCTCCAGTTGGAGAATTCAACTTTTCTACCTCAGACAAAAAGCCATGGGATACAGATACAATTTTTTTTAATGTAAACATAGTTATTGATCAAATTCACACAGATTTTAAAGGTCAGCATTATGTCCAGTGTCCCTCCTCAAAGCCATCTCCCCTCCACACTCACTAAACTGCATCTTGTACCTCTTTTTCAATAGAAACTTACTGATACAGAGGTGGTGAAGAAAAGGTAAACAAAGACAGGCAGAAGCAATGTGAGACTATTCACGAGCTTGTGATGAAGGTCAAGTGTAGCAGTTGTTCTTCAGAACAGAAAATCTAACATTTCTCTTTCTTCTTCAGGAAAGACTTTCTCTCAAGAGAGCCTGTAAACACTGGCAGGCAAAAAGGCAGGGAAGAAGCCAGTCACAAGCTGGCAAAGTCAGATGATATAAGTAGTGTTTTTAGTAGACAGTAAAACACAGCATAAGCTGCACACCTGTAGCACGTACAGCTTCCAGAAGGGTGTCCTGGTTTGGAGGACAGGTGTCTGCTAAGAAAGGCAGAAGACTCTCTTTGAAATGGAGAATGTAAAGCTCCTCCTCCAAATTATTATAATTTTGAAATTAAGGGGCTCTCAGGCAAAGATATGAGAATTAGGAATAACAATTCTCTACTAGGAAAATTAAAATAGAAATACAGTATTACAAAGAACAATCCCAAAACACTGACAGAATCAGAATACAACCTGACATCCCATCAGTCAGGGTGTTGGCAGCAGTCCCATTCAATGGTGGCTACAGTCCTCCTGCAGTGGCAGATGTGGTTCAGCTGAAGCAGTGCTCCTGTAGAAGGGTGCAGTTTTCCTCTGAAGGTTCAGTGAGGATGTGGGAAGGTCTGGTTTTCCTCTGGAATCCAGTGGAAAAGGCTGCTTTGGTGTTCAAAAGCTCAGTTTTTATCTAGGTTGGAAAGGCTTGGCTCCTTGCCCTGGCTGGAGCATCTCCCAATGGGATGATGATGTAATTTTATCAGTCATGCAGTGGGACTTAATGGCCCAGCAGCAGGTGATATCTTCGTGGAGGGAGGATGGGTTGTGGGAAGGATAAAGATGATTGCCCCACCTGGTTTTAACAAATGGCCCATTAGCAAAGAATACTTCCCAGGGAGATAAGGAATCACTGCCCCACCCAGCTTGAACAGATGGTGATAGATGACACGTTTCTGGTCACATCCTGTATTGCAACCCAAGACAAAGGGCTTCTAGCCCCCTCTCTCTTCCAAGATAATGTTAAGAAGGTCCAGTACTAGGGAACAAGAAAAGGAAAGCAATACACTTCAGTTCCTGGCTCATGCCCTAGACTATGCCATGGGTGAGACATGGGTTACAAGGAAACAGGTAGTTTAGAGGAAAAAAAAGGCCTGTAGGTGTGTGTCATGGTTTGATATTTGCCAAATGCCAGGCACTCATTAAAGTCATTCACTCACCCGCTTCTGCTACAGTTGTAGAGAGGAGAGGGAAAAACAAATTAACGAAGGGCTCATGAGTCGAGATAGGGACAGGGAGAAAAACACTCTAAGGGCAAAACAGGTTCAAATTCAAAGGTATAAGGTAAATGTATTATAAACAGAGACAAAGGAGGACAATGAAAAGTAAAAGAGGCCTTTAGAACACTTTTTTTCCCTCCCAGTTTCCTCCTTCCCACCGACAGCGCATGGAGACAGGACAATGGCATTTTGGTCAGTTCATCACTCAAGATCTTCTTTTGTTCACTCAAGGAGAAGAGTCTTTGCTATGCTGCGGGGTCCCTCCCATAGGCAAACAGTTATCCCAAAACTGTTGTGCCATGGGTCTCTCTTCCATGGGGTACAGTCTTTTAAGGATAGACTCTTCTAGTTTGGAAGCAAGGGCCCTCTCTCTCTATCTCTGGAAACAAGGGCCCTCTCTCTGTACTCGGGTGCCCCACTAGATCACAGCTTTCTTCCTTTTTTTCACCTGCTCCAGTGTGAGTACTTTTCCTATGGGCTGTGGGTGGATATCTGCATCCCCTGTGGACTTCATGTATTACAGGGGGACAATTTGTTTCACCATAGTCCTCACTACGGCCTGCTGAGGAATCTCAGCTCCAAAGCCTGGAGCACCTTTATCCTGTCCTTTTTTTCCATTGACTTTGGTGTCTCCATGTTTTCTCTCACATGTCCTAACTTCCTCCTCTTCTCTGACTAGAAGAAAAATGCCTTGTAGGTTTCATTGCCAACAAGTTCCACCAATCCAAAGATTCCTGCAGGATCCTGCAGTGCCGAGAATTCCATCTCATCTAGGCTCTGTGCTGGGGAGCCACCTGCCACCTTTTTGCCATCAGCGAGGCAGCCCCGCCACCATCACACAGGCCTGGTGGCCACCACAGTGCTGGGGCTATTTAACTCCTCTCTTCAAGCAGGGTGCTGGGAAAGAGAAGCTGCTGCTGCCACTCCTGCCCTTCCACCCTCATCAAGGTTGGCCAGGGGTGGCCAGGATGGCAAAGCACACCAGGGCTGCTCTGAGAAGGCAGCAGCCATGGCAGCACATCATCATAGGCTGTGCCAGGTGGGTGCCAGCAGCAGTGCCTCGCCATCCCTGGAAAACACTGTGCTTGCGCTGTTTTGATTTTCTTCTTGAATATGTCATCACAGAGGCTTTATCAACCTCTCTAATTGGCTCAGTAGCGTGTCCAGATCTATATAATCGTGTTTAATAGCATGTGCAGTGTGATAGTTTATGCAACTGTAATATATGAATATAATGCAAGCATGACAACAGTGTTGGTGTAGCACTGTTCAATTCTAAGATAACTGAGAGATGACTTTGATGATGGCAGCGGGTATCTACAACAGCCTTAGCAGCATGCAGTCATGGAAGAGTTAGCTACCCTGTTATGATTGCTGCACCCAAATCCCTGGATTTTTCTGGGGCTAAAAGGTCTGCAAGATCCTGATCTTTTGCTCCTGAGCATCCCTTTCGATGGTTTAAGGCCTCAGATGTTGCACATGGCCAGGATAATCTGGTAAAGGACACAGCCACCATAGCACCTGATGCTTATGACCTGGTGGTAACAATGCTGGTCCTCTTCTGCTGACCCCAGCCTTGTTATCCTTGGGTTTTCCATTTAGCTGCTTAGACAACATGACTTATGGCTTTCTGGCCTTCAGTCACTCAATTTTCTGGACAGATTCATCATTACTGAGTCATTTGCTGAGCTGATCCAAAAGTCACAAATCATAGCATCTTCATCCTGCAGCTCTTCCCCAGGGGACACTATTCCCTGAAACCACTCAGA
Organism: Muscicapa striata striata; assembly: GCA_030060385.1. Taxonomy (NCBI): domain Eukaryota; kingdom Metazoa; phylum Chordata; class Aves; order Passeriformes; family Muscicapidae; genus Muscicapa; species Muscicapa striata. Next base: position 133,346 of record JAREIS010000418.1, on the reverse strand, counting down.
GGTCAGAGATGAACTCTGCTTTTCAACGGTCTATGCATTCTAACAATGCCATTTTTGCACTTTTTGTCCTAAGTTCTACAAATCATGATAAATGAGCAAGAGAATAAATCTCTCCATGATAATACCAATAGTTTAACTGTTGTCTTACAAATACATTGCTAAGGACAGTAGAACAGAAGTAATTTTACTCTGATAAGGACAGAACAAAATAGCACAGCTTTGGAGAAACAAAGGATGTAACTTAAGCAAACAGAAGTCATACAAAACACAACAGGATGCCAGCATAGCTTTGCAAGGCTGACAAAGCAGAAGTTATGGAAAGCAATGATATTGCTCTAATGCAAAATGGGGGTTGAGGAACAGCCACCTAAAAATGACACTGGATATTGAAGACAAACCCCAAAGAACCATATAACAACTTCCAGTAAGGGGTGCAACTATGTAAAATAAAGTAATACACATACATCAAGTAAGCAGGGATAGCCAATGAGTATGTCATCAGTGTGTATGATTAAAACTCACACTTTTGAGCATTTACCCAACCCTCAGAGCACTCATTTAGTGGAAGGATTCTCTGAGCTACCAGCACACTGCAATGAAGAATGCTACTTTCTAATACTCAAAACTGTGTTAGAAAGTTTTTATCTGGCCAATTTCTGTATCAATGTGAGGCTTTATACTTAGGCTAGGACAATGATTAGTATATTATACATTAGTATATAAGTCTTTCATCATAGAGAATTCTAAACATATTTCTTAAACTAACAGAAGGAAAGTTACACTAACGTTTAATTAGTCCATGGTACTCTCTCCCCTGCTATGAACAGAGACTCCTACAGACATTGTGTTTTTCATATTTATATAAAGATTTTTTTCTTTCTTTGATTCTTCTTGATATCATTTGCAATTTACAAAGTATGTGTCCCCCATGAGCTATGGGACATAGCATGGACCATTTAAAGTGGGCTAAGTTCATTTTTTTACTAAGTATTGATAGTAAATTTGATCCTACCTAAGTGGTTGCAGAGTTGGGGCTGAGCAGGGTAAAACAACTACAACAGAGTGTATAACTCATCAGGTTGGTTTTTCTAGGACAGTAGATGATTATTATTGAAGGTTCTGAGAAAGAAGACTTAGGATGCAGGGTCCTCACCCATATCACTCCCTCAGGACACAGCTGACTGCCTTCTCTAGTGCTTTTCCTCTCACCCAACCAGAACCCAGTGAGGCTAAGAGCACTTCAAACTTGATTTAACCTACTTTTAAGTCATGTTTTGTATGCACTTACTGATATATTCTAAAAAAAAAAAAAAAAAAAAAAAAAACAAAAAAACCAAACCAAAAAACCAAAAACAAAAAACAAACAAACAAACAAACAAACAAACAAACAAAAACCCAACCCAAAACCAAAAACAAACAAACAAAAAAAGAGCCATCCTTATTTGAATGAAAAATATCTTCCATATGATCTTACTAGGAGACAGTATTTGAGCAATGGTTTCCCTTTATATGACCTTTCAGCATTCATATACTTATTTTCTTGTTCTTCCAAGGCTCTGGAAAAGAGTATCATTCCAAGCCATATTTAGTAATGATTTCTCTATGAAGCTAAATACAATTTCTAGAAGAGCAGTTGCATATCTACTGCCTAGTAAAACACATACAATATATTATATCTAATGTACTATATTATATCATACAATGTGTTACATTGTATCATAATGTACTTACTACAATATATTGTATCATATATTGTATCATATATTGTATTGTACAATATATTGCACTTAATACAATACATTGTAATTTTTCCAGGTGTGTGTGTGTATAAAGATACTTGGAGTTTTTCTTGCTAATATTTCTAACTAAACTGTAAAATAAAGAACAGTAAATTTTCCCTAACCCTTTTTTTCCATCCCATTTCTGCAGAAATTGAGAGTTTGGCCCAGGCAGAGCCTGTAATTTAGATGTTTCATGGCTCCCATCACCTCTGAATCACATTCTCAGAGGGCACTACAGTTTGCATGATTGAGTCCCTCTATTGCCTAGCTGTCTTTTGAGTAATGTTATGCCTCTTATCACTCATCACAAAAACTCTTTTTTGCCAGGAAGCTGACTCTAAAAAATCATCAAATTAAACACAAAACTGGGGGGAAATGTAACGTATCTTAACATACAGCAATGTGGAAAGTTAGACCTATTCTTGACTAGATTTTAGACTGCACATATGTTTCAAACACTTGTTAGCTTAACGAGGTACATTTGATGGAAATAGCCATTTTTTCAGCATGAAGAATTTGAGCTTTTTTCCCCCACTTTTCAGTTGCAGAATATTATAGCCTTACTATGTTTTATTTACACTTGTGTAGAGATATCTCCCTACAATAATAATTTCTTCTTGGGAACACTGGCATTTGCATATTGTTAAGTACATTCATTAATGCACGTGTGTGCCAAATTTTCAGAGAAGACATTAGCAGATCATTAATCATTTACGTATATTTACTGCTAATTTGGTGACTGAATTCATGCCAGCCTTACCAGAATGAGCTGCTGCACAGCATTAGTCACTTTTTTTGCATTGCACTGGTGACAGAGGAAGTAGAACTTCTGGGAACTATCCAAAGATCTATTAGTGGTGGTGGCAGGTCTACAAGTCTTTTAAATAGCTCCAGGGATGGTGACTCAACCAATTACCCTGTTCTAGCCTGTTCAAGTGCCTGACCACCCTTAAATGGAGAGATTTTTCCTAATATCCAATCTAAACATTCCCAGGTAAAACTTGAGGTAATTTCCTCTCATACTGTCATTAATTTCTTGGGAGAAGAGACCGACCACCATCTCCCTACAACCTCCTTTCATGTAGTTGTAGAGACATAAGCTGTCCCTTGAGCCTCTTTTTCTCCAGGCTAAACAAATTCAGCTCCCTCATCTGCTCCTCAGAACCCTTGTGCTCCAGACCCTTTAATGCACTGGCTCTAAAATCTGAATTTACTGGATTAAAAAAAATAATAAATCTATCCAGTACTTTATCATTTACAGGACTCAATAACCCAAAAAACTAAGCTATCAATAAACTGGATAAAATCATCATTATACCACTACTAATCCTCTTTTACCAGTTTGTAAATATGTCTCCACCAAGAATGTCAATCCTTAATCATTGAAGTCTTTCTAACAAATCTTGGTAGTAACAACCATACATCTGTGTCATGTAGGAAGACTTGTAGCTCTTCCACATTTTCTTGAGCTTTATGCATTAATATGGAGGTAGTTTATTTTCCTTGCAATAGTTTTACCATTCAATTCTGATGATATTCTTCCTTCACAGTGCTCAAGCTCCATCAATGCGATGAAATATTTTCTGCCTGGAAAAGTCATTCCAGATTTATACATAAAAGTAATCAGAGTATCAACTGGTAATTATGAGGTGAACATTTTAAGTAAATTTACTAGCCTGGTTTTGGTAGCAGGGAGGGGTTACAGAGCTGCCTTCTATGAGAAGCTGGTGGAAACTTCTCCTACGTGCCAATCCCTGATGGCTCCAAAGATGGACATGCTGCCAGCCAATTGGGCCAATTAAAAATGATGGTAAGGCCTCTGTGATAATAGATGTAAGAAAAATTCAAGATCAAATAGAGTTGCATAGTTGAAACTGCAACCAGAGAAGAGTGGAGTATGCAGAGATCCACCCACAGCCCATGGGATCCATGGGGGATGCAGAGATCCACCCACAGCCCATGGAGGAGCCCCATGCTGGAGCAGGTGGGTGCCTGGAGGAGGCTGTGACCCTGTGGGAGACCTGTGGAGAGAGGGGCCCTGCTCCAGGCTGGAGCAGCCTGTCCTTGGCGGCTGCATCCCATGGAAGAGTGATACATACTGCAGCAGCTTGAGAGGGACTGGTGCCCATGAGATGAACTCTCATTACAGGAGTTCACAAGGAGCTGTGAACTCCTGAGATGGAACCATGCTGGAGAAGTTGATGGAAAACTGTCTCTCATGGGAGAGACCCCATGATGCCGCAGAGGAACAACTCCTCTCTCTGAGCAGTGGGAGCAGCCTCGGGGGATGACTTGATCAAAATTGAAATATTTGATTTCCTTTCATGGAGCAGTTTTCCTTAAAAAGAGCTTTCCTTAAATAATTTTCCTTAAGAATTGTTTTTCTCCTCATGTATCAAGTGACACACATTTATGAATAATAATAATAATCTTACATTTTACAATCTTTCATCAAGAAATACTAATTAATCAACCAAACGGCAAGTACTCATTCTGTTTTGCATTATATTGTGTTGTTGGTATGCAGTTGACCCGTAACTGGAGAGACAGACAGAATGTTTAAATGCCAAATACATTTCTTCAGCCTAGTCAGAAAAGTAGCTCTGCAATAAGAAGCATTTCCCAGGCTGAAAGAACTCAGTCAAATGATTGCCAGGTAAATTTGCTGAAAATTTGTCAGGCAGTGAGTAGTGTATTTGAAATCAGTATGACCAAATACCCACGCAATACTAACACAGAATCATGAAGTCACAGAAACTATACAAACCAAATTTTATTCCAGTGCATAATTTCTTGGAAAAAGCTTGTTGCACAAATGTATTTGCCACAGTACTGGAAATAGAGTAAGGCATTGTGCATCAAATTGTTATCTGAAAATCTGATCTGCCCTTTACTGTTTCTGTTATTATTGTTTTTTTCCAGAAACCTCAAAATATATGTGGAAGAGTTCATGAGGCATATTGGAAAGACAGAATACAATGAGCAAAACAGAAGCCTTAATGGTGACATTGTTTGATGGTCATCATAGTGGTGATGCTAGGTTGATGGTCGGACTTGATGATCTCAAAGGTCTTTTCCAACCTTAATGATAATGTGATTCTATAAGATAGAAATATATGATCTGAGCTTTACAATTAAATGAAAGGGAAAAAAGTGCAAAAAGTAATAAAATGTGCTAATAGAAAATTTAAAACTAATGGGGTAAATCTGTACTTCTACTGTCCAAGGATACATTTTTGCTTCTCTTAGCTTGTGGGTTAAATTAATAAGAAATTTTTTTCCAGACTTTCCACTTTATTTTACGTTGCCCAGTCATTACATCCTGCAGAAATGAAAAATATTATCACTGTTCAGAAAAGGTACTAGTTGTTCCTTTGGGCAAAATGTAACTAACTTAAAGAAACCTGAAGACTAGTTTTCAGTACTTTTTTTTCTTTAACAATAAAATGACAGTGCTCCTTTGGAAGAAGATGTTGGAAAGGATTGTTTACTAACTGTCTCTTTCCATTCTACACAGCCACACATTTTCACAAGTCTCAAAGGAGCTAGAATCTTTGAGATTTCTGTCCCTCTTGGATTGAAATGGCATTGTACACTAATGTAAAAAGTCAATAGGAGTAGGTGAGAAAGAAGGGTGCAGAGAAACAGAGAGGCATAATGGTCAAACGTCCAGTTCTCTCCAGGAAAATCCCCTAAAATACCTATGTGGAGCAAGACTTAACATTTTTCTATCCCCATATGCCTCCTTGTTCTGCTTTGTAGGGAAACATAAAGGCAGAAAACAATTGAATAGCTACATCACAAGCCTTCTTCTTTTCTCTCTCTGTACAAAGTGCAAAGATCCTTTCACATGAAACCGGCACATTTTCTGTTTCCATAGATGTTGTCATCTTCCTTTATGGATGTCAGAGCACATGCAATGCAGAGCATGAACTAACAGCAAGAATACTTTGCTTTCTTTTGAATTTCTTACTGGCTTAGAGAGATAACTAAACAGAAATTTCCCCTAACAAGAATATCAGCTGAAAAATATATTAGATAATTAGGTCGAAGTAGCTCATCATATTCACTGTGTATTCTAATTTGTTGCTTGTTTTTCTTCCATAGCAAATAACTTTTGCTTATATAACAAGCTATTATTATTAGGCTAACCTCACTCAAAAGTCTGACTCAGCTACTAATAACACTAAAGATAAAGGAGCACTTACTGCTTGTTTTCAGATGGGTTTTAAGTTATTCTGCTCCCACTGAGTCAGGAGCTCTTTGCCAAGAGCTTTTAAAATCCTCCACTTCTGCCATTTGAACTGGTGCCTTTTTGACAATAGTAAGCAGCACATTCAGACCCCCAGTATGTACACCCACATACAATGTCCTGCCTGCTCACACATCAATTTACATTGACTTTGTTATTTTGCCAACCTTTCTTAATTCCACCAGTCATCCTTCCTTTCTGCAATTCAAATGAGTCATGGAATCCTGTGATCTGTTGTAGCATAAATGTTTTCCTACATTTTTGCTGAAGAGCATTTTCCCAAGATCCTCACTACAGGCAGTGACTTTAAGTACTTTCTAAATAAGGTCTTGAGAGTTATTTCTGTAAATGTGTCTTCATTTAGCAGCTGAAGTACCCTAGCTCCATAATGCATCCCCCAACAATATTTTTGTGTTCTAGCTCCTACCTTGATTCATAAAATGTGATATATTCTGTTTCAGGACTGGGAGAAAGGCTCTTTGACCATGTGGTCCTTTAGACTGTAAAGCTTTGTATTTGGTCTGGCTGAGATGGAGTTAATTTTACCACAGCAGCTCTCACAGTGCTTTGCATTAGTAGCTGGAAAGGTGTTGACAATACAGCAGTGTCTTGGCTGCTGTTGAGCAGTGCTGGCACAGCACCAGCCTCTCTTTTCACCATTAGGCTGAGATGAGCAAAATCTTGGGAGGAGACAGAGCCAGGACAGCTAATCCAAACTAGCCAAAAGAATATTTCATATCATGTTATGTCTGGTCAGCAATACAACAATACAAATGAAAGGAAAGAAGAAGGAAGCGGGGGGGGGAGATGACATTTGTTGTTACTATGTTTGTCTTCCACAGCAATTGCACATATAGAAGCTTTACTTCCAAGAGATGGCTGGACATTACCTGCTGATGGGAAGTAGAGAATACATCTGTTGTTTTCCTCTGCTTCCATGTGAAGCCATTGTTTTTTCTTTATTAAACTGCCTTATTCTTGACCCATGTGTTTTTTCCATCCTACTTTCTCCCCTCCCCCAGTCCTTCTGAGGAAGGAAGTAGCAAAGTAGCTTGCACCAAGAAGGCAGGCAGAGTCAACCTACCACAAACTCTTAATTTTGCACAAATTTGAATCATAGGCCTTCTGTGAGCATACTTAAAGGGGCCTGCAATATGTTTCTGTATTGTTTCCTCTGTTTTTTCCCCAGAGCAGGACACCCAAATCTTCTTTGCAGCTTCAGGGTTGTACACAGGTAACAGTTCTCCAGTTTGCTGAAGCTTTTTAAACTCAACTGGTCATTCATTACAGTAACAAGACACATCAATCACCACAGTATAACCCTGTCCCTTTCTTCACCTGAAGATTACTATTCATTGCTTAGAAAAAGAAGTCAATCTTCTTAAATAAATCCACTCCTATTAAACGAGAAAATGGGGGGGAAAAAAAGAAGGGGGACAGTTGTGATTCCACAGGGCTCAGAGACTTGTTAAACTAACTATTCATCCACATAGGGGTTTTTAGGCTCCTATTTCATTCAAGCAGATCAATTCTAGAGATAATCAGTCTTCTGGTGCTTCCCTTCTGCTTTCCAGAGTTGTTTGAGAACTCTCTGAAGTAATTGAAATTTAAATCTGTCTTATGCATTGTCCCAAGGAAAGCTGGGGAAGGTTTGGCAAAGCCCTCTTCCTTAGAAGGGAGGGGTGCAGATGGTTGACCTGCATGGAGGGGGAGGGAGGGGGGGGTATGGTGGGGTAGTGAGTGCACAGCAGCATCAGAGTGAATCCTTAATTTAAAATTAGTTCAAAACTAGGATTTGGACAACTACTATTTGTCATTGCTTAAGGAAGCCTGGAGTCTGTAACTTAGTCTGGCTCAGTGGAAGAAGTATGGGATTGGGAAAGACGAGACATGGGATTCTCATTTTCATTGCTCCAGTATCGTCGATTGCTTCTGTCTCTCCTCTCTGCCCACTTGGATCACTATAAACAGTAAGCTCTTTGAAGCAGAGACCATCTCAACACATTCTGTGCAGTTACAAATCACTGTCTTAACACTTTTACTCATCTACTCTAAATATTTTTCTTTTGAAGATACACTGGTGACTACAGCAGACCAAACTTTCAAAAGAGAAACAGCCTGAACATCAATACTCTTGTTAACCATGTTCAACTTATTTTAGCAGCTAAAAAAAAAAAAAAAAAAAAAAAACCAACAGGAAAAAAAAAAAAAGTCTATCCCAAGAATGTTGATTTTTACCTTAAATATGTCTCTTAAATTTTGCTCAAAGACCAATAGGGGAAATTAGATGGATTTCCTTCATAGACAAAATTTCAGCTGCTGAAAACTACTTCTGTCACATGAGCATCTGATGGATGTTAAATACACTCAGGCAGCTTGGTGTGCAAGCTGCAGTGCAGGCTGCAGACTGAGCTCTGTTGAGACAGGAGGAGTTCGTGTCCAAGCACAAGACCCTTTGCACACTAAAGGGCACCTTGGCCTGGCCAGGTGATAGGACACTAGGACACTGAGAAACAGCAGGAGCTGTGGGCTCTGGATGAAAAGGGAGACTTTGGTGTGCTTAGACTGTGAAGGTATAAAAGTCCAGGGGTTCCTCTGTTCAGGGTCCCTCCTCAGAGGCACCAGCTCAAGCTGTTGTTATCTAGTTGTCACACCAAGATTAAACTATTTTAAGGATCTGGACATGTGAGACTTTGTTATGGGAAACTTGGGGTTGAGCTGCTGAGGAATCCTGGTCTGAATGTGAATGTGAGGGGTGTAGCTGTGAAAGGGCTTCAGTCCCAGCTCAGGTGGTGCAAATGTGACTGCCAGAGTGGCTCCTGGGTGATCAGACAGGGAAGCTTTCTCAGCATGGAGATCACAATCAAAGAGATTTTTTCCTTGTGCCCTGAAACTGGATGATACTCAGACGCCTGAGCAGTGATGTCTTAGGATGCACCTCGGTGATGGATTGAGAACCAGAGAATTCTCCTGAAAAATGAATTCTCCTTTCCCTTCTCTTTACAGATGTGCAGATGTTGGCAGAACTACTTATAGGATACCACAACTCTCCTGCTCAGATTTGCCAAAGACTCACACTGTAACAGGGACAACATGAAAGCTACTCCTGATGTCTCTCTTGGCATTTGGGTACTTTGATCTCACTACAAGGTGTGCAGCTCTCTTCATTAACTGATCACCTACTTAGAGACCTGAGCACCAGCTGAGATCTTCAGTATTTTGACACATTGACTATTTTTTCTTTAATCAACCCTGCAGCCTATCATTCATAAGTAGCTTTACCATCTCATTTGGAAATTGTTAGGAGATGCCTTTTAAAAATATTATATATTTCTAAACTACAATGAGATGAATGCCGTAGACAATAGATACCAGAAGACACCAACTCATTATTCAAAGCATTATCCCTTTCCCCAGCTAGAAAGTAATATGTTCTCTGATCAGGGGATTTATTTTACTCCTCATGACACTAGATAACCTAGATCAACTAAAATATCATGCATAAGATTTTAAATACTTCTTTAGCTTCCCTCCAAATATTTTACAATAGTTAGTGAATTAAATTGTATTTTAAGCTCTCACCTTCTCAACTCAAGCTTCCTTTATTATTTTGGAAGATGGCAATATGAAGAAGACATTTTTAAAAGCCTCTTTTTTCATTTCACAAGCACACAAATAATTAATTGCTATTTAAAGCTGAATGATGAGCTAAAAGATGGCATACATCACAGTTTAGCCAACCCTGACACACAGGCTATATTAGTAAAGAAGCTACCCACATAATAAAAAGGAGCTATTCTGCTGCTAGAGGTAAATCACATTGCTGAATGACATAATCTGTACCTACAGTGGACACACATATGTAAGAGTGTTGGTTTTACTTGGCACAGAACCACTATTTGTTGACTAGAAGCACTGTCAAACCTCAGAACTAAGCGTTGAATGCTCAGAATCTATTCACCTCCACAAAGGACTGACTGGACCAAGGATCTAACCATAGGGAAATGGTACTGTGACCCTCTGTGAGCAGGCAGAGGCATGAAAAAGATGAAGATGTGGTCCCATCCAGAGCACAGCTGTGTGGGATGGGCATGCAATAACTGAAGGATGCCTTAGGTCAGCAGTATCTACATACCCATGGCCAGGGGGAGGCAGGGAAGCAGCCTCCATTACATGCCTCTGAGTCACTGCACCTCCTGGGTCAGTCCCCTGGGAAGCAGTTTGCAATGACCAGGACCTAACTTTTAGTCATCAAGACCATACAGAAATGATACCTGAACAGAACCAAGGAAGGCACCTGAAGTCAAGATGCAGTCAAAGAGGGGTTATGGGAAAACAAAATCCAGATGGGGTTTGAATAACCATATCTCAGCATAAACCAATTAAATATGGAGGCCACTCTTTTTATTTCTTCTCCTTTTAATACCTGTGTAGTGGGAGCTAAGCTGATATGTATGCTAGCAAAAACGCTGGAAGTAGAAGCATGAGGTAGAGGAGCAAGTTCTAGCTGAACCACATGGGAAGGCAGCTTTTACTCTAGCTACCTACATTAGTTTTGTAAGCACATCAATGCACAGGTGATACGTTTGCATTCTTGTACTTCATGAACAAAAACTAATTAACTGGTATGTGGATCAAATTAGAGAGAATTGCTCATATCCTAACACTAGCAGACCAAAGCAGCTGTTAATAAAAATAATACTCATATTCTGTAACCATTTCCTGTATGATCTGAGGTTCCCTTTCCCCTGTAGCATCACTGAAGATAATGGGGACTTCAAGTCGGTACATTACTATCAGGAAGAAAAGTACGACCGCATAATTGCAGCATGGATATTACTTTCTGAACTGGCTCATGTCAATAATATCAAAAGTCAAGTTTCTGAACTCCACTATCTTATCTCGCAGATTTTACATACCTGAGCTCACAGTGTGTGTTGCTTTGCACGGGCACTTTCAGAATTATTATATAAGTAAATCACCTGTAAGACGAAAAATTCTCTTTTGTAAATGACAGAGTTGTTCTGTCTTTAGACAGTGCAATCTTCATTGAATTAAAGGTATTTAGTGCACAAGAAGCACATAACAGCTTTCAAGATGATGAGGTAATCTTCATGATTCATCCTTGAGAAAAAAATCATGTTAGAAAAGGAATTTTCTGGTGGGTTTTTTTTTGGGTTTGTTTTGTTTTTTGGTTTTTGGTTTGTTTTTTTACTAAAATGGCCCCTTCAGACACTTCCACTTGTTTCAAATTAGGGAAAACCCAACTGCTCATTTTACAAATGGATGGATCAATGTAAAGTGTTACAATCCCACAGCAGTCAGTGTAAAGACAGATGTCCTCAGCACCTGATAAAAGTATTTTGAACTTCCTCAGTTAGCATTTTGCTGGCATGCTTTTGAGGGTTCACAGACGTCACTGCTCCGGAGATGACTGTAGAAACAATAAACTAGTACAACCACTAGTTTAGGTAGCAGATCACAATAAAGAGCTGGAAACCTTGGTTTTCAAATATTCCTGAACCTGACTCAGATGCTTACATATAGTAGCCCTTATTCCTATTTATGCTTTAAAAGTTATTTGTCCTAACACCAAACACAGAAACTAATTTTCCTTTCAAGTCAGTTGGAATGATAAATCATTATTCTGGGGACAGGGACCAGAAAATTGTTTCCAGTATATAGGAGCAATTAACATGGAATGTGGAAGAGAAAGCTAGTTCCACAATAAGAGCAAATGGCAAATATGACTTCTTTTTGGGGTCAAATTTTGTCTTACAGAATACAGAAGAATACTCTTCTTTTAATGTGTATAATACTCCATCACTATTGAAAACATTCTGTGAACTTGCAGGGCAGAAACAAGAAAGTCTACAAGCAGTACAGCATAGTGGGAACACTTGACAGTGAGATCGGCATGAATGAATGGAGAAGGTAAACTGGACTTGACTGAGGCTTTATTTTCCTTTCTTCCATGCAAATACTGTTTCTTTGAAGTAACATTAGCGAAAGCAATTCAAAGCTCAGCCATGTGTACACAGCACTGTTATTTCTTTGCAGCAACTTTCGTTGTAATAAAAAAGTAAGACCTTTTACCTTGATACAGAGCTTTTCATCTTCAAAGCATTCTCACAGATACATTCTTGCTAAGCTGAACACCCCTTAACAGTTAAGGTTGATTACCATCACCATGCATCATTACATGCATGAAAGTATTTGATGTCTGAAGAGGGATTAAAACTCAAGGGTCACTATGTCCTAATTGCCCACAACAGGCCTTTTCTCAGGTTTGGTTTGTACTGTTTAGAATTGTCTTCTTATACACAGACTGTTTTCTATATTTACCTAAATAATATACTACTTTTTTAATTAAAAGTGTTTTTTATACTAACAATAATGTTTCTGTTCATTTGATCAAGGTTTCCAAGCTCTGTCAGCCCTATGACCAACTGTTGTAATAGTTGTGGGGGACTTAAATTGTCAGGTCTTCCCAGACTTCTAAGTACTCTCAGGGTTTTCAGGTAGTGACTACATGTAGACTTCCAAAAAACTCCCTTGAGACATTAAAAATTATTTTACATCTAAATTTGAAAGGCATTCATCTGCTTTATAAATTACCTGTTTTGATCTAAAGGTTCTTTTGTATTTTTTGAGTTGTGTAAATCAAAGAAGAGAAATTTCAAGTAATTGTGCACTTATTTTATTTTTGAAAAAAATAAAACATCATTTAAGTGTTCCTGTTTATTCAGATAAATGGATTTACAGTTCATCATTTAGAATATGAAGTACAAAGGGCAATCTCTGGGAAAATACAAAGCTATCACTTTATTTTAAGGTGTTCTTTTCTGTAATGTCATAAATAGAATTGTGAACTGAAATTGCAACCTTTCTAGTAATCCTGTAACAAGTATCTTTTTAATAGTTTGTGTTCATTGTGTTTTCCTGAACATTCTGGTTTTGTTGGGATGGTGTTCAATTACCTGCTTCCAAATTCAAATGGCTGCTGTAGAAAGCTGACTACTCACAATGATAAGGGTAGTGTTAAATATGTCTGGATTAGTTTCCTGATGAGCAGGAACTGCACTGGATTCCATCTCTCAATCCTATAACAGTATTTTAATTTTAAGCTATTCAAAACTGAGATATCAAAAGCATATGGTATACAGAAATGAAAGCATTTAAAATGTTCATTTCACAAAGCACTGCTTCTTATGTGTCACTGATCAGTTAACTAATTTTGAAGGCATAAATACATGTATGCCTTAATCTAGGTTCTAAGGTAAGTAATGGGAACTCATTAATTTTTGATAAACATCTCACTTGAAGACTTGCAAAATTTCATATTTATACAGGTTTTTCTTCTAGTAAACTGCTAAACTGAAATTCACACGGTTCAAATGTGAAAAAGTACTTTGAGAGTGCTGTTTTTTAGCTCCTTTTCTGATTCTGATTCTAAGCTGTCCATCCCTTGTCTGGACTGTGCCAAAACAGTTGTTCAGACCAGCTATCTTCAGAAACTCCATCTAATGAAGGTTTCTTTGAGCTTCCAGCTCAACATTTCTTCAAGTATCTATGTCATTAACAATCCAGCGTGAGCAGTCCTTTTGGCTTGCTGCTCAGATTTAATGTGGATATATGGGGAGGATTATGCAGAGCAATACTCCTACAAAACACACAAAGCATCAGAGAATCCAAAGGCAGAAGACAGGCATTTTAAAGAGGAGTAAGAACCAACTTTTAACTTCCTGTCCCTGAGAGTGCAAACAGTGAACACTTTCCACACTATTTGAGCAACACGAACTCTCATATTCAAAAAGCAAACATATTGCACGTCATTGTGGTCAAAGATGAATACTGCAACACAACTGACACATCTTTTTATAAGCAATTCAGCAAAGGAGATTTGTAGGAGTAAATGCAAAGAATTGCCAAGAATTATTCATTAAAAGATTCTGTACACTAAAAGCAGAACATATGCCTTCAACAGAACAAGAAAAACATGGTAAATTTCAGTCATATTGTGGTATTATGGCTACACACTAAAGCCATAAAAGAAGTTAGCTACAACTTCACCTGAAAAACAGTAACTTCAGCTAAAGAAGTGAACACAAAGCATCACTCATGTCCTTCTTTCTCTCTTTATATCATGATTTTCCAAAGTAAATTTCTTGTTGGTATGCTCTACATTCTGATCTGCAGTAAGAATGTTTCAGCCATGGAGATGAACATGCCAGCAGAGTACAAAGATTAATAGCACACACTGAAGACAGTGTTTAAAAAAGAAAAAAAATGTTTAAAAAGTGCTTAAAGCTGCACAGAGAGCACATTCCAGCTAAAGCACGAGTTCAGCACTAGCTGCTATTGCCTTAAGTTATAGGAATATCTGTTCCTTTTGGTATACAAAGAACTGCCACAAGATCTTAGCAGTTAAAATGTAGGACATATGTCCAGTGGCAAATCTGAGCCTGCATTTAATAGCAGATGTGTGAAAATAGCAAGTCTAGCTGGCCAAGGTGTCTCCAGTAGATAAAGCTGCTTTAAAGAAAATATGTCAAACACTTTTACAAGCAAGTATTCCAATTAACAAGATAGTGGCTCTTTTTGAAAGCTATACATTTTATAAAAATATATCCAGATTTGTAACTACCTACAGAAACAAAAAGCATAAATATATACAAACTATTGATTCAAAATGTAGGATTATGGTACAGTAAAACAAATGTTCTTCCTAAATGTATGGACTTGTAGCAACAAGAAAAACACCACAGATAGGAAAATTTTAATATTAATACACAATAAAAGTGTTTTTCTATCACTTAAAGCTCTATTTAGCTTGGAGAGTTAAACACATGTAAACTTCCTATGTATACGTACTTCAAAAAGAACGTTGTTTTTTTTTTTTTTTTTTTGCAAAGCACGCTCCAGTTTGTTCTCGGACATATTTTCCATACTGAAAAGACAGCCCTTAACTTGAAGCACATTAAAATTCTAAATTAATTGGATTTTATTTTTTTTTTTCAATTTAAAACAAACCTCTCTTACTTAGTTAAAAACATTCAAAAATAGCAATTTTCATGTAGGTTAGGGCTAGACTTTTGGTTTCATTTTGCCGTATCTGGCACTGCAGGGCTAATTTGCACTTTGTCGCTTCCTGTCACTGTTTCATAGGACACTTCAGGGATTTCCGTGGTGCAGTTTAACTCCACCTCTGCTGGCAAACTCAAAGATTTGAATGGCGGGAAAGTCAAATAAACCACTGAGTTTACAGTAATATGGAAAGGTGGTCTGACTGAAATACAAACCCTGCGAAAGTTAGGTTTTCAGAGAGACGGAGCTAGGATTTGGCAATCTGCGCACACGGCTGCACCTTTAAGAAGTCAAACTATTTCGATCACACCCCCGCAGCACCACTCCGGGAGCATGCAGGTCGGAGAGGTTAAGCAGCTAGCGAACCGAGCGGCAGCTCGCGAACCGAGCGGCGTTTAGCCCGGCCGGGCCGCGCTCGCCTCACGGTCCGGCAGGTCCGAGCCGGCCGCACTCCCCGGGCCGCGCCGCGGGGTGCTGCCCCCTGGCGGCGGGGAGCGCCCGGGCGGGCTGCGCGCGGCGCCGCCCCGCCCTCCCGCCAGCATGGCCGCCGCCGCCTCCTCGCTGCCCGTGAAGGTAAGCGCGCTTCCGCCCAGCCGCGCCTCACGAGGAAGAGGTGCCGTCCATCACCGGCCGCAAACCCTCCCCGCCGCCGTTTGGCGGCGGCTGCGGGGCGAGATGGCGCGGGGCGCGCCGCTGCTCTCCCGCCGCTGCCGGGCGCGTGCGGAGAGGCTCTGCCTTCCTTCTTTCCTCCGTCCCTCCTGCCCTCCGCGTCTTTCCCCTCTTCCTGCCGCGTTCCCACCGCGCTCCAGCGCCGCCTGTCGGGAGCGGGCCCGGGAGCGCGGCCGTGCCGCTGCGGGGCGGCGCCCCGAGCGCTGCCCGGCCCGTGCAGCGGCGCCCGCGGCCGTCCCGGAAGAGACGGGGTTTGATTTTTGGTTTTTGTTTTTTTAAATCCGGAGAAATCAATTCCGTATGTCGGACCCGTGTGCGGTGCGTTGGGTTTGTCCGCGAGAGGGCTGTTATTAAACGTGCACGGAACTCTAAGCTTTGGCAGAAGTGAACAGTGCAAAACTTCCTCTCTTACGACATGTCTCCTGTGTGTTTGAAGAGCTGCTCAGAGCGGTGATGGCACTGGGGTGAGAAGGCCGGTGCTCAGGCTGGAATTTTAGTTTTCACGAGCACACATTATTTTTCTGCGGTGAAGTAGAAAAATCTCATTCGTTTTGGGTGTAGAAAGCAGTTATGACCTGTGTTCAGTGTACAGATTTATTCTCTTAAGTGTAAATTACACGCAGCTCAATGTTTATGTCCTTTGAAGCAAAATGATTTGTGATGCCATCCTCACCCCTTTCGCAGTATCCCCAAAACAGAGGGAAGAATACAGAATGGTTTGTTGGTGGCTAGCTGTCAAAAAGTCCTATAGGTGTTTGTGATATGTACTAGTGTTTAAGACTCGCAGGTGAAAAAGTGTAGGCTGTTACTGTTCTGATACCTCTATGCCTTTATCTTAAACCTGCTTGGAGAAGTTCACCAAACACCAGGTGAAGAAATGTATACACGTCAGTGTGATTGTTACTTGGACTTCCACAAAGAAACAGTAGGAAAACAGCTGGAGGACAGGGCTCAACTCATGGCTGAAGTGGATATACAAGGTTTGGTAGGCCACAGGCCCTGGCAAGCCGAGGCAGAGCCTTGAACAGAGAAGCAGAAGGTGTGTATGGTGTGCTTTGTTTAAGTTAAATCATGCAAGACCGTATGTGCCTGTGCTGGTTTGTACAGGTCTGTGCAGAGCTCTGATTAAGTAATGTTATTTAGAAATGCCAAAAGTGTAGTTGTGCTATTTTTAGCTATAGTTGAAAAGGTGTATATATTGATGTGTGAAATCAATAAATCAGCTTCATGCTTGCATCAAACGGGGGTCTTGTCTCTTCATTATGCAAGTGGGGGTCCTGTCTCTTTGTTGATCATTGTCAGTTGGTGTCGTCGATGGGAGGAGGTGATCACCAAGAGACACGTTTGATTTTTGTAGTTACTGGTGTGATAAATTTTTGTTAGGTTCACTTCTGTTGCTCTTTATGCCAGTGTTTGAGATTGACTCTACTGTAATGCCACTTTACTTGAGGTTTAGTTTGAGACAACCTTCAATACAGCCTCTGTTAACTTTTACAAGTTTTTACAAGTTGTGTCTCTTTGTAGGATGCAAAGTCTGGAATGGAGAATACAGTCTTACATCTTTTCATTCTTGAGGTCATTCCTAGGTGTGAGGCCAGTCCTCTGGCTTTTGAGGAATGGTGGAACTGTTCTTCTTTGGTCACATCCTCTCTGTCTTCCCATATGTTCAGCGCCTGGGTTGGTAGGTGGGAACAGAGCTCAGCACCCCTGACAGGGGTGCTGTGGTTTAGACATGGTGCTCTCCAATTTAGTGTTCCCACTGAAACCACTTCAAACCATGCATCTCTCCACCCCCTGCAGCAGAATGAGAGGAGAATTGGAGGCACAAAAGGTGTAGATTATGGGTTCAAATAAGAACAATTTACTGGAAAAAACAATGAGATAAGAAAACAAAACAGTAACAGCAACTACATAATCAAAGAGAGGTGAGCAGCTGATATGCAACTGCTCACAACTATGCAGAGGCCCAAAATACCCAATTGTCATGCTATCCTGATCCGGGATCCCTTCCTCTGTTTCTGGAGAATGATACAAAGTCATACAGAATAATCTTCAGGTCCTGGTCATGGCCCTATCACCCTACTGCAAAAATTAATCCTGTCCTGACCAGAACCAGGACAGGGTATCTTTCCCACTGAGCCTAGAGCATCTGCATTCATTTTGATAATTCAATAGAAGGTTTGGAAAGCAGAATTTAGTACAGAATCAGATTTTTTATGTCTAGTTCCCAGATGTAGATAGTATTTCCGGAGATAATGTTAACAGGAGGAAAATAATTGTCAAGTAAAAATAATTTTAGGATTAGAGCTGTCGTCTCCAAGTTGACCTTGCATGATTATAGAAGCAGCTACTTCAAAAATCTCTACTGGCCTAACTTTCCTTCCACTGAAGTAGCTCTGCAGTGAATTGTAAGTGAGACCACAATTTCCTTAGGTAGTGTTGCCTTAGGCAGCTTGAGGGTTGTCCAGACTGCCACTGAGGTAAGTTTGCAGTGAATAAGACAGCTCTTACACGTGCTTTGTGTTCTGCACCCTGGGAGCTGTGAATATTTTGCAAGCTCATTGCAGTCTGCCATTTCTGGCAGCATGGCTATTGTCGTAAAAGCCTGCACAGGAATTGAACAGTGCAGCCAAAGCACACGTTGATGCTGCTTCAGCAGCAAGGTTATGGAGCCTGAGAACAAATTTGAGAGCAACCACACCAGGCCTGTGCTGCCACAGGCCAGGCGTGCTGCTTTCTGTACAGGAGCAGTCTGTTACTCTGATGGATCTGTGTGTTTATAATAACCTTAAAGCATTGCCATTCCAAAATAACTTCTATGTCCTGCATCTGTAGCTGCTCTCTCCAGTATTGTACACTTTTCCTCAGTCCCAACAACTTTCACTTTGCTAGATGTAAAAGTTCAGTTCCTTTTTGAATCATAAGTCATAGGGCACTAGTAAAACAAGTGTTATATCCAGCTAAATCTAGTAAAGTTGCTGAAGGAACCTTTTTTTTCTCCTAGATTGAAAAAAGTTAAAGGGCACCATTTTGGTCCTGTCTTCTGTTAATGTAGCAACCACTAGTGTTTACCGAGTGTATGCATGCACAGTGTTAGAGATAGTCTTTTGTTGATTTTGAGTTGTGTGATTGTTCCTGTTGCATGCCTTCCAAGATTCTTGAGGCAATTTGTTATTCATCCTAAAGCATATGTAGTTTCCAAGATTTTCCAGGAGCAATCCAAGTTGGAACCTTTGTGATCACTAGGCAACACAAATAACATGGGAACAGACCCATCAATACTACTTCGAACACCGATCTAGGTCTTTCCGAAGGCTTGTGTGTGTATTCAGTGTCAAGAATATGTGGATTAGTACTGCTGTTTTCCTTTGTACTTCTTCTCGTGCGCCACAGGAGGGTAGCAGAAGGTAGTAGAAGATCCGTTTAAACTATCTCAGCGTATCAGCGTTTACACCACAGAGCCTCTGCTTGTTGAAAAGAAATGTTTAAGAGCCAGCTAATACAGTGGTTGAACAGATGGGGTCTCTATGAAAGTGAAAGTAAGAAAAAGCTAGATTAAGAGGCAGCCCTGTGTGTGTTGTGGAAGGAGGGTGTTATATATTGAAGTCTGGACATTTTTCTAGGGAAGTTTTCAGTCTTTGTGGTAATAAGTTATGTCAGAATGGTTCCGATTTTGTTCTTCCCTGACAGGCAAATCAGTCGTGATATATATTCAGCTTGAAAGTGATACAAACTTTGCAACAATTGGTCACATTGAAGAAAAAAAAGAAGTACTCATTTTCTCTGTGCGAGATAAATGGTGACAGATATCACTTTTAAATAACATTACTAAGCTTTCAGTTGTGAAAAGTTTGACATTAACAATTCCATCTAAAGAGTTATAAGTGTTCTGAACTCAAAAAAAAACTTGACTTGATTGAAAATGTAATTATCCCTAGAGAGACAAAAATCAAGTTACTTTTCAATTATGAACTGCAAACAGGAAAAATCAGATGCATTTTTTTTATCTGGAATATGCAATCACAGGCAAATCAAAATACAACAGGGATTTTAGTTGGGAAACCTCTTAGATTTTGTTGGCTCAATACAAAAGACTAATTTTTTTCCAAAAAGTTCTTTTGGAGTTATAATACCATATAGAATATGTCCTGGTTACAGCTATAGTGAAGTTAATTTGCCCTCAGTAGCTGTTCCACTGCTGTGTTTTGGATTCAGAATGAGAATGGTGTTGATGACATACTGATGTTCTGGGTTTTGCTGAGTCATGTTATTCCTAAATAAAGGAATTCTTTATTCCCTGTCTCATACTCTGTCAGGGAGGGAGTGAAAGGGTATGCAAACAAAATTGGGAGGGAGCACAGCTGGGAGGTGGCCTAAATTGATTGAAGGGCTATTCTGCACCATGGGACGTCACACCCACTATATAAACCGAGGGAGTTACCCAGAGGGTGGCCATTCTGGATTTGGGAAAGGGGTCTGGCATCAGTCAGAGCAGGGAGAGCAATTCTCTTGTGCATCACTAGTTTTTCTCCTTTTTATCGTTATTACTATCATTTACCCTTATTACTATATTTTACTTTCAGTTTATTTTCGGTTATTAAACTTTTCTTACATCAAATACAAGTTTTACTTCGATCCCGTTCCAGCAGTGTGTGGGAGAAAAAAAAGTGCAATTTGAGCAAGTGGCTTGTGTGGTCCTTAACTCCCTTAACTTTTAAGCTGGGCTTAAAACTATGACAGACTGATATTCAGTATGGTGGTTATATGTAATACTTTTTATCCAATTAACCAGAAGCCTTTGTTTTAATAGGCTTTCTACATGGATTTTTCACTCAATACAGGCATTTCCAAATAGCAGTCTTAATTTTTATATAGGAAATAAATGTTTAATGGCACTTTTTTTTTTTTTCCCTTATCTTAGAGAGGAGAATCCTGGGGTAAGAAATTGACAAGCTAAATACAGTTGTTTAAAATCAGGTATTTGAAATTTGGAAGAGCGTGGTGGGCATATTATGCTTCGTTGATCTGTACTCTAGCCTTATTTTTGAGAAGAAAATATGTTTTGTAGCTTCCAGGTTAGTTTTTTAGGCATGCAGTTACATGTGAATTGCAAGAAGATTAATATGTACTTTATGTACTTTCTTTGTAAGATTGGAATTATCGGTGGAACTGGCCTGGATGACCCGGATATCTTAGAAGGAAGAACAGAAAAATATGTTGACACTCCTTATGGCAAGGTCTGTATAATCTTTTTATTTATTACTGAAACTTTTTGCCAGTTTTCAAGATGTTTGAATGTTTTAAGAATTTTCAGACTGGTAAATGAATGTATAAAGGAGGTGCTGGCACAACTTTTTAGTTGCTATGTATTGAGTGTTTCTTAGTTTGTAATAACAAACTATTATTGCAAAGATGATGTGCAAAGGAGACTATACCTCTTCTCATTTTTAGATTGGATGAACTTAGAAACTTATTGCTGAATTTATAATTGAGGGATTAAACCCTCTCTTTCAAACTTTTACTGGTGTGTGACCTGTTTTATTTGTCAGATCGGTCCAGGAACCTTTCTGAATTGTAGAAATCTGTCTTTTGAGGTACATGAAACACCATTTTCCCTGTAACTAGTGAATTATGTTTTACATGCCAATGTAAGATCATGCTTATAGCCACATAATTTGACAATTATTTGAAAATGAAGCTCTGAAATTGTTTTTGTGACACTGGTACACCTGAACAATTCTCCTTCACATTGTTTCTGTCCTTTTCCTCAGCAGAGGAAAGCCTCCATACTCAGCACTGGGTGTGTTTTGAAGGATAATTCTGACACAAAGCGTTTATAAGTACAAACAGGCAAGACAAAGGTTGAGGGAGTTTTATAGGCAGGAGATCAAGGGGGAGAGATGTTGTAGTTGTTTCACAGAGTTCATAGAAGAATTAGATCTTAGGTAATCATGTAGGACGTAGGGGTCTGGGTGCTTTATAATTGCCATTAGAATTACATCTTCTGCAGTCTACCAGTGTATGCTGATATACATACAAAAAATCTGCTATCTGGTAGCAAGTGCTGTTTTGTGACTGGAAGCTTGCCAGAAAATTCAGTGGTATGGTGTGTGATTGAAAACCAAATCCATGCCTCCACTTCAAAGTGGTTCAAGATGGAGTGTAAGGAGCAAGAGGAGTTTGTATCCACACCATTAAGGAAGGGGAGGAAGGTAAATACTAGAGGAAGTTAAAATGTAATTAGAAGAATGCGTTATCATCTTTCAAAATTAGTTAACAAATTGTAATAGAATGAAGGGAACTTACCTCCTCTGTTTTCTATACTCTAGTTTCCAAAAGTAACTAGTCTTGGTCTGAAGGAGAATTCACTATCTAAACCAAACCAGTTGCCATTGCATTCACTATTTCTTGAGGGTCATGGATGTTCATCACAATGTGGATGTGTTTGGAGGTTGCTGACAAGGCATAAGTAGTACTATGCTTGTAGCAGATATTTAACTGAAACTTTCCTGTCTAGGACAGATGGAACACTTCTTCCTCAAAGGGTTCTGTTCAGATCAGAGTTAAGGGCACAGTGGCAGCATAGCATTTGAAGGTCTGTTCTGTCACAACACTGAGATGCCACAGGATTTGGGGGATGCAAATTCTGCAGTGCAGTAAGTGGCCTTCAGTAGGGTTCAGTATTCCTGAGAAGAGTAGGAGTACTTGCAGGATGGCTCCTGCACAAAGGAGTGAAAAAATCTTCATCAGCCATGCATCTTTGGTCAGTGTGGGAAGCTTTTTTACTTTGTTATTTGTTTTAACTATTAAGTAACTTATCTAGTGTCCTTTTTTTCTGTGTTCTTCACAGAATGCAACATAAATAGCAGAAAATTTATGTTGGTGCCTGTTGTGGTTTATAAGAGACCTTGATCAATGGACTGTGTCTGAGCCTGCAAATTACACATTTAGCATAGGCTGAACTTAAAAAAAAAAAAAAAAAAAAAAAAAAAAAAGCTCATGAATATTTTTTCTTGTGTGAGGGTGTCTTAGTTTAAAGACAGGTCTGCTAAGAAAGGCAGGAGCCTCTCTTGAAATGGAAAATGTAAACCCCCTCCCTCCAAATCATAATTTTGAAATTAAGGGGCTCTCAGGCAAAGATACGGGAATAGGAATAACAGTTCTTTACTAGGAAAAATTGAAATAAAAGTACAGTAATACAAAAGAAAAAAAAATAGAACAGAAACACTGATAGAGTCAGAATACAACCTGATACCCTGCCAGTCAGGGTGTTGGTAGCAGTCCCATTAAATGGTGGCTACAGTCCTCTTGCAGTGGCAGATGTGGTTCAGCTGAAGCAGTGGTCCTGTAGAAGGGTGCAGTTTTCCTCCAAAGGTCCAGGGATGGTATGGAAAGGTCCAGTTTTCATCTGGAATCCAGTAGAAAAAGGCTGCTCTGATGTTCCAAATCTTGGAATTTATCTAGGTAGGAAATTCTTGTCTCCTCCTTCTGGGTGCAGCATCTCCCAATGGGATGATGTAGTTTTATCAGTCATGCAGTGAGATTTAATGGCCCATTAACAGAAGATATCTCCCTGGGGAAGGATGGGTCCTGAGGAAGATAAAGAACACTTCCCCACCTGGTTTCAACAGCAATTTGATTTTTATTTAAATATGCCTGTAAAAACTAGAAGTTTATGGTTTGTTACTGTTTTTCCCCTAAAGGTGTGTTTTGTTCTTGATTGTTACTGAACCAAATTGGGACTTTTCTGCAATAAAGATAGTTTTATATAGAGCTGTGAAGTCAGTGGAGGGATAATCTGCCTGAAATTTTAATAGGTAAAGGGCTTAATTTAAATAAACTTCAGAACTTTGTGATCTTTTACTTCCTGAGAGAAACTGAGATAAAACATCAACCTATTTAGCTCAGGCAAAACTAGGAAGAATAAAAATGGATGAATGTCAAAAGGAAATTGCAAGGCATAGTTACTAGAATGTATGTCCATTTCCTTCTGTCATGTAAAAATGCAAAGTGTACAATTCCACTTCACTTAAAGCTCGGGGTTTAATTCTTAAGTTTCTACACAAGGAAACTTGTGCCAAAAGATTTTTGACTGAAAATCTTCCTGGGATAGCTGTTCCTTGGCACATATGACACTTGACAGCAGCAAAATAGATACTTCTTTAATAAAAAATGCTCTTTTCTTTTAAAAGATTAATAATTTCTTCATACAGAGTCCTTGAACTGTCTTCTCCTTTGGCCTTCTTGAATCCTAAGAATCATTTAACTATGAAATTTAGCATTAGGGAATGTGGGAAATATGGAAAAGTTTAAGGGAAACTATTATGACAATTTTTTTTCTGTTCTCTTTGTTTACATTGGTCCTCCTATGATCTATCAAGTTACATTAGTAATAGTGAAAATGCAGAATAATAGTTTTTTTAAAAACTAAGTAACCTTACAGCTCTTAATATTCCAGCTGTCTTTTCTCCTTTGTCTGCTTCCATTCTTTTCTGCTTTGTCTGTACCATTTTCAGTTCATCAAAAATTTGGTGTTCTATGGAAAATATCCCAAAACCTTCTGAGATTCTGTCTCCAGATATGGAAAATATTTGTCTCCTAGAGGATAATAGGTGCTGTTCCAAGCAATTTTATCTTCATCATTGAATTTTGAAGCTCCTAAAAAGCTTTGTGTGGAATATAGTTTCAGTTGGATTCTCTTCCTTTCTGAATGACAGATCTTGGTTCTGAATCACCTTCCCTGGTGGGCAAGAGATCATCCTGCTCTAGAAAAGTATTTTATGGGCTCTGTGTCTTTTTCTGGTTATAAATATGTCTGGCAAACAAAGCAGGGGATAGTTTCACCTTTCAACTGAGCGTTTTTTGCTTGTATCAGGAAAACCTGATGCATCAGGGAAACCTGACCATGTAACATAATACTTAAGCTCCTCTTCTATCTCCCCAAAACAATGTGCATCGTTTGGTTCCTAAACTAGCTCACAGGTTGAATGGAGGCTTGCAGAACCTCTGAAATACTTTTTTCATCACAGGTGTTCCGTGTTTATTGTTTTCTGTTCCAACCAGCCTCCAAGGTGAGGCTAAGGGAAAAATGAATTCTGTAGACACTACATGAGCAGTACTTTTTACGTATTTATATTATAGACAAAGGGGATTTATTCCAATTGTTTGTTATTGTAATAATTTGGGGGTTAATTGCCCAAGGTTCTGTTCTTTCTTTTCTTTTTTGCATCAATGAGTAATATATTATCTGACTTGTATTTTTGAAAAAAGGAAGTAGTTAAATTACATTTATGAATTTTTAAGAACTTTTTATTGGTCCTTTTATTAAATCCTCCTTTAAAAATACGGTATTAGAGCTTTGATTTCAAATTGTTACACTGAAATTTTTTTATTATTTTATCATCACTGCTGGCCATGACTGAGATAATAGTTGAGAGGTACAAGCACGTGTAAACTTGTGGGAGAAAGAAAGCAGAATAGAAGTATACTCTAGCTATGTTACATGGTTAACAAGTAGTTTGAAATGTTTGTTCCTATAGCTTTATGCACATAATGATAGTGGTCCAGTCTTACTCAATCTCTTTATCAGCAACCTAGATGAAGGAAGAGAATGAACCCTAAGACAGTTTTTGCATGTAACACAAAACTGAGGAGAGTGGCTGGCACACCTGAAGGCTTTGGTGCCACTCAGAGGGACCTTAGTCTGGAGAATTTGGCATAGAGAAACCTGATGGGGTTTAACAAGGGAAAGTTTAGAGTCCTGCACCTGGGATGGGAGTAATCCCAAATATCAGTACATCTGGGGGCTGACCTGCTGGAAGGTGGTTCTGTGGAGAAGAACCTGGGGTGATAGGTAAAAAGTTCACCCTTGCAGTCAGGAGAGCCAATGCTGTCCTGGGTTCAGTGGCTAGAGTGTAGCCAGCAAATCTAGGGGCTGTGATTCCCCCTTTGCCTGGCACTGGTGATGCTACATCTGCAGTGCTGTGTTGAGTTCTGGGCTCCTCAGTACAAGAAAGACAAGGAGTTACTAGAAAGGGTCTGGCAGAGCCATAGAGGTCATTCAGGGTCTAGAGTGTCTCTCTTGTGGGGAGAGACCATGGAAACTAGGCCTTCTTAGTCCAGAAAACAGAAGACTGAGAGGGGTCTTGTCAGTACATATAAATATTCAGAGGTGGGTGCCGAGCAGATGATACCAGACTCTTTTCAGTGGTGCTCAGCAACAGGATAAGCAGGAATGGCCATACACTAAAACACAATGTAAGGAAGAATTTCTTGAGGGTGGCAGAGCACTGGAACAGGCTGCCCAATGAGGTCATGGAGCCTCCCTTGCTGGAGACATTCAAACTCCACCTGAATGTGTCCCTGTGTAACCTGCTCTAGGTGAGTCTGCCTTTGCAGGAGGGCTGGACTAGCAGATCTCCACAGGTCTTTTCCAGTTCTGTGATTGTGTGAACTTATTTAATGTCTTTTAATGAACCATTATGCAGTATCTCCAATTATTTTCTTAAACTGTCTGCTCACCATTTATCAGTGCTGTCTTTATTCCAAGTATTTCTTCTTCTCTTCCTACTATTTTTCCTAGAAATCGTGTACAAAAAGATATTCAGTGTATCACCTGGAAAATGTGCAGAATGTGTTTCATGGAAATCAGTGCAAAGGTGTCAGCCAGACATTGTTGTTACACAACCATCCTGAAGCCTTTTGAAGTGCTAGGATACAAGCAGATAGGGAAGGCTGCAGCAACTAGATTTTGAAGCCTGTGAATTTCAGAGCTGTTATGTTCTTTCTGCGTTGTCAATGTGTGCCAGAATTCAGTGGAGTTCTGTGATGGGAATGAATATCAAACTACCCCAAGTTTTTTGAAAATTTATGTGGATTTATGAATTTATGGATAAGAACTTACGGATATGAACCTCTTGCAATAAATTTGAATCTATTACTTACAAAGCAAAGAGCCCAGTCTTCAACTTACTGACCTTTTTGATGGGAGGCAAGAACTTTTGTTGGAAATCCTCTTTAGTTTTTAAGAGTATTTTTGTAGTCTTTTAGAGACTTAAGTCCCCAGTTTTAATAAGTGCTTGTTGCTTAACATAGCAAATATGTGTAAACAAAACAAAATCCCAAATGCTAATTTTTGTGAAAAAATTTACAAAAATGTTCTTCCTTGTTATGGAATGTTACAGTGGCAAGTTGTCTTGGCCACTAGACAGCAAGGCTTCAGCTGTGTGTGAAATTTCATTCTTAAAGCCATGCTTGTTTGAGTAGATTATATGTAAGGTGAGGATAAAGCACTTAAATATCAATAATTTAATATTAAATGGAGACTTGGGAAAATAATAATTGTCAGAATAACTGCAGTTCTAAAAATAAATTTTCTGAAATGTTCCCTTTTTTAAAAAAGAAGTAGTAAGTGTTTGCCAAAATTTAAACATTGGTGTTTGAGTAAGTTATGGTGCTATGGAGAACTTTCACGTTAATAATTACCAAAAAGAGCTGTGCAGTAGGAAGTAGAAGGTGATGTTTTTATTAGAAATGGGTATCTTTAACATGGGACTCCCATATCACTTAATTGTCAATCTCTGCAAATTTTCAGGTGTATAATAAAATCAACAGCTGTAAAACTAAATGCTAATTGAAATCTTGCATCTAGCATAATTTTATTTGTTTTCTATCAAGTACCTGGCAACGGAACATTTCTAATGCAAATGTGTGAGTCAAGACACTGCAAACTTGTGATCAGTAAATAAACCATGATTTTGTTAGTAGCTGTTTTAGCAAAAAGGAAAGCTACGACATAGCATATTTCAGATCTTTGAAGGCCAGGAGGAGAACACAACCCACAGAGCAGTTAATTTATTGTAATAGTGGTTGATGACTTGGAGGCTCCCTCTCATGGGTGGGATGACCCACCTCCATGGCAAGGTACATGCTCCAGCTGGACAGCTAAAACCAAAATATTCTGTTGTCCTGGCTGGTAGGTAGTCAGGGAGATTATATTTTCTAGTTGTGTAGCACTAAGAGAAGTCCCTGGGCTGAGCAAATACTACACTGCTTCTGCCACTTATGTACAAGAATTTCTCTGTTTTATTACATTTCATTTCCCAAAAGCAGGACTTCTAGCAGCAGGGAAGAGTGAGTTTTTCAGGAAGCTGGGGGTGAGGGAGGAGTGGATTGGAGGAATCCAGAACTCTTCACACACTTGAGCCCAAGTTAGAATGGGGACAAGTGTTACAGAAAACCACAGATTAAATGGTTTTTTATGTTGGAAGGGGACTTTAGTGTAGAGAATTACACCTATTTAGCAGAAAGAAACTGAAGTTTACAGGAAAAAGTGAGTCATGCTAACCAGTTTGATGGTAACATGTGCATGCTACTATTTTTGAGTTTGAAATACACTTTTGATATATTAGAAATCATTACAGTCTCAAACCCTAAAGTAGAGAGTTGCGATGTTAATGTTAGTATGAATACAGAAAATTTGTGGTCATCCTTCCTGTCTCAGGTTTGATCTTCCTGTTCCAGGCTGTTTTACTAATCTGCCATATCAAATTACAGAACTCAAGAAAACATGAGAGTACAATGATAAGCCAGTATTTTCTTCCATAACTGTTGTGTTTTTTTTAGGTAGTAGTAAAGGTTTGTAATGTGATTGTCAGGCAACAACTCATTCTTATGTGCTTGTTTTGCAGCCATCGGATGCTTTGATTTTGGGAAAGATCAAAAATGTGGACTGTGTGCTCTTAGCAAGGTAAACAAACATTCTGAGGAGGTACTTAAGAATACTAAATATTGTGATTCCTGAAGTTTTCTCAGAATTTTTTCTCTTTTCATTAGAACTGAATTTCTGCTCTGACATCATCTTACCAGATGTGGTTGCTGGCAAAGTCCAGCACAAGTTTGGGGTTTTTTATAAGCAAATTGGATGCTGCAAGGACTGAGAATATTAAAAATGCTGTCTAGGTTAGAAAAAAAATCCAGTGGGAGGTATTGCCCTCATAAGAATGGTAACCTGCAAGGCCACCTGCTCTGGTGGTAGGTAGGTGATGCTAATAACCTTACTAATTAATTCATCTGCTCACTATGTTTGCAGAATTCCTTTGTGAAATAGAGAAAATGTCTGCTTCCATATGGACTCTATCTCTGGTACCACTGTGAGCTCCTCCAAATCATCCCCTTAAATTATTAAGTCCTATTGCTGTTAAAATTATTGCTTAGGGGCAGCATCCCCTGCAGTTCTCCCTCCCTATGTCATTTTTATTCAGATATCTTTTACTATACTTGAAGAGACTCTGGAAGTAGGATCTGCAGATGAATGTGTGGAAATTTCACACTGGTGTAACCATGGATGTGTAGGACCAACATGCTACTGGATTAAATGTAAAAATACAAACAGAGTTCACAGCATCTGGGCAGAATGGACAGAGCAGGTGTTGATAACAGGGTCTATCAGCAGGCCAAGTCAAGGTAATTAGTCAAGCACAGGATCCATCCAGGGAATCGAGGCAGGAACCATAGGAGGTGAGAGACTAAGCTGTAGCATGTGTCTAAAACTCATCCCGCTCTGGAGACAAACTACAGCATACGTCTGGAGGCTCTGGGGGAGACCTGCTTGGGGACTGGCACACTATGACATAGCTCAGGCCAGGAGTGAAGGTTGGGGCCTGAGCTTGGAGGCAGGAGCACCCAGGCTCACAGGCATCAGGAGTTTCTGTGGAGGCCCAGGGTCTGGCACTTAGGACTCAGTGGTGCACTCAGGGCTCTAATTCTTTTCATTCCGGTGTTTTTCCATTAAAGTTGCAGACTGCTCAACCACCTGCAACTACAACTGCACTTCTGTCTGTGGTTTTACCTTTCTTATCTGTCACGGACTACATCATGTATTTTATTACAACTGGACAACATTTTTCTCATATTTTCAAATGAACTGCAAAGCCAAGTTCTCATAGCTGTACTGTTTCAAACTAGACCTTGGACGACAGATATCTGAACAACTTGGCTGTGGTTTACCTTCTCCATGGAATTCATGACCGTTCATGTAGAAAACCTTGTGAGTTTACTTTTAGGGCTAAGGTACCTGCAAATTTATCTTTGTGCCTTGGCTTCTGAATCAGATTGGAGGAAAAAAAAAGGCATATATATTCTATAAGAAGATTATGACAGCAACTGCAATAAAGCAATAAATCTGTGTGCCTAGTAGCTTATCAGGAATGTGAATGACAATGTGGGAATCCTGACTGACAGTGCTTGATCATGTTGTGTGTAGTTCTTGAATGATCAAATATTTAGGACTTTGGGCCTCTGAAAAAATTAGTTGAGAAATTAAGTTCCTTCTTTAGTTCCTTCTTCTTTACTTCCTTCTCTCTTCTTTAGTTCCTTCTTTCACATGGCTGAATATAATTTTCTAATGTGTTTAATCATGTAAGTGATGGGCTTCTGTAGCAAATTCAGACCTAGCACAAAAGTTCATGCTTATAAGACCAACATTTCCTGTGTTAGTGAAAAAGAATACTGCAGCAGTGTGAAGTCATTCTTTCAGTTTTTGAAAGCTGTCAGATCACTTAAAGATCAAAGAGAAAAATGTGATGATTCTACTATTTTCTTTGGAAAGATGACAGATTAGAACACAATGCTCTGTGATGTGCCGCTCTTTGTGTGGGAGAATAAAAGTAACACTTCTGGGCAGAAAACTCTGGAGGTGTATATATATATAAATCTTAAGAACTCCCTGAAGTGTTTGGAAAAGGGGTTTCAGAATCTATGGAACTGACTTAGAAGATTCAGAGAAAAATGCTTATTTTAATCTTGAAGTTGCTGAAGTATATTTGAATTGTATTTTAAAGATTCTCTTCATTACAGTCATGAACTTAAAATTTTGTATTTAAAAAGAAAATTGTACCACTGCTTCTTAAATTGAATTCCAGGAGAAGCTCAATACATTTAGAAAAACAAAATATACTGGAAGTGATTGAAATGGTCAGTTCCACTTCCAGTATTATATGGGGAAATATGTTTCCTGAAATTCTCTGTATTTGGGAGAAGGAATCCAATTTCAGTCTGATTTATTTTACTCTCTTGCTTCATGTATCTTTGCAGACATGGAAGGCATCATACAATTATGCCATCAAACGTCAATTACCGTGCCAATATCTGGGCCTTAAAAGAAGAAAATTGTTCCCATATATTAGTGACTACTGCCTGTGGTTCATTACGAGAGGAAATACAACCTGGCGATCTTGTCATAATTGACCAGTTCATTGACAGGTGGGTAAGCAGGAGGAAAAAGAGGACAGATGGAGTTAAACCATGTGATATGTTCATGTTAGATTAAGTTTTTGTACAATAAGATGATAGTCCTCAGTTTTTCTGTCAAAAAATGAGATTCATACAAGAAAATATGATAGGAAATGAGAATGCGATTTTAAGACATTCCATTCTAACAGACACAGAAATACCAGGCTTTGAAGAAATAAATTGTTTCCGAAGTCTCTGTATACCAGCTGGTCCTATGCTCCTTGATTATCTGACTAGAAAAATTCAAGCAAAGCTGGTGGCAAAATACAGCTACATTTAAAGTTTACCAGCAACACCAATAATTCAAAGATCTGGTTGCACATTTTAAAGGTAAATTTACTTTAAATACTTGAAGGTGTATTATATCTTGAAGTCTTACTTGGGTATTCTCCTAATCTGAAGTATTTAAAATGGCGTATGCAGCTTCTTTGGGTATTTGTGGTGCTGCTGGTAGTATTTCATTGCCAACTGAACATGCAAACCTAGATTTGTTCCCCACACTGCAGTGGTATTAAAACTTTGACTAACTAACTTTTTTTTTTTCGTGTGTAACTAAATTGCTTTTTTTTCTTGTAAGAACAGGTATTAGATGTAGTGTATCTAAATTTCTAAGTACCCTGCAAGGTCAAGCCCCATATAAAATACTTCCTGTTACACTGGAGTTCATAGGTGAATATCAGCTATATTGCTGACAAAGTTGGTTTTGGGGTTTTTTTTGTTTTTTTTTTTAAATATAGGAAAGATATTAAATAGACTTGGGGACATGGTTTGGATGATTGTGAGTTAAGCACCAGTTATTTTGACTGCATTATCACCTGGCAGACTCCTGGGTAAGTGACAGGAGCCTCTGTTTGCCATTGATGAACCACACTTGGAGTACTTTATCCAAGTCTGGGCTCCACAGTGCAATTTGGACATGGACATCCTAGAGAGAGCCCAACAGCAGACTATGAATATGCTGAAGGACTGCAGCATCTCTCCTAAGAGGAGAGGCTGAGACAGTGGGGCTATTGAGCCGGGAGAGTACTAGACACAAAGGGAGTATCACTGATCTGTAGAAATACCTGAAGGGAGGGTGCACAGAAGAAGCCAGGCTTTGTCCTTTGAGCAGTGCTCAGAATCAGAGGCAGTAGGAACAGACTGGAACACAGGAGGTTTCCTCTGAGCACCAGTGAACATTTTTTACTGAAGGTGACTGAGTACTGGCACAAGTTGCCCAGAGAGCTGGCAGAGTCTCCATCCTTAGAGATACTCAAAGCCATTTGGATATGGACCTGGACAGCTCATTCTAGGTGAACCTCCAGGTGACCTCTAGAGGCCACTTCTGCCCTCAACTGTTCTGTGATCTGTGTTTTCCTTTTCATTTAAAGTTTATTATGGTCACCAGTAGTAATGGTATAGCCTATTTACAAGCAATGTTTTGCTTGAGCAAGTAAGTATTTGTTTTGACGCAGAGAAGTGGAAATTTGCTGTAAGTTGTTTAATGGCATCAGGAAACCAAAATGCTGCTGAGAATAGCATGTGAAAATGTTCCAGTATGGAAAATTATACGTAATATATATGTAAAAATCTTCTCCAACTTGCAGTTTAATTCAGAAAACTGATACATTGTAATAGTCTGTCTCTTTTCACGACTAAATTTCTGTGTCAAGTCTTTTTCTCATAATGTTCTAAGCCAGGGAGTGTTAGACTGCTAGGTCTTTGGAGATAGGGTCTGCATTTAATCCTTCACAGCAGTCTTAAGAGTAATTTCATTTTATAAGTCATTATGCCAACAGTGCTACTGATGGGAAGATATTTTTGTGGTACAGAATATTTTAGTTGTCCACCAATGTCTGAAAAGATGTAATTTTTATTATATACCTTCTAATAAAAGATCAGGGTCATACAAACAGTGTTAATAGTCTTGGAAAGTACTGGTTAAATTTGTAAAAACAGTCAGTTATTTTCCTTAAAAGGTATTCTGACTTCTATATAGTGATTAACCCATGCCAGGCAGTACATAGGAAATAAGTTGTGATCTAGGTGGCAAGGATTTACTCAGGCCACCATTAAAATCGGTGCCTTCTGGTGTCCAGGTGCTAGAGATCTGGGCTCTCTCTATATATGTTCTCAATAGGGAGAATTCCTATTCTCAGTTCTGCTTACATGTATGAAGCAAAAAGAAGGAATAGGAATGGACGAAGAGCTAGAACTGAGCAGAAAACTGTAGGCAGCTACTGTAATTTGCTCTCCTTGGGCATGCACACTGTGAAATTAATGACAGGATTGCAATATAAGGAGTAGTGTAGGACTTCCGCCTAGCGTGGGTTTGACTTACAGTGTGAAACACTGAATAGGTGTAATTAGAAGTATATAAGATTTCCAAGCTAGGTTCTATATATAGTCTCTGCTTTCTTTATGCTTATTATTTTGTATAATTAAATTATTAAAGATACATTTTATTAATTAAATACAAAAATACATATAGTGTGTTCTGCTTGCTTCCAAATCCAAAAATAACCACTTGCTACTACAGGCTGCAAAAGCTGTTCTCTTCTTTAAAAAGGTACTTCAAAAATCTAGGATAATTTCTTTTCTGCCTTTGACTCTTGTTAGTTAATTGCAGTACTGTTAGTCAGTTGATTACATCAGATTAATTGGGGGCTTCTGAATACTTTGTGTTTGGTTTGCTGCTGAGATTTGCTAGGAAGAGGAGAGCAAAACAGTCACTACTTACTTGAAAGACTGTTAAGGGTTGGTTTTTCCTCTTTGCCTGTGGAATCTTTTCCCATTGACATGCTAAAAAGCACTGATAGCTAGGTCCTAGAGATGGGGAGAGGGAAAACCTCCTTGTTTTTGGGGGGATTTTTTTTGCTGCGGGGGAGGCACCGCAAGATTAAAAGCAGGTAAAAGGAGAGTGGGGACAGTTGCTCTTTCTTGCTTGCTCTTGGCTTTGGAGGAGGAAGGTTGCTGCAACCACTGCCATCCCAACAGCAGGAGCTGCCTCTTCTTCTGCTACTGGACCCTGCCCTGCCAGGACATCCTGCTGTTTCAGCTTGCTGTTTCCAAGCATCCTGCAGGGGTACCTGGACCGGCACTGCCCCGGTGTTGGTGAACCAAAGCCTCTTCTCCATCCCTTCCCGTGTGGGCACTGGGATCAGCTGCCCCAGGGGTTTGCAGAGCCAAGGCCTCTCCCATCCCTTCCCGTCTGGGCACTGGGATCAGCTGCCCCAGGGGTTTGTAGAGCCAAGGCCTCTCCCATCCCTTCCCGTGTGGGCACTGGGATCAGCTGCCCCAGGGGTTTGCAGAGCCAAGGCCTCTCCCATCCCTTCCCGTGTGGGCACTGGGATCAGCTGCCCCAGGGGTTTGCAGAGCCAAGGCCTCTCCCATCCCTTCCCGTCTGGGCACTGGGATCAGCTGCCCCAGGGGTTTGCAGAGCCAAGGCCTCTCCCATCCCTTCCCGTCTGGGCACTGGGACCAGCTGCCCCAGGGGTTTGCAGAGCCAAGGCCTCTCCCATCCCTTCCCGTCTGGGCACTGGGATCAGCTGCCCCAGGGGTTTGCAGATCCAAGGCCTCTCCCATCCCTTCCCGTGTGGGCACTGGGATCAGCTGCCCCAGGGGTTTGCAGAGCCAAGGCCTCTCCCATCCCTTCCCGTCCGGGCCCAGCCCCATCCCCGCTGCTCCCCAGCCCGCCCCACAGCGCCCCCTGAGCCGCGCGGGGATCAGCGCACCCGCCCTGCCCGCCGGGAGCCACCAGCGCCCCTGCTGGCTGTGACGGGAACTGCACCCAGGGAAAAGGGCCCGCGGCCCGGAGCTGAACTGGGCTCCTCTTCTGGCTGGAGTTAATGCTGCAGCTGTTGTTGCTTTGTTTGCCTTGTTATATGTACTAGTTATTCCTATTCCCATATCTTTGCCTAAAACCCCTTCCATTTCAAAATTCTACAGATTCAGAGAGAGAAGGTTTACTTTCTCCATTTCAAGGAAAGGCCCTGCTTTTGCCTAGCTTTTCCCTACCTGTCTTTCAAACCAGGACGACTGAGCTCAGCTGGGGAGATGTAGAAAATAGCTTCCTGTAACAGCTGCCAGTTTTGTTGTTTCTGTTCTCAGAAACACAACTACCATTACTGCAGTATTGTTACACCCTGTAAATCTTTTTGTAGAATTTTCTCTCCATGTCTCTGAAGATTCAGAGCATACTGAGACTGATTTTTGTACACTTACGCCAGTCTGAATTTATGTTTTTTTTCATTACCAGTAGTTTGATAATTCAACACTACTGAAAGAAGGAGGAAGGTGATGATGGAAGTGGTAGAGGGCTGTTTGTCACAGATGGAAATGACTGGTTTGTTCATTTATTTGAGTTTTATTTTGCTTCCTAGAATCAGCCATAGTCAGAATTGCCAGAAAATCGTGTCTTACTGTGAAAAAACGAAAATGAAGGAACAAAAGCCACCTCATTATCGGTTTAAAAGTGTGACTGTTGCTGCAGTTACAGAGACTTAGTGCTGTTTAATTTCCAGGCAGGTTTAAACTACAACAGAGGCAGAGGAGAAATTGTCTGAGGGTGAACATGTGCATTGCTCAAGGCAGTTATGGGTCTTACTGTTATTACTTAGTCCCATGCAGTTTGTATGAATGGTGCTAAATGTAGTGAGAATTCTTTATGAGGCCATGTAGTGATGTAGCTGTTCTCTTCAAAGAACACAGGTTATTTGAAAGTCAGATATTAATATTTATGCATATGAGATCTTTCCTTGAGCTTTTCTGGTTGAAATTGCCTGTCTAACAACATCTGAAATATTCTATAGTGCAGGAAATGGATTGTGGCTTTTACCATTTCTTCCAACTCTAAATAATTTATTAGCAGACAAAATAGAAAAGTGTGAAAAATCACGTATATTCTATTCACAGCTTTTCAGTATCCACCAAAGGAAAAAATAATGTTGGTGTTTCAACTGATTTTAGCAGCTGTATCCCATTTTCCAGATGTTTTTAATTTGTCCATCTCTTTCCTATTTTATAATCTCATTCTTAAGACTACCCTATTGATGCATTTTTTGTCCAAACCTACTTTAACATATAACTTGTATTTAAAACCTTCTAAATATTTCCTAGTGACTTCACTGGGGAGCTGTTATAAAAAGCATTACCAGCAGATACTTTGTATTTCAATTGTGGATTGAATTTGGCTATTGTCTTTATATTCTCCTGTAAAGCACTATATGTGACACACTGCAGGGAAGAAGGGAGTGTCTGAGAACATTGTTCCAGACAATTTGTGCCATCCAATTATGTGGATTAGCTGGAAGCAATGCATTTGAGAGTAAAGTCTTAGTGGATAGCAGTTCCATGTGTTCCAAAATTGCATGCTGGAAGATAATTTGAACATGTTTGACCATTTCCATCCATTGAAAGAAGAGAGAAAAAGGATTTTTCTACTTGAAACTGGCACTGCATGTATGTGTGATTTTTCTGAGAACATGATGACATCCCCTTCCAAGGTTTTTGTGGTTTTGCTTCATCCTGGAAGCTGTTCCTGTAAATTCCCATTTTTTCAATGTAGGAATGCAGTGATATGACCAAATTCTATTTCAACTAGCCCTGTGATAATTGAGATTTTATTCCTTCCCTTTCTTAAATCTTACTCTTTTTCCAGAGGTTACATGCCTGACTATTAAATTAGCTGATTGTTTTGCAGTAGAATTGCATCACAATAGGGCTCTTTGTGTCATTTAGGAACAAATCATCATTTCACTGCCTCAGTTAACAAAAGATTTTTTTCATAATGAGTTGAGAATGCACTAGTGGAGTAACTCTTTTATACTCTTCAGCTCAATTCTCAAAGGTTTGTACAGAGGCAGAATTACAGGTGGTCACTAATATCATACTGATTTTTTTTCTTCCACTCACAGGGATGCTGTGTATTTTGGTTTGTATCAATTTGTTGCTTTCTCTTTCTGTTGTTCTCTCTAAGCACATTTTCTGCTTTTCTAGGACAACTAAAAGACATTGTACTTTATATGATGGACAGCATGGCACTGTCCCAGGAGTATGTCACATTCCAATGGCTGAGCCGTTCTGCACCAAAACCAGAGAGGTTAGTGAATTCTGTACTACGAAATTTTTTTTTTTATGGCACTTTTTTGTGATATATTAGTCTAATTGTGCATTCTTAGAGTAGAGGCAATATGCATCTCTTTATCCTGTTTCTCAGGTACATCAAGGTATTAAGGACAAATGTAATATTTGGAAGGCATGGGAAGTAAAAGATCTTGGGTCTGTCTTCCTAAGGGAGGTATGCAGAAGAAGTCAGTTGACAACATAGATTTTCCCAGAGTGTTAATAGCAGGATGAAAGATCTTTATTTATCAACTAACCAGCCAAGAAAGAAACAAAGTGAACAAAGCAATTAGGATTAGAAATTAGTTTCATTTTTTTTCTCAATAAAGCTGCAGCTATGGTAGAGGGCCTCCACATACTTAAATATTTAAATAAATAGTACTTTAACACTCAAAGTAATTGCAGTATTGCATTTGTGCTTTTGTGCATTGTGGAGGTGGTTGGGAGAGTCAAGGCATAGGATGTTAAGCATTGAAACAAGCCAAATTATATTTGTCTTTTATTCTTAGTAGTTGCTCTCAATTGTGTCACTTCAAGATTTTCAGGCCTCTCAAGAGTAGAGAGTGTGAATCACTTTTCTATTTTTCAGCACCTTTATAAGCTGCTGGGAGGAGTCTATCTGATTAAATATGTCACCTTAGTGTGTATTCCTGAAGTTGAGAAAAAAGGAAGGTTGAGTATTGAACTGCATATTTTATGGTGTCGTGGAATACTCTGATAAGTAGCTGCAAGGAGGTACATTCTTCAGAGGAGAGGAAGTATTTACAAAATCAGTCATAATCATCTAAGAGACGTGCTCGCTGCAATGAAGACAAAGCTGAATGTTGAAGCAGGTGGCACAATCTATACCCAGAGCATGTACAAACACTTGGACTTCTGAACTGTTCTGCTTTTGTCATTCCGTTCAGTGTCATTATGTGCTATTTTTGTTAATTGGCCACACTGTGGTGTAGAGATATTCACACTGGGAATCAAGGTGTTTTACAATGAGCTAAAGATATTTTAAGTCTCATGAAGAAACAAGCCACCGTATATTATACATGTGCATGCTTTTGCCCTTCTTTCATTGAGCAGTAAGTTATGCAAAACGCTTTGCATTCTTCTTGCAAAAAGAGCCTAGCACATGCTCTTACCAAAGATTAGTTGGCATTTAGTTGCTTTCTACTGTGAGCATGGTGTCATGTCACAGCAGATGCAAGGATTTTACTAAGAAATTGATTAAAAGGTGTTACCACTTTGATGATTGGCAGGACTTCATTTCTAAAAAAACTTAAGTACTCATACATAAGACATTTCCTGAGACTACAGGAAACATATGCCAACACTTATTTTCTTTCAGGGATGTTATTTGGGTTTTACATTTTTGAAAAGCCAGCAGAGAAATGTGCCTCTTCAAACAGAGAAAAAACATTTGGTAATTCCCAGTCACAGACATGGGATTGTTATCTCATTAATCTCTGCATTCTAATCCACTTAAGAGATGTTTTAAAGAAAATGTGGGTTTTGAGCTCTTTGTGAGACTAAGAAGAAGTATTTTCACTTCATTTGAAAATACCAGATAAAAGTTACTTAAATATTTTCCTGAAACTATGTCTGAAAATATTTCGGATAATTTCAGCCCAGTTTATCCCAATTCAGAGGAATTCCATAGATAAACGCAATAATAATAAAAAAGCCAAAATTATGAATGTAACATATTTAAGGAATTTTGCATCTAAACATCTGAAACCTTCATATTAAATTGCATTTGTGCGAATACATAAAACAATCTGTTTTAGTTGGTTCATGCATGTAAATTAAATGAGAATCTAAATGGAGTTTATCTTTTTCTCTCAGAAGTTTTGAATAGTATAGGGTATCTTGGGTATTGCTGCTTTTAGAAACTGAAGCTCAACACAACATCTTATAGGCAGTAAAGTTGGAACTTCGTAAATAATTTCAGGAAAGTACTGCTCATGTGTGTTTTTACCATGTCAGTTGGTCTGTTGATTTATTAACAATGTAATTAACTGGCATTCAGCTAAACATATATTCAGAATTAATGGCATCAATAAACCAAAATATTAAGTGTGATTAATATTATATCAACTTACAGCACAGAATGAATCACAGAATATTAAGGGGTTTTAAAGGACCTTAAGGATTATCTAGTCCCAGCTGCCATTGCCATGTGCAGGGACACCTCCTGCTAGAACAGGCTGCTCAAGGCCTTATCCAACTATGCTTTGAGTGCTCCCAGTGTTGCAGCATTCACAACTTCTTTGGGCAGCTTGTCCCAGTGTCTCACCTCCCTCACATTAAAAAAATTCTTCATCTAAAGATCTAACCTAAATTTCCCCTCTTTCAATTTGCACCAGTTATTCCTTGTCTTATCACTACAGTTCCTGACAAGGAGTCCCTCTCCACCTTTGCTGTAGATCCCTTCAGGTACTGGAAGATTGCTATGAGTTTCCCCTGCAGCCTTTTCTCCTTCAGACTGAACAGCCCCAACTTTCTTAGCCTGTCTTCGTAGGGGAGGTTCAATTTTTATGACCCTCCTCTGGACTTGTTTCAACAGTTCCATGTCTTTCTCACAGTAAGGACCGCAGAGCTGGATGCAGGATTCCAAGTGGGATCTCACCAGAGCAGAGCAGAGGGGCAAAATCCCCACACTGCTTTAGATCCCGTCGGCTTTCTGGGCTATGAATGCACGTGGCCAGGTCATGTTGAGTTTTTTATAGCCTGCAAGTCCTTCTCAGCAGGGCTGCTCTCAATCACTTCTTCAAACCTATAGGTATGTAGGGAGTTGCCACAACCCCAATACAGTGCAGACTTACGTTTGGACATGCATCTGCGGTGGCAGATGTGGGTCCTCTGGCTTTATGTTGTTGTGCTGCTCCACACAATCCACTGCTCCACCTGTCGGGGAGAGGGTACCCCGCAAGGTAACAAATGTTGCTGCTTGTTGCATCTGTTAGTGTTGAGTGAAGGCTTCTCTCACAGTGTTTTGCAGGGAAGCTGTTCTACCTGGTGTAAGTCATGATGCTAAGAAGTTGCTTCTAGTGGTGTCAGACTAGGTTTTTCACTGCTGCTGTGTTATGAAGGTCTCTCTTGGCTAACAACATTTTTTGTGGTGTTTTTGTTTTTTATATATATATAAAAATTATTTTTTTAATGGCCATTTAAAATAGATGTCATCAAACTTCCTTTCACTTTCCTATGCAGGACAGTGATGGGTATCCTAGTCCCATTTACCTAGGCTAGTATCCTCTTATTCCAGCTATACTGGCTGGCATTATTCAGGCAAATTACCAAAAGAGAAAGGATTATTGTGCCATGTATGAGGTTCTTGTTGTAATTAAAAAAACTGATGGGACATGCTGTATGTCCAGTATACAACTCAGCCACTGGCCTGGGAAAATGTGGTAATAACTTCTGCACAGATTCCCAGAATTCTCTTTGAAGTATGTGCTTGTAGAGGTTTACTTTCAAAATGTAAATTTCTTACTACTGTTTTCACTGACTCAGCTCCACCATGTGATATTGTAGTGCACAGCGGAATGCTTTTACCTGCAGCTCTGCTTGCAGTGTATGCACAGTCTAAGTGTGCAAAAAAATTCTGTTTCCCAGTTTTCTTGGTCTGCATTGGAAGCAGTAATCCAACTGATACTAACAAAATCAGATGAGTTCAAGTTCATCCCTGTAGTTGGGTGAGGAAAACAGAACTCATCTTTGGTTTTGGACAGCTGTAGTCATATGAAATATGACTACTTAGTATAAATCTAACTTCTTTTGTGTGCAAGTTTTTGATGGGATGCAAAAGCAGTCATGAGGGGAATTATTTTCTTTCCTCAACATTGGCATGTTTTGCAGGTTCTTATTGACACTGCCAAGAAGCTGGGGCTCCAGTGTCATTCCAAGGGGACAATGATCACAATTGAAGGCCCACGTTTCAGCTCTCGAGCAGAAAGCTGTATGTTTCGCAGTTGGGGAGCAGATGTTATCAACATGACTACAGTGCCTGAAGTGATTCTTGCAAAGGAAGCTGGAATGAGTTATGCTAGTATTGCCATGGCAACGGATTATGACTGCTGGAAGGAACATGAAGAAGCAGTGAGTGAAACTTTTTTCCTGTGGTGTTGTCCTGAGAGATTTGGATGAGAATATGTAGGTTTTGATAAAAGGTTACATACTGTACTAAATCTTTTCTTAATTACTGTACTGTCCCTGAGTTTTCTTGATGAATGGTTGTGGAAGTAAAAATAGAGTTTATTGTTGCTATCTCATTGATTTTCATAAACCTGCCTCACTATTAGCAAACCTTCTGTTTCCTATTGTGTGAATCAGGGGGTCTGTGAGTATGAAGCTCACAGTATGAGTTCTGTGTGTGATTTGTCTTCTTTTGATTAGTGTGGTGTTTTTTCTTTTGCAGCTCTGTGCAAAACAATATATATGCTTTAGTTCTCCTATTTGTTTGCAATACACACACAGAGGAAAAAACATTTGTACTATCTAAAAGACTGATATTCTAAGGCTTCACTTTTACACTTCTGAATTAAATTTATTTGGGTGTTTAAAATGTGTGCCATCAAAATTGAGAGACACTGCTCAGTTGTATTGTGTTTCCAGGTTTCAGTGGATAAAGTTTTAAAGACTCTGAAAGGGAATGCAAATAAGGCTACAAGCATACTCCTTACTGCTATACCTCAGATAGGCTCCATGGATTGGACTGACACCCTGCACACTCTGAAAGTAAGTACACAAATGAGGCTGATGAGTACGGGGGACAGTGTATGTGTGGGAACACGTAACACGGGTGTATGTGACAGGATGCTTTTGCTTAAATCAAAAGGCTTCAGAGTAAATGCTTCAAGAAACCAAATTTACTGAAGAAGGGTTCCACTGATTCTACACGATTCTTGCAAGTTCTGTTGCC
Organism: Muscicapa striata striata; assembly: GCA_030060385.1. Taxonomy (NCBI): domain Eukaryota; kingdom Metazoa; phylum Chordata; class Aves; order Passeriformes; family Muscicapidae; genus Muscicapa; species Muscicapa striata. The sequence continues at coordinate 91,249 of JAREIS010000418.1, read as the reverse complement.
AAGATCTAGCTTCAGTTTTACAAGAAGTTTTGGAAAAGATTAAAGAATACAGACAGCTATATATGGTTGATGACATGAGACATCAAGCATAAGATGTTCATAAAATACAAATATATGTGAGTATCCAAATGATACCCTAATCTTGGATCTTACCACAAAGGAGAGTCAAGTGGAAGACTGAACCAAACCAAAAACATTATGCTCTCTTTAATATGTAGACGATGAAAAGTCTTAAAAGGTATGAGTAATAACCAGTTTGAAATTATTAGAATTGTGTTTTCCATAGGTTTTTAATCCAAGGTGCATGAAAAAATATGGAAAAGAAAAACATTTCAAAATATATTGATAAGGGAGTTTTTAAGCAGAATTTTTCTTAGATGAGGTTTACTTGTGTTTTTATCACCTGTATTTCAATGGCATACTTGAGATTCATTTTTGGCTTTAACAAAGAGGGGCAAAACAATATTAAAATAGTTTAAATGTCTATCCAGCTTCTCAACAAGCTTTTTTTATTTGGGTTGAGATAAGGACCAGGAGAGATCGTTTAAATACTGTCACAAGCAAAACAGGCTCAGCTGAGAGATATTAACTGAATTTATTACTAACAAAATTAGAGCAGAATAATTCCACCCCTGTCCTCTATGAGTCACATATTTAAGAATTATCATCAAAATTACATTCAACATATAATCCTTATTAGAACAACAAAAAACTAAACTAAACAGAAGAAAAAATTATCTACACTGACTCTAAGGCGTGATCACTACACAGAACGAAAAAGTCCAAAATTGCACACAAAATTATGCAAAAAATCCACTCCTAGATTTTTCACTACAATTACAATACAAATTTCCCACTATCATTCTACTTAATTTAGTGATTTAATACTTGTTATGCCCATTATTTCTCCCAATTAATATGCTTATCTCAAAGTCCTCATGTTTGCCTACATTCTCCACCAAAAATGTCACAGTTTTGATACTTGCCAAACACCATTGAACCCACAGAAAATCATTAACTCAGTCTCCTCTGCTATAGTCGAGCAGAGGAGGGGGAAAGAAAAAGGAATTTAAAAACTCATGGGGTGAGATAAGGATTAGGAGAAAACACCCTAAAGGCAAAATAGGCTCAAAACTTTAAGACGTATAAAGAAAAATTATTAACAGAATTAAAAAATATAATGAGAATTAAACCTTTAGAACACCTTTCCTCCCCTCCCCCAGCCCTTCTTCCTGCTGACAGTGCAGAGAGACATAACATGGGGATTTTGTCAGTTTGTCACCTCTAAAAATCTTTCTTCAGTTTGCTTAGGGAGGGGAATCTCTTTTGCTGTGTCATGGGGGCTATCTCACAGGAGACAGTTCCCTGTGAACCTCTCCAACATGCCTCTAATTTTCATGAGCAGCAGTCCCACCCAACCTGCTGCAACAGGAATCCCTCCCACAGGCAGACAGTTTTGCCACAACTGTTATTTCATGGGCTATTTTAGTTCATGGGGTACAGTCTTTTAAGGATGAGTTGTTCTAGTTTGGAAGCAAGGGGCGTGTTCCTCATCTCTGGAAGCAAGAGTTCTGTCTCTCTCTGTTCAAGCCTGGCACCAGATCACAGCTTTTCAGCATCCACATGCTTCTGTGCTCATTTCCCATGGGCTGTGGGTGAATTCTGCATCCCCCCCTGCACTTCATGAGTTACAGGAGAACAGTTTGTTATATTACAGTCCTCATCATGGCTTGCAAAACAGCCTCAGCTCCAGGTTTGGAGCACCTCCATCCCCTCCTTCTTTTCCACCTACCTTAGTGTTGCCATGTTCTCCTCACATGCCTTCATTTTTCCCCTTTTCTCTGACTTGAGAGAGAATTGGTGTTCGTAGGTTTGTTTGTTCTCAAGTTCTATCAATTGCACCCACTGCGGTGTGGGGATGGCCCCTCACAGCATGCTCCAGCAACCCCGCTGGGAAGGGAACTGTCCCTGCCACCACCCCTCCAAGGAGAGGAAGAAAAGAGAATTCCCATGGTTTTGTTGTTCTTAAATATGTTACCAGAAAGACATTATCAGCTTTTCTAATTGACTTAGCAGTGTGCCTGTTCTCAGAACCAGCCAGCGGTTGGTTTTGCCAGGCACAGAGGAAGCTTTTAGCAGTTCCTCACAGAAAATCACTTCTGTGGCTGGCTTCTTCCCTCCTCACCAAAAATCAAGCCATACCAAAACCACCACAATCATTCATCAAATACTGTCACGAGCAAAACAGGCTCAGCTTAGAGATATTTATTGAATTTATTACTAACAAAATCAGAGCAGGATAATGAGAAGTAAAATAAACCCTTAAAAACACCCTCCCCGCCACCCCTGCCTTCTTCCAGCTCTACCTCTTACTGCAGCAGTGCAACAAAACAGGGGATGGGGATTATGGTCAGTTCATCACCCGACGCTGCTCCCACTGCTCAGGGAGAGGAGCTGTTCTCCTGCTGCACTCTGGGGTCCCTCCCACAGGAGACAGTGCTCCATGAGCTTCTCTGACATGGCTCCATCTCATGAGCACCAGCCCCTTCCAAACTGCTGTGGTGTAGGCCACTCTTCCACGGGATGCAGCCGCCAAGGACAGGCTGCTCCAGCCTGGGATCCCATGGGCTGTGGGTGGATCTCTGCATCCCGCATGGATCCCATGGGCTGTGGGTGGATCTCTGCATCCCCATGGATCCCATGGGCTGTGGGTGGATCTCTGCATCCTCCATGGATCCCCATGGGCTGTGGGTGGATCTCTGCATCCCCTGTAGATCCCCATGGGGTGCAGGGGCACAGCTGCTTCACCATGGTCTGTCAGGGTTCTGCACCTCGGGCTGCAGGGGCATCTCAGCTCCAGTGCCTGGAGCACCTCCTGCCCCTGCTTCTCCACTGACCTTGGTGCCTGCAGAGTTGTTCTTCTCACATGTTCTCACTCCACTCTTCTCTGGTGGCAATTACAACTCCACAAACTCTTTTTGTTTTGAATTCTTCTTAAATCTGTTACCACAGAGGTGTTACCATCATTTCTAATTGGCCCAGCCTTGGCCAGCAGCACATTATCTTTGGAGCCACCAGGGATTCGTTCTGCAGTGCAAGGAAGAAGCTTCCAGCAGCTTCTCACAGAGGCCATGCCTCCAGCCCCTTATTACCAAAACCAGGCCATGCAAAACCAAGATATCATACCAGTGATTCTCATCTCTAGTTTAGTCCATGACATGAAGGGAACATATTTAGTAAAATTTACCTTGGACATTTTTAGAGCATAAATGGCCAGGTCAGGTTTGTAGAAATCTAACCCAAATTCTTAAAGTTAGTCTTTTGGCAATTCTGTACTGAAAAACCTACTTTTCATTAGGAGTGCCTGAATTATCTTTATGAGTCTTCCTCACTTGGTAATCCGAAACAGTTATTTTAATATTCTCTCTATACATACGAGAGAGGTAACTGAAGTTTTTCTTTCCCTTTTGCATTCATTAGGAAGTTGTATCATGGATGGATAAGTGAGGCAACAGTATCACTGTTGCTTCTTCCCTCTAATCCGCAGAAAACATTTTCAGAGAATGGGACTGCACTTTTTAATACAAATGCCTAGCTATACAGCAAATTCAGAGTTTGAACAAATAATGTAAAATGTGCTAGATATTCCTCAGGCACTTTTTTTCATACTGGCATGAAAGGAAGTGGTTCCCAAGTCTATTATGCTGCTTAGGTACTGATGAATCTGCCTTGGTTTCTGGCAGGCATACTTCAGTGAGCAGTGTCCTCTTGTGTTCCTTTGAGGGATTATCTTGAATCTTCATTGGGAGTGAAAGAGAGCTGGCGAACTGGAGAACTACATTTGCTATGTTCCCCTTTAATGCACACCAGCTGTTCTTTCAGTTCTTTGGCAAGTGCTTCTTCTGACTCAGTCACCTAAGTACTGTTTGCTAAAAGAAGAAAATGTGATGCACCAGAGGAGGTGTCACTCTGTCCAAATTTCACTTCTCAACACTTTTTCTCTTAAATATCTGCTGTCTCATACCAATTATGAATATTGAGATAGTTTCAGTTGCAATTCTTAGGTGTTTATGTTCTTTGTAGATAGGTTTGAGTGGTAGTGTACTGAGAAGGGGAGTTGATCTGAAGGCACTGGAAGAGCTGGAAACAGGCAGTGGAGATTGAAATTTTATATTAAGTAAGTAGGAGTCACAAGTGTTAATGACTTGAAAGAACAAGAATTCTGGAATAGTGAGAAATTCTGAAGCTCCAGAAGCTTTGGTGCCTTCCTTTAATTTTACACAGGAACATCAGGAAAGGCTAAAAATGTTCCTTTTTAGGGGATTCAGTGGTGATAAAGCAGATGAAGGATTGGTGTTAATGAATGAGGGAGGCAATTTTGCATGGAAGCAAAGAGAAAGGTACATGTATGTGCCTCTGTACAAGTGTGTAATTGAACCATAAGGAGTTTTTGAAATTAATGTCTTGTAGTGTACTTCAGTATATTTTGTGATGAGAGTTTGGAAGGCTAGATGATGGAGTTTTTTGAACTGATCTGTTTTGGAGGCACCTTTTCCTAGAACTGGAGGGTAGCACGTCTTGCATGCCCTGTGGAAATGTGTTAAGGAACACAGAGAGGGAGCAAGCTGAGTAAGACTGCAGTTGGTGCATTACTATCAGTGACAGCATATATCCAAACCACAGCTGTGCATCTCAAGTGGGCATTTGCAAATGTCTGTTGTAGTGTTCAGGAAGCATGTGGAACAGTAAAGCACTACACAGATGCAGTTGTTCTTTTCCAAGATATGTAATCTGGCTGCTATGGAAGGAGGAACTTCACCTGGCAGAAGAAAATGTGTTGTCAGTTTCTGCCCACCTGTATTTCACTGTCTCCTTCCATGGAAATATTCATCCCAGATCAACACACATGCCAGTAGTGTCACCTCTAAATCTCACTGAAGTCTTTAGTAAAGACTGCAGTGTTGAAACAAAATGTCCAAGGACTGGGTTTTTTTATAAAGAATACGCTGCTTGCCATTGCTTCTCTTTCATGTATCGTTTATTCTGTGATATGTCGATGAGTGTAAATGTACCTCGCAAGTCACTATTTTTTAACTATCTAAGATGTCTTTAGGCCACTATTTCATGGCTTTCTTGCTGTAAAGAGATAATTTTCCAGTGTCAGGCTAAAGCGCTCACTCTTTCAGAACTAGGTATGACCACTTGGTATTTATGTCATGTGTCAGGAAATTGCAGATGGTGCTGTTGATCACAGTGGTGCAAGTGATTTCTGGTTGGTGTCAAGGAAATTTCTGGATAAGCTGATCGGTCATGGGTGATATACAGCTGGATATGCTGTTATCTAGGAAGAGTTGTTTAGTGAGGTGATAATTACTGGCACTTGTCGCTGTAATCATCATGAAATTGTGACATTCGATATCCTATGAGAAGCAAGTAACGCAATTGACAGTATGGCTCCTGGAGTTAAATTTAAATTGGGTAAGGTAACTGTAGATGTGTTTTGATACACTGGACTCACTTGGGCATTTATGTGATTTGACAGGTAGCAAGTTGAAGGGCATAAAGCTTAGTATTTTTTCATTAATTTTTTCCTAGTCTATCTCAAACAGAAACTTGCATTCCTAAGTTCTATATGTAGAACTCTAATCTTGTAAGTATTTTGGAGTAATTTTCTTCCTCAAGAAGTATCTCAGTGAATTCAGTGGATGTATATATATGATCAGAGTATATTGACTCAGGTGAGTAAAGTGGAGGAGGAAAATTCATCAAGGCTTCACTTCAACTGTGGTTGCATTGATCTACATGCAGAGGTACCTGCAGGCCAAGGACTTCTCACAAAAGCTGAGATTAAAATGTTTCTGAGACCCTACCCTTGAATGTGGCTAGTGTCAAAATTGCCTGTCCTTTCATAACTTGAGTATTTCATTCACTCACTGTCAGTGCCATCTGGCTGGTTTCTGTTCTTGAGAGCTGTACTTCAGAATTGATGGAAAGTCATGTAGAAGTCACAGAAAGCATGCTGCATGATTTTTCATTTGTAGTCTGTGAGCCCAAAGTTCATAATTTAATGTTTTTGCAGTATGGTTGTTCTTCTTCGTATCAGTAAGCCAATAACACAGTTTTGCAAAAGTTGTAATGAAAACTCCTTGTGTGTGTATGCCCTCCTTGTAATTATATTGACTTCTGTGGTGTTGGAAATAGTTGGAAATACTATGCACATGAAGTGAGTTACATCTGTTTGTAACCAAAATGAAAGCTACATAGTCTACCTTTACAATGAAAAGTAATTCTCTCTGCATTGGCAAAAGAAGCATTTATCTCCTGTGACTTTGTATTTCAGACAATGGTGCAGTGCTCAGTCATCCTGCCAAAGCAGTAACAGCCTGGATGGACGTTGAAGTTGCAGGGCTTTCAAGGAAGAGTGGATCACTTTGCAACTTTCAGAGGTTACAATATCTTCAAAAAATGTTACAAACGTAAAAGAACGGACTAAACATTGACCAATGACCATGTGTAAGGCTGCTGTTAAAATCATTGTCAGTTTGATCACATACAAGATGGTTAAAATTAAATTTTTGAGTATGTTTTCAACTATAAATAAGCCTACTGACGAACTGTATCCGACAGTGGTCAGAGAAAAGAAGTCAGTATCCTCTAATCAGTGGTACCTTTTAACTGATGATGGAATGGAAAGTCTAAGTAATGTTTTTGTTGCAGTTTCATAAAATAGGATCTAAGAAGGCAGATTCACAGGCTATTTGTGTTGCTGCCTCCCATCATTTCCTTCAAAATGGTTACAATTTACTTCAGAAAGATAACAGAAACATAACACACAAACTGAACAATTTCAATCAAAATTATACTATTTTTATACGCTATCCATATTTTTATTCCAGTGATTTTTTTTTACATCAGTGTATTTTTTTTGTGTGCTAGAAGACATGATTTAATAATTGTGGTGGTTCTGTCACAGCAGCAGTTGTATAATGAGTTGGTGTTGGAGACTGAAGTAATGCCTAAACCAAATTTGTGCCTGAAGATGTACTTACACGACTTACAGAACTGTACAGAAAAAGTACTTTGCTGACAGTGCCCCAAATACTCTGCTGGTCATTTTCCGCTTCACTGAACAGCTCCAATTTTAGTTCCTGTATTAAGTGATGAATGTACTTGAGTGGTTTGAATGTATGCATTTCAATTTTTAATACAGTTTTTTTTTTAATAAAATAACCTGCTACTTCTTGTCTAGTAAATAAAACAAATGAAACATATGCTTCTCCAAGACGTGTGGAAATTGGGGGCGGGCGGGGTGTATACTTCTAGTCATTAGTCTCACAATGATTTTTGCCATTCATGGAACAGATTGGTGATGATACCTTGTAAACAACACTTCAGAAAGACACTTCTTAGAAAATACTGTGCTGTTCAGAACTTTAGGTTCTAAGTCCCTGAATAGCAGGGATTGCTGTGGCAGAAGTGGATCAGAATGCAAGGAAAAGATCAGAAACATGAACAGTAGGGATCCTTATAGTACTATAAAAAAAAACAAAAACAAGTACTAATCAAAAGGAAAATAGAAGAAAGCAGGTACACAAGCATTTGAGCTTCCTAGTCTTTTTCTGTAAGACACACAGTCTCCTGCTGTGAAAGCCTATAGATCTGGATGTATTCTTCACAGCAAAACCAGTAGAGGTGCTTTTCAGATACTGGGGAAAACAGCTTAACCAATTTTCTATATTTCCTGGTCTGTTTTTTGAGAACTTGGATTGCAGGAGCCAGAGCTTGAACATAGCTTTCATTACCTTCCACTAACCCAAGTCTTTTATCTGGCCTGAAGAATGGTTTACTTTTTTGCCTTTTTTTCATAGGCACTTTCAGTGAAATGGATCAGAGCCAGGAAATATCTGAGTGTTCTAAGAGAAAGTTTTTTCTGCGTGTCGATTTTCAATCCCCTTGGGTTTCTCTTTTTATAGTGACATATAATGGTAATTGTTATGCTGATTATTTTTTTTTGTTTATATACTGGATACTAGTGTCACAGGAGAGTGACACAGAGCAGGTCCATAGGTTCTGTTATACATTTCTCTTACAACTTCTTCATATGCAAGGCTGGGTGAGAACACTAGGTAAGAATGGCTGCATCCAAAGAGTTACAGTCAATAGCTCAGTGGAAACCTGGAACAGGTGGTTTTCCTCAGAGGTCTGGGACCAGTACTGTAGTATTTTCATCAATTAAGATAGTGGGATTGAGTTTGTGGAAGGCAAAAGCACCAAGCTGAGTGGTGAGTGAGGGAATGAATGCCATCCAGAAGGACCTTGACAGGCTCAAGGAGTGGGGCCCAAGTTCAGCCAGAGGGTGCTGCATTTGCGTTGAGATGAAGGTGATCGAGATCAGCCTTGTGGAGATGGACTTTGAGGTGCTAGTGGATGAAAAGTAGAACAGGAGCTGGCAATGTGCACTTACAGCCCAAAAATCCAGCTGCATCCTGGGCTGCATCAAAAGCAGGTTGAGGGAGGTGATTTTGCACCTCTGCTCTGGTGAGACCCCACCTGGTGTATTGGATCCAGCTTTGGGGTCCTCTGTAAGAAAGATGTGTTGGAGCAAGTCCAGCAGAGCACCACAAAGGAAATCAGAGGGATGAAGCACCTCTCTGAAGAGGACAGGCTGAGAGAGTTGGGGTTGTTCAGACTGGAGAGGAAAATGCTCTAGGGAGACTTTACAGTGGCCTTCCAGAACATAGACGGGGCTTAAGAGGAAGATGAAGAGAGATGTTTCACCACAGCCTGTAGTGACAGGACAAAGGGCAAGAGTTTTAAACTCAAAGTAGGTATATTTAGATTGGATATAAAAATGGTTTTTATGATGAGGCTGCTGAGGCAGTGAAACAAGTTGCTTAGAGAAGTTGTGGATATCTTTGGAAGTATTCAGAATCAGGTAGACAGAGTTCTGATCAGCCAAGTCTAGTGGAAGGTGTCCCTGCCTGTGGTGGGAGGATTGGGCTATCTGTCATTGGTGGTTTGGGCTGGAAGAGACCTTTCTGTGATATTTACTTGCTCTGTCAACACAGGCTTGGAACCTAACAGTATCTTGTGCAGAATTTGTATATAGTTTGTAAAACTCTGGTAGTGCGTAGTGTGTTTTTTGTGAAGTTCAGTGTACATTTTATACTCTGAAATGTGTTGTGAGTAATTTATGCATAGGACTACAGACAGATATTGTAATTGGCAAGAAAAGCGTAGGATAATGTTTAATTCTATAAAGAGAGGACCAAGTATAAGTGATTTTAATTGTCTTTGTAAACAGTCTTAGGAAATGTATTTATTGCAGGCAGGACTGTAGGTGTGATAGGAAGAAGACACAAATTGTATGTATCGCATTACTAAAATGAAGTAAACATAACAAACCATGCCCCTTCTTGGACTCAGAATGTGTCTGGTTTCACAAGAATGAAACAATGATGGGTGGAGGGCTTCACTGATAAAAGTCACCACACTTGAGTTTGAGTGTCTCTCTATGACAATTTTTTTTTTTTTGGCAACCATTATTCATTCCATTTGCTGTGAAGGATTTGGAGTACTGCCTTCTGGTGCTCATAAAACATCAGAATCAGTGTTAGCAAGTAGTAGTTTGAGGCTCTTAGAAAACTGCATCTTGGTCTGGTAAATGGCTTATCAGGATATAGGATGGTAAATTGTGGCTTTGCCCAGCTTTCAAACATCTCAGGTTCCAAAGTATGTCCTCCAAGCTTGACTGATACCATTGCTTATCTTACAGAGACGTTGTGGTTTTGGGTTGTTATGTATGACATGTTATACACTTCTGATTTTACACTAATATCTTTTACACCAAATGCTGTATCCTAGAAAAATTAACAAAACTTTCTGCAAGAAACCTGTCTGTTTTCTATGTGTATGTTTCACAGACCACTTTAAAGCCTCTTCTAAACATTGGTTACTTCAAGACAGGTACCTAAACTGGGAGCACTGAAGCAAATGAAGTAGCTTCTCTGTGGGTAAATTACATGTCACACAAAATGGATTAGAACCATGGAAAGCTTAATAAAGTGGAATTTTACCTTAAGTTTTCCAGGTCGCTTCTTGTTCTCTAGCAAAATTGTTCTAAACTTACTGATTTGTATGGCTTGAATGCTCTCAACTTTTGGTCAAAGAGAACACCTCTAGAGCTAGTAGGAACTGCTAAATAACAGATGAGTCTTGCATACTTCTCTACAGGATATGCGGTAATAGAGAAATGCAGATGGGTAACAGTGGCTATGTTAGAAATAAATGTTCAAAGCCCAGTTTTCTTTCCCACATACGCAGAGGGGAGACTGAGTGGAACCGAGTGCTTGCAAATAGCACAGCCGCACTTAGAAAATGGCATGCCAGTATTAGGCAAGGACCAGGAAAGACAATAAATAGCCAACTGATTTTTAACTCAGTTTTCAGCTGGCATCTAAAATCAGAGATTGGAACTTTATTAAACATCCAGATCTACACAGACCACAGGCAAGAATGTGACAGCAGAGTAGGTTCAATGCGCAAGTGACATGCTGGAGAAGATACACACCCACTCAGAGGAGCTTTTTTCTAACTGTCTCTTCAGTGATGTTCATTTAGGGGTTCTGCTTCTTCTTGGCCTAGGTCCCAGGCAACAGAACTCCTTCTGCTTTGAGTGAAGAGACTTCTCTATTTGGACTCAGTAGTATTCAGCTCCCTTGCTTATATTCCAAGCTCAGACTTACTTGTATCATGAGCACTTGCTTTCTGAGTGTGGACTTGCTGTTATCTCCTACCCCAGTCTTCACTGATTGTTTGGATGTTGTATTTTGCTTAGCCCAGCTAATCCATGGCTTTTGAAGTCCTTTTATCTTGGATAAGACCTCCCTTTATTTTGCTCAGAGCATATCCAGTGTGCATAATTGCAGTATAATGTACTGATGGTAATGCAGTACTGTGGGTTCAAATATGGCACCAACTAGACCAAGAGGCAGGCCATTAGATTTACTCATTTTTTGCTTTTTCTGTTTTCTCTATAGCATTCTTAACAGCCTAACATTGATCTACCTTGCTAACGTGAAATTGCCCACTCATATCTCATTTTCACTTATCTAACACTTCACATTCTTTCATGCTAATATCCAGAGCATCTCTCAGAATTTGCACAGGTGGCATATGACATCAGAATTGAGTTTTTGTATTAGTATTCAAAACAGATCTGAGAGCAGTTGGTGCTCTCAGAATGAGCCAGCAAGAGAGTGTTTTGTCTATTGTAACCTGCTGAGTATCAGTACGAGGAGAAATTAATTCAGGAGGTCTCAGCACTGGGCAGGATCAGCCCTCTAATATGGAAATTCTGGGTTAACTGTTTTAATGCTGCTTTTTCTCTCCACTGTCATTGTAGTGCTCACTGAAACAGGACAGTGCAAAATAATTGAAATTAATGTGATCACACTTCTGCAAAAGTTTGCCATTTTTTATTTAGATGATGGTCAGGTTTCTCCACTGCCTTTGCTGTGAATTGGCTCAGGCAATTTGTGGTGCAAAGACGTGTGTGATTATGCATACCTTAAAGTATGTTTTCAGTCTGAGCATTGAGTATCGTATATGACACCCAGCTGGAGCTAAGAATAGTGTCTGTTGTAAGTTAAATGCATTCTAGAGGATGCATGAAGTCTGTTCACTTGTTTGGTTTCCTCTAGTACAAGAAGGAAGGCATTTCATCTGAAATCTTTTAATTTGACCTTAGAATCTTAATAGTTAGTGCTTTATAGGAAGCAACTTTTGTATGGGCTTTTACCAACTGTAAAAGAGGTTCTGAAATACTGAAGGTAAACCAGCAAGATAAGCTAGTAGGAGGATAGTGGTGGTGGTGGTAGTTTCTTTTCCCTTAATTACGTGTGAGAACAGTGGAATTATCTCTGTCCTTGGATCATTTTAGTACAAATTCCCCCCTCCATGGTGTTACTGGTACTTTGGGTTGACTCTCATTTTCTTCTCTGGCTGTTAGGCTGCTCGCCATCTAAAGAGAAAATGGATGTAAAAAAAAAACAAACAACAAAAACAAAACAACCAAGCCACCAAAACCAAAGCCAGCTGTTCAAGTGCTTGTTCTGTATAGACAAGGAATTATTTTAAGTGCCACTGCACTGGATTTCTGCACGGATGTGTGTTGAGAAGCCAAACAAAACCATTAACCCAGGCAGACATGGAGTGGGGTAGGGCTGAGTGTCCCTGTTGCATCCTTTCAGGCACAGGCAGCCGTGTTTGTCTCTGCTTTCTCTAGGCACCTCTTTCTTGAGCTGAACCTGTGTCTTTTCTCCCCTGTTCTGGATACCTTCCTCCCAGCTATCAGCATGCCTGTTTTCTTACCTGTCAATAACCATGGAGAGAAAAAGGTGCTAACGCTGGAATTTTTCCCACCTGGGAGATTGAACTCTCATGTTCTAGATTGCCACTCAGCTCCTCAAGTAAAAATGTTTCTGTTTAGAAATCACACTGGAGGCTGCTTCCTGAAAGGAGTGACTATGCCAATGGCAGCAAAAGCTACCGAGTCTGGTGGGAGGAAGTAGGGTATTTCTGAAACCATGACCTCAGCTGATGGTGTCAGCTAAACCGTAGATATTTTGTCCCTTGATCCAATAGGGGTAAACAGGGCTTCTCACAGCCCACTCTCAATCCTGAACTAACACTCAATAACAAGAGCAGTACCAGATCTAGTGGCAGTCATCTGTGTACCTTTCAAGGAGGCAGCCTGACACCGTTAGTTGCAAGATTCTTGGTTCTCAACTCCTGAGGACCACCCCTCCTCTCAATACACCTTCTTGGACTTTCTCCAAAGACTTTCTTTGCAAGTGTTTCTACCAGAAGCATAAAGATGTTTAGAAATACGTAGTAAGAGACAGGAATGTGGAGTCATTGGTCCTCTGGGGACATTTCCACAAAGAAAAAGAGTGTTCTGTCTTCTGTTCATACAGTATTTTATTTTATTTTATTTTATTTTATTTTATTTTATTTTATTTTATTTTATTTTATTTTATTTTATTTTATTTTATTTTATTTTATTTTATTTTATTTTTATATTTATAAAGTGCTTCTGCCTCTTTTTCTCATGAGTTTGGGGGGAAAAAAAAAGTTTAATTGCTTCAGTGAGTGGTGGTTTAGGATTGGTTGAAATATGATTTAAAAATAATAAAACTACTAGGGATATCATCTCTTCCCTGTAATTTCCCCACCTAAGGGCACTTAGACAACACAAATGTCTTCAGAGGTTCCCTCTCTGGCACTTGGTAATTCAGCTTGCCTTTTCCATCTTCCAATCCCCTCTTTCTTCTATAAGAGCTCTGAGCATTTCCATTTTCTTTCTGAGATTTACAGTACATGAGGCTTATTTTCCATGTAAGTAGACAATTAAGTTAATGTTATTTCCACACCTTTGTTCCAGGCAAGGTGGGAGGATGACTTCAATTTCTAGAACACTTCTTGTTTTTCCTATTTTCCCTGAAGCTTTTCAAAGACTTTGAACACAAGATTTAAGGACTGTGAACTCTTAGACACAATAAATCTGGGTGAATTTGGAGGGGATGTTGTCTGTTGTAAAGCTAAGGAGTCCTGTTCTGAAAGAGTCATTTTTTGTGGTGTGTAACAGCAAACTGTTTTTCTAACAGAAGATATTTTATTAACGTTTGGCAGAGAATTGAAAAATACCTTGTTAGGTTATTCAGGTGCTGGCATTCACAACAATTATGTGTGCTCTTTTTGCAACAACAAATTGCTCTTTTTGCAACAATTAGGTGTGCTTTTTTCTTTTTCACACAGCACTGCTGGCTCCTTCTCCACGAGGAGAACCACAGTAACACATCCTCTGAAGTCACCATACATAAGTAACTCCATGCCTAGAATTCTCCATCCTCTTCCGTCAACTTCCCAAGGAAATTTTGGCAGCTCTGAGGCCAAAGCCTCTGGGAAGGTTATGCTCTTTTGTCCCAGTTTTCCCGAGTTGGGAGAGGCTGGTGAAAACTCCAGGAGGGATGCTGGTGGGCATCCCGGGCTGAATGCCACTCCCACTGCCACTCCGGGACTTCCCGGAGCTCTGGCTCTCCTTCCCAGCGGTGGGCAGCCTGCAGGCAGGAGAGCCGGCGGCAGGGACCGGGACAGCGAGCCCACAGGTTGGGATGGATGATGCTCCGCGCCCCGCCGCTCCAGCTGAGCTCTGCCAAACGCCTGCCCTCAGGCCCCAGCCCTCGAGGCTGGACGGGGCTCCCGCTCGCCGGGAGGGTCGGGAGAGAAAACGAAAAGCTCATTCACAGAATTACACACTATTCTGAATTGGAAACGGGGCCGCAAGCATCACTGAGTCCGACTTGTCCCACCCGCCGTGCCCCATATAAACATCCTCTCTGATGTGGGCTCCCTCTCCATTCGTCCCCCAAATAAATTTTCTTCTTTTTTTTTTTTTTTTTTTTTTTTTTTAGAGGAGAGTAGAGTGATGCCCTATCCCTGCTTATGTTTTAGAGAAATGTGTCTGGCTCTGCTTCGGGACCTGTACTCTAACCAAAGGAAAACCCTCCCACTTTTAAAAATAGATCATAAAGTTACGCAAAGGTACACAGTGCAGATGAACTTTCTTTTTGCACTTAAAGTGTTGTTTTCAATAAGGAAATAAATTATTTGCGTATTTTTAACTTGCGTGTGTACCTGCTCAAATAATACATACTTACAAAAAGTCCTGTTATGCTACCTGCGTGATTGTGCTGTGTGTATCCATATTTATTTATGCCGACACACACAAAAAATTTGAAAGCAACGAACGAAGTTGAAATAAATAACACCACACAACTAAGTAGTGCTGCGTACAGAACCATTAAAGAGTGAATTATTTTTAAGCAAATGTTTTTCAAGCTTTATTACTGAATAATAGCAGATATTTAATCACATGTAAGTGGTAAGAGCATTGGGTAGATGATAGAAGTTGCATAGGAAAAACAGAAAACAAAAACCAAAAAGCATATAAAGATCCAGATTTATAACCAAACTCGGATATTTGTTGTTATTTCCAAATATCTGGTTTAGACACCCAGATAGCTATCTGAAAAATAAGAAGCTTGTTGGCCAAATCTTCTGAGCAAATGGGGTCTCCAAATTAAAAAAACGATGTAGTAACTAATTGATTGCCAATTGTTTTCTCGCATGAATTTCTGTGAAGACAACTACACAAAATGTGGTTCTCAAACCATAACGCTGATCAGAGTAAAAAATTTTACCATTCAATCACTGTTATATCTCGGTGTTAAAACTGTATGTTGAGTGGGCTGGTGAGGGGAGAAGATTTGGATTTTAATTAAATGTTTTAATGGTATGGCATAAGTGTTCACCGTTTCCGAATTTGAGAAGATAAAAGGATCTCAAGGAATAACTAAAATACGAAGCCTGGCAGGGCAATGAGCAAGCCAGTAAGGCAAACAGCATTCTCACTTCTCTAAGAAGCTTTACTGTAAAAAAATGGGGAGCAGATAGACGAACATTTAAATTTTTTTCCCCTAGAGCATAAAAGAACCGTCTGCTGCTTGTGCTCTGCCCGCCGGAGAGCATGAGAGGGAAAAGCAGGAGCGCTAGTCTCGATTGTGTTTTGGAATATTTTTCATATTTTTCTCAGGAAATGACAAAATCTCAACACGTGTCTTCTCTCAGAAGCGGGAGGCGGGGTGCACGGCAGGAGCCCTGGAGATATCGGGAGAAAGGACTTTGTCCAGCAGTCGGACATCAGAGCGCCGCCAGCCGCGATGTCTCGCTGGTGGCTCTGTGGCGGAGACACTCGCGGACAGGGAGGTGGCTGCAGGGGGCGAGGGCACAAGGGCTCGGCGGTTCGGCGGCGGGGGATCAGCGCTCGGCCTTCTCGGCGGCCGCCCCGGCTCCCGGGAGGGGCGGTGGGTGGCGCAGGTACCGCGCCACTGCTCCGTGCGGGCCCCCGCCGCCACGTCGAGGGGCAGGCGGCCGCGGCCGTCGCGGAGGTCGAGGCGCGCCCCGGCCCGGTGCAGCGCCGCCAGCGTCTCCAGAAAGCCGGCGCGGGCCGCGTCGTGCACCGGGAGGCAGCCGGTGCGCGGGTCCGGGCGGTTCGGGTCGGCTCCGCGCCGCAGCAGCAGCTCGGCCACCCGCGGGCTGCCCAGCATCATCACCTGCGGGGAGAGACAGCGTCAGCGCCCGCCGCCCCGAGCACCGCCCGGCGCCGCCTCCGCGGACCGCGGGCTGGCCGCACCGACGTCTCTTTTGGGGCGTAGATCTGCTGTTTCGGCTACTTGTAGTCGTGACCTGAATACATTGTGACCGCCACTTGCGATCATCCGTACGGGTCCCTTCCAACTCGAGATAGTCTGTGATTAGATGATAAATTAATAGCACTAGCTAGTGATTTCCAGACTAGGCACTACACATGTGTTTGTTCAGCTTCACATTTCTACCATTTATATACACCATGGTGTAAATGGTACTTGTGTGTGTAAAAACATACATACGTACACATACGTGTTTATACGCAGATACCGACGCAGCTATGTGCGTGTGTGCAAATAGATACGCACAATATAGATAGCGTTTATGTGATGTACCCTTTATTACATAACAAATAGTGCATGTATATATATTATAAATGTATTTAGGCATACAGACATATTAAAAATACATTAAATATATGTGCACACATAAAGAGTTTGTGAATATTTGTATACTATATATACACACCATGTATCTTGTGACAGCCCTGAGGGACCTTGCATTAAGGTTGCTGTCACTTAGAATGTATTATCGATTTATAAACGGTCAACACAGTAATGGGGCAATGCAGCTGGATGTGGCCCATTTCGGTGTGATTTTTCCGTTCCTGACCAAGATGATTTTTCCTTTTTTTTTTTTTTTTTTTCTCAGCTCTGTATTTTTCTCAGAGGTGTGAGAGCAGCAGCTGAGTGCTCACAAGCAATGCACAAAACTTAATCTATGGGGAATTTCGAAATAGCAAATTCCTAATGATATTCTGCTTTTCTGCCAATAGCAGAAACTTTTGGCAATGTTTAATCATCCACGATTGAACAAAATCCAGAAAAAAACTGAAATCAACCAAAAACCAAAAGAAATTTGCACATGGGGCTTTATTTCCTTTACTACTTGGTCATTTTCAATGCAATTTTAACCGTCATAAATTCCGACTTAACACTTTGAAAAAGATCTTAAGGCAATAGATTTTTTTATCAATTTCTTTCTCGGGACTTTGGTTTGTGCACTTCAAATAATGTGGTTCATTTATAGTGAAAGTGTGAAAATACTTATAAATGTCATAATATATAAACTCTCGATATTAATCCTTTCCAGAAAGAAAAAAAAAGAGGGTCCACATATTCCAGTATCAGCAAGTTTCTGACCAGAGAAAGAGAACTTCGTCTGTAATGAAGAAAGGAAAGAGATAGTTTATGAGAGTTTGGAGATTCTTTTAATCTGTAATTTGAAATTAAAGCAGAAATAAAACCAATAACTTTCTGAGATCCTTTCTCGGTAATCTACTTCGGAAAAATATTTCATTTTTCATGTAAAGTGCAAGGACCAAAATGGCTCCTCAGCTTAGCTGATTAATCATTAATATATCTCTTCAAATAACAACTCGAAGAATCTTCTTTGTGAGATTCACAACTAGAGTTTAAATCACAGTATATTAATCATTAAACGAACATTTAAAAAGTGTCTACTTAAGTATGTCTATTAATATAACACACTCTTAACTCTCAAAATGCCAGGAAAGCAGCTCTACATACTGGTACCTGGTACTTTTAACATATATCAATAAATACTGCCGCTACTGATGGATAGAGAATATTAAAATTACTACTACTTACAGAAAAAAAAAAAGAGATGACTACTAATATATACCTAGTTTCAAGTTACAATTTGCACCAGCACAGTTTATCGGTTCTTTGTTCACGAATATACTAGAAAGGGACCCCACTTCGATTTCCTCGAGGGAAAAAAAAAGACCTGTTCGGGCTATACTTTAAAAAATCGAGACATTTGCTCGAAATGGAGATCATTCCCCAAACCTAGCTGAATAGGTTATCTGGGAGCGGATTTTGCAGTCCTACTTCTCTTTTTGAGTACTCCCCTAGAAAAATTCGTTTGATGCCAGCGGTTCCCCACTTAGCTCCATTTTGTATTTTCAGGACGTCAGGGTTTATTAAAAAGTAGAGGGGCCATTTGAGCTCAGACAGCCGCGGCTGGAATACGGCTCCGATCATAACAATAGAAATTACTTCTAAACATGAAATACGCATCCTTCCCCCACGGCGTGGCAGAGCACAGCTTCCCCCCTGCCCCGCGCCCAGCTAGCCCCTCTCCGCTGTGCTCCGTACCTGGAGCGGGGTTCTCCCAAAGGAGTTGGTCCCGTTGGGATCCACGCCCGCGTCCAGCAGCCTCCTCACCTCTTCGTGGTCCCCGCGGGCGGCGGCGCTGCACAGGCGGTCGCCGTCGCTCCGGAGGGACCCCTCCATGGCCCCCCGCCGACCCGAGCCCAGCCGCACGGCCGCCGCTGCCTTCTCCTGCCCCTGACTGCGATCTCGCTCGTCGCTGCCACCCAGCCCCTTCTTTCCCGAGGGCGGCCCCCCCCTCCTGCCCGCCCTCCCCCTCCCGCCCGCCGCTGCGCCGCGCACTTCTCCGGCGGGGCGGGCGCTGCCGCCTCCTCCCTCCCGCGGCTCCCATTGGCCGAGGAAAATCCCGCACCCTCCCGGAGGGATGTGGAGGGAGGGATGTCGGCAGCCTGGTCCTCAAGCACGGCGCCTCGGAGGGCAGAAGGTGCGGCTCTCGCGGGGTTTTCCCCCTACCGGGGAGAGTGGGTGGGGGCTGCGGCCGTGAGCCCCCGGCCTCTCCCCGTATCGGAGCGGGTCGCGAAGACAGGGGAGAGGGTCGCAGACCCACGGGCAAAAAGCCTCCACCGTAGCTGCCTTGGCTGGGGCGGGTGGGACGTGACACGCGAGCTTCTAACACGGGGGGTCGACGGCATGGCGAAGGGATGGTGCACCTGAACTTTCCAGGGATAGAGAGGAACTTTTTTGTGCCAGTGATGGCTCTGGTTTCTGTCTCCGAAAGGGATCCTGCCCTGCCCGAACCCCTCCGAGCGGTGGGTCGGGGGTCCATCCCTTCGTCCTGCGCCTGCCGAGAGCTGGGGGATCGGATGGGGAAGCCGTCTGCGACCAACCTCACGGCATCGGATAGAAGAGCATCGCTTCAGCCTGGCCCTTCCAGAGCCTCCCGGGAGCAAGAAAACCGCGACGAGAGCCCGCCAGGGTAAGGTGCAGCTCCAGCCACGCAGCCGGAGGTTAGGCAGAAGAACCTCGCCTTGCCTTGCAGCTGCACAGATCCCCAAAATCTAAGCATCTTGCTCCTCCCCTTGGCGCTCCGCCAAGCGTCTCCCCCTTCCATGCCCCGAGCACGCCTGTGGCACGTACCCCCGCCCCAACGACCCCCCCGCGGCCGCCGAGGGCGAGTGGCTGGTCGGTACCATGACCCGCACCGTGAAGTTTTTATTCCGCCACCTCGAAGCTCCGAACAGACCTTTGTAAACGGCAAGGGAAATAAGGGTGTTTTTCAAGGTTTTGTTTTCCTTTTCTTCGGTTGTGGTTTTTTTTTTTTTTTTTTTTTTTGGTTTTTTTCCTCCCCCCACCCCTCACAATGTCAGTTCCCTACTCTCCTTTTTTTTTTTTTTTTTTTTTTTTTTTAATTTTTATTTGTAGAAGATCGGTGCGACGCCACAGAAGTATCCGCTGTGCAGATACAACACCCGGAGAACTCTAAGAGAATAGCTTAAATAGCTGAAAGAGAAACACGGTGATTTTATGTCTGCGTTTACTACCAGCCGAAAGCAGTGACATCCTCGGATGAGATGAGGAGAAATAAACACAGCTTTATCCCTGAACAGACAAGTCAGAAGTTCACTAAAATGTCTTCACTTAGTGGCTTTCTGAGCTTCCTTTGCAAAGAAGCTTCTGGGGCAAGTGGCATTGCAAGATGAGGGTCCAACATTTGAGGCGAGAGCCTCGCTTGTGGTGAACTCCCACCACATCGTGGTTTTTCTACAGTGCATGGTGCAAAGCGGCCCTCGGGACAGACAGACAGACAATTTAAAACAAATAAATAAATAAAATCTAAAAATCAATAAATAAATAACGTTTAAAAGAGTGGGTTTTTAAAAGTCTGTAGAGTCTAAGAAATTAAGATGATTCCCCCACCCAAAAGGCAAAGTATCTTGAATTCTTCTTGTGCTGTCTGACATTAATGATAGCCACATAGAGATAAATCCAATGAGAAAACATCATTGTTTTTTCCTGTCAAGTGTCTTAAAATCTCAAATCAAGAGTCATGCATGGCGGGGTTGCAGGTTATCACTGCCTAGCTTTGATTTCTGTGAAATAAATAGTGGATTTTATACATCTGTACGTGTAAGTATGGGAATACATGTCCTTTTGTGAGCATAAGCATAAAAATACGTTGGAATAAATGACCTTAAAAGTCTTTTCCAACCTCGTTAGTTCTATGAAGAAAAAAAAATGCACACTCACATGTGAATATCCTCACAAGATGTCTCTTCACATCAGAGGGCCTGTTTATATCTCCATCTCCACTATATTATGTTAAAAGCTAATAGTGTAAAACAACACTGTCCCATTATTATGTCCCAACATTATTGACCCTCCAAATCACATATCAAACTACTAGAACATTTTTAAGTCGTAGCATTTTAAGCTACATGATTGAAATAATGTGATTTCTTTCCCCTCTAAAAGCAAATCTCATATCGTACAATTCTAGCACCAACAAAGATCCTAAAATTAATCAAAACATAACAGCACAGAGTCATATCTGAAGTTAGAGTAATAATAACGCAGCCTAAGCTAGTATGCTTTGAAAAAGAACCTTATATTGCACTTGTATTTCGGGGGGGGAGTGAGTGGAGTCCCTCCTTTTCCCCCAGCAAACTTTGCTGCAAAGATATCCTCATAGGAGTAAAATAACCCAAACGAATCATGTTAAGCAGCGTCCCCATCCTACATTTCTGCTCTTATTTAATTTTAGAATAATTATTCAACCATACAGTTCTTTGACACTGAAAACGGATCCATTTTAATACTACAGTACAGTAATCCTGCAAATTGTTCTGAGATGTTTTGATAAGAGCATAAAGGACGGAAGAGGTAACTTTCAGTTAACAAATGCAGCCATCTTATGCCCTGTTAAAGGCTTAGCAAGTATTTCAAGAACAACAAAAACAAAGACAACAATAATAAAATAAAAAACATTCACATTATATCTAGCGAGTATTTGGATAATAAGTTCAGGGGTTAATTAAATGCAATTAAGAGATAAAATATAAAGAACCTAATATTGGCATTTCCTAGCTTGTAAATAGACAAAAAGCACACAAGAGAGGCAGGGGTAGGAGGTGCAGTAGAGAGGTTGCATGGAAATAACCCGTTTTATATCTAAGGGGGGGTGGGGGAAACAGTTATTCTGAGTTGCACTAAAAATTAAGCAATACCTAATACAGAAATAATTTAACATTACCGTTCTTCTCTTCAGTTTAAAGTGCCAGAATATTTGCAAATATATTTATCCTGATTATACATATTGGCTAAAAGTGGGAAAATCTGTCACCTTAATTTTAGTCGTTCAGAAGTTGTGCCATGAGGGTTTATATTGAACTTAAAAATGATTTTAAAATCATCCCGAACAAACAAAAACCAAACCACACATAAAAGCTCAAACGTAACTCAAATAAACTGCAATAACAACGAATAAATGCCTCACAGAGTATATCTTACAATCAGAGACTGGCTAGGATTGGAGAGGTCTTTGGAGATACTATTCGCAAACCCACCCCTCTGCCCTGCTTCATCCATCTTAGTCTCGGACACTTTTAGAGATGGGGCAGCCACAACTCCATTATATGTTACCCTAGACAGTTATAAAATTATCCCTAGGTATTGTATTTTTCATAGTTTTTTCTGGTTTTGTTTTGTGGTTTTATGTTTTTAAATTAAACTCAACACACTTGCCTTACTCCAGCCCAGGTCCTTCAAAATGAGATTTATTAATCTAGAGCTAACTGGCATTTTATAAAACCTCTTTCTCTCAGATTAAAAGATCAGGGGAAGGGGATAAAAAAATAGCAGTGTTTATGGCAAGTGTGGAAATACAGCAAGAAAATTATAGCCACACTTTCAGATCCCTGAGGGAGTTTTGTCCTTGCTACAGAGAATTTACATCGAGGTGATTAGCACCCTCATACTTATGTTCGTATTTGAGATTCATGCTTTTCAGGTCAGAGTTTTTAGTTTCTTTTTCTCCCATTTAGTGCAGAATGAAGAAATGAGGCCTACTACAAATGGGAAAAATAAAAAAAAAAAAAAAAAAAAAAAAAAAAAGCATTTGAAGACAACAAGCAAAACTGCCTATAGTTTCTGGCTTATATATTTTGAATATGTGTGTAAGTTTTTATATGTGTGTGTGTCTGTCTGTATGGGCACATACTTTTTATTCAAATAGCACTGGGAGCAATCTAAACAGAGAGTGGAGCTGGGAAACTCCGAATTACTTTACCTCCACAGCTTGAGAGGTTAAAAATTTTATACGTTTATTTATACATGTGTAAAACAATTAGTCTCCATTTTGAAGTCATTTTGAGGCAAATACTTCTACTTTGCTTCCACCTCTATCCTTTTCCAGTCTGTGCTCTGTATTAAGAGGAGGTTGTGGAATGCTCTAGTAACCCTCTATGAGGATTTTGCAGAACAATCCTCAGATTCTAATCAAAATTAGTATTCACTTCAGCTTCACTGTATGTCTAATTATTATTGTTATTTTTTTATGTGTGATAATCAACGCCTAGGTCCACTACAATCCGATTTTGCACTCTGCAATAAGGAAAAAGTCTCTAAAACTGCCTGAGCCTCGGATATCTCTCAAGATCCTTCATACGAATGTGTTTTAATTACTCTTTCTGACCCTGCTTGGCCGCTCTGACCCTTATTTCCCATATTTTCGTGATGGCAAGTGAAGGAAAAGTAGGCCACTGTATTTCACTGTCGTTTAAAACAGTGGAAAGTAACACACGATCGGAAAACAGTAGCCATTTTCTCTCTTCAGAGCAATAGCTATGTTCCTTGTTTCCTTGTCCGAAAAGGTGGTGGGTTTATATTTTCGTAACAAACCATATAGAAAACTCCTCAGAAAGTGGGAGGCAAGGCAGAAGTCAATCACAGTAACTTTTCAAGAACCAGAGGTTTTCTACTGCGTTAGATAAATAAATAAACAAATGAAATTCCCGCACAGGAACACACCCCCCATCCCTGTATAAATCTACCGTGTTTCCCGGTGCCATCCGAGGCACTGCCACCGCTGCCTCCCGCTCCCGCTCCCGCCCCGCTCCCGCCGTCCTACCTGGGCCGGGGGCTCCCGCCGCGCCTCCGCCGCAGGACCAGCTGCAGGGCGAGGCACCGCGGCCATCGCCGCCCCAGCGCCCCGAA
Organism: Muscicapa striata striata; assembly: GCA_030060385.1. NCBI lineage: Eukaryota > Metazoa > Chordata > Aves > Passeriformes > Muscicapidae > Muscicapa > Muscicapa striata. The sequence continues at coordinate 67,694 of JAREIS010000418.1, read as the reverse complement.
AACGCGGCGGAGGATGCGCCAGCCCAGCGCCCAGGCCCGGCGCAGGCTGCGGGCACGCCGAAAGTGGATCGTGCACCTTATCCGGGGGGCCATGGGTGCGGGGAAGCCGCGGGCGCGCACGGTACAAATACCTCCCCAGCGGGGCCCCACCGGTGAATCGGCCCTCTCACCCTCCATTCATTGGAGAGTATTTCTTTATTTTTTCTTTTTTTTTTTTCTTTTCCGTTTAACTAATTTCGACTCCCATTTCACTTCACCCCCCTCCGCTCCACACTCCTCCCCGCTTCTAAACTCCTCCCATGATGATGGCTCCCGCCTCGAAATCGGGCCAAGGAAGATTGTCAGCGGGGGATGGGGAAGGGGGAGATCGCCGTCTCCTCTGCCCTCCCACAGCCTGGTCCCGGGGAGCACCGCCGCCAGACAAGCGTGGGGACCGGCCAATCGCAGGGCGCTCCCCTGCTTTCAAATAAAGCCTTGACGACATCTCCTTGCCCTCCCCCCCCCCGCTCTGTCCCTCCAAACACGCCGCCTCCCGCTCCGTTTGGGGACGGGTGTTACTCGGGGTTTTGTTTCTTGTTGCCCAGTTGCTCTCGGACCCCGCTTCCCCCGGGAAAACCCCGACGGGACGGGGGCCTGAAGCGGCCCGGAAAGCCGCGCTGGCGCTCTGACAGCCGGCTAGCGGATCGCTGCCCGTTTAAAAGCGCGGGCCAGTGTTGGCCCGGGCGAGCAGCTATTTCCTTGTCACATGGCCATTTGAACGCGACGCGGGAGGGGCGGGGGTGGGCTGGAAGAAAAGAGGATCTCGATTTCCCCGCGCCGGCCACCGAAACGGGTAATGAACGGTTCCCCGCCAGCCCCCGGGCCTTTTCTCCAACCGGGCTCCGCGGCGCAGGACCTCTTCGCTTTCCTTTTGAAGAGCGAGGTTTTGGAGCGGGGCGGGGGAGCAGTGGAGAAGCTCAGAAGCCCCAGTCAACCTGCTGGCGCTCCCCTGCCAGCGCGGGTCCCAGGAAGCACCGGAGAGCTGCTGAGACCCGCGACAGCCGGTGCTGGGCCAGCATCCCTGGGCGGTGGAGGGAGGAGGTACTGCTACCTCCTCGTCCCGCCCCCCACCCCAAGAACCCTTCTCCCCGCGTTCCCCCACTTCCCGGGTGCGGGGTACCTTCGAGCGAGGCGTGAGAAGAGCGATGGGCAGGGAGAGCGTCGTTTCTGCTGGCGCATCTTCTCCCTCCCTCTGCTCGGCGGGGTCCGGCTCGTATGGTCACGGTAGAGGCGGCTGGGAGAGGGCTCGGGGGAGCTCGGGGACCGAGGGGAGCCGCGAGAAAAGCGCCGGGAGGGGACGCAGAGTGGCAGTCCCTGGGAGGGGTGGTGAACGTAAGCCTGTGCAACAACCCCCCCCCCCCCTCCACGCACAACAAACACCTCCTTCTCTCTGGTGGACAAAAAGTAATAACTCTGATGTCAACAGGAGGTTTCTCCTGCCTTGGCACGGAGTAACCCTAACAACAATGCTGATAAGGAAAAGCCTGTAATGGTTTATTATCTAGTCCGATTTCAAGCCTGGGAAACTGAGTGAGTAAAATCGGCCATTTCGAAATGAAAGCACTTTTCGAAAGAAGTTTTCTTCTCCACCCCCATTATTTTTTCCCCCCGCTTCTCCCCTGCCCTGACTACTGCTTCCCGACAGGCAAGGCAAAATTCAGAGAAATGAATGCCTACCTGGCTGTGTGATGCAGGTGCCGGAGCAGTGGTGAGAGGATGGACCGACGGCTTTGGCAATAGAAACCGAATACCCACCAACGCAGAATGCATGGCTGATCCGGGGCTCGTTGTGCACAGGGTGCAAACCGTGCTGCAGGAGGGTGTATGTGTGCTCGGGCATGTTACAGCGGCGATATTAAAAATAAAAACAGCGAGTAATCTGCCACCTGAAACATGATGCTTCTAGGGCTTTCTTGATAAAGTGTACTGCTGCTGCTGTTTTTTGTTAACTGTTACTATTCTTCTTTTCAAGGAGGACTCCAAGCCCTGGAACCGCTGCTGCTGCCAGAAGAAAAGGTGCCTGTGGAAGCCCTCACAGCCAAGCGGGATCTCGATGTGACCCTTATCCTTCCATGGAGTGAGTAGTCCCCACAAAGGGCCTATCCTGGGAAGGGGCTCTGGACCTACTCTGTGAGGCAGATGTATAACAATTAGATATTTAGCCCTGCTGGATTTTGGGGGTATACTCTTCTTATTTGGGGCAGTCAGCCTAGCATATTGTGTTTTTTTCACCCTGACAACTTTATAATTAATAACAATAGTAATATAATATTACTATCTTTTTTTGTTGTTGTTTCATAAGCCTTAATGGAAATGCTAAAAAATTGAAATCGAATGTGGTTCTTGGAGAAAATAATGATTTAAAACAGGGAGAGGTCCAACCAACAGTGAAAGTGCAGTTTAATAAGGAGTGTGGTCAGGCTCTGGAGTTACCCCATCTCCACATTTGGTTGCAAGTCCCTTCTGGTTCTCACAGGCATGGGGCTCAGGCACTTAACTGCTGCATCCCAGTGTTCTCCTTGGTTCAGCTATGCCATGTTCTAGGGCAGAGTGCAGCACAAATTAGGAAGGTGTTGTAATTGCATATTATAATGTTACATGTTTTCTATTTAAAGATATATATACAAAATATGTTCTAGACATTCTTGCAATGAAGAAGGGTGAATATAGACTAAAGATAACATAAATGTTTGGTACATGTTTATATACATATAATTTTGTTATAATTAAACCAAGAAGCATAATTTAAAAACAAAGTATATTACATATAAAAATAATTGATTAGCAAATATATCAGGCTGATGCATAATCATAACATTTTATATATGTGTGTTCTATATGCATATCATGCATATTTTATATAGGTATTGCATAGATATATTATGTACACTAATGACATAACTAAATATTTAATATCGTGACAACAAATAGAAACTAATTATAAAGCATAAACTAATTACAAAGCATGCATTGTATGAAATTGCATTATAATAAATAATATACGTTACAAAAAAGGTATATACATTATTTTTCATGTTTATCTATGAGATATCTAGGGTGGGTACTCAGTAGAAATGCAAAACCAAGATAAATCTTTTGCACCTTTTCTACAAGTAGCTTTCAAAGTGCCCAGGATTAGCGGTGGGGTGAGAGACCTGAGCTGAGTCACTGCCTCGCCTGGCTTCACTCTCTCAGCCCCTAAGACGCAGGACGTGTGAGCACAGCTCCACGGGTGGCAGGGTCCACCACTTGTCCCGCACCGGCTGGGAGCACCGTCCCCGCCGCCTGCCTCGCAGCCCGCCTCGCTGCTGTCCGTGCACTCCCTCAGCACACCTCTCCGGGGGCTTGGGCACTCGCTGCGGTGAGAACGGGTCTCCCCGCCTCCTCCTTTCCACTCGCCAGACGCTGGGCTGCCGCTCTTTTTCCTGGCGTGCTCACACCCAACTCCCCCGGGCCGAAGAAGCCAGTGAAACATGTATCGGCTGTCACATAATTAATACATATCCCCCTTCGTCGTTCCCCCACGAGCTGTTCCAAAGGTTTGCTTGTTCTTTAACAAACGCGTCACCCCCGAGCATATTGGGACGCCCTGGAGTCGAGCTCAGATGTACGATTTTTAATTTTTTGCTAATGGCTGCCTTGGTTGTACAATCATCTGATTTTTTAGAAGTACTTAACCCAGGGGAGGTCACTTGCAAGTTGTTAAAACGAGTATTTCAGCTGGGGACTGTATCAGGCTGGCAGGGAAACAAATCTCTCTCTCTTTTCTCCTTCCAGGTCCTATGGTTGCAGCCGAAACAAGAAGAGCCACGGATGCGCTGTGGATACATGTACAGACATGCAGAGCACCCTGGTTTTTTGAAGGTAGTTACCAAAGCTGCAATCACACCAGCAAGCGCTGATCCTGCTGTCCAGCCGGTTTTGCCACAGAGAGGCAGATTTGCTTCAGCACCCCTTCAGTTTGGTTTAAACAAAATCAAACTGTGGGGACAGTGGAGCTGTGGGGACAGGGAGACTCTGAAGCCTCTCCAGTCTTCTTCAGATGGAGGGCTAGCAAGCGTGTGTGGGGAGTCCCCGGGGAGCAGAAAGTCCAGAGGTAGCCCCATCAAAACAGAGGAAGGGTTTATAGTACCTTATGTCTGTGCAGGGATTTTCCTTCATATTTAATATTAAATATTTGCTATTCAATATTTTCACATTTAGTATTTTCTTACTACCTATTTCATATTTCATACTTCTCTTCAGTGTTTGGACCCTTGTGTGAAAAAGGGGGCCTGCGGAGGGTCAATAGTATTTTCAGTGCAGGATAATATACGGACACGAGCGAAGAATACTGTCCTTCATACATCCCATCGGGGAAACGCGATCCAGGGTTATTCCCAGTAGCGCGTGAGTACTGTTCGACTTGGTGTCTCTCAGGTCGGGCGCGGGCAGCTAGGTTTGGGGAGGGGATGGCCCGGGGAGAGGTCAGGCACGGGGCGGCGGGTGGCGCAGGTACCGCGCCACCGCTCCGTGCGGGCCCCCGCCGCCACGTCGAGGGGCAGGCGGCCGCGGCCGTCGCGGAGGTCGAGGCGCGACCCGGCCCGGTGCAGCGCCGCCAGCGTCTCCAGAAAGCCGGCGCGGGCCGCGTCGTGCACCGGGAGGCAGCCGGTGCGCGGGTCCGGGCGGTTCGGGTCGGCTCCGCGCCGCAGCAGCAGCTCGGCCACCCGCGGGCTGCCCAGCATCATCACCTGCGGGGAGAGACAGCGTCAGCGCCCGCCGCAGAGCTCGGGCTTCCTCGCTCAGCTCGGAAGGAACGGACATCCGCAGCGGAAAGGAGAGGAAAATCCGCGGGTGAGGCATAGAGATCGGACGTGGCACGAACGGTGGAAAACGTGTATCCGTCGGTGGAGCCGTGCCGCATTGGAAAACTCTCCTTTATCCGCGGCAGGAGACAAGAGGGAACAGGTGGGGCAGAGAGGTGTGAGACCCCTGTCGGGGTCGGAGTGTGCACACGGAGCACACTGGGGCTGCTCCGCGATAGGAGCCGGCCGGGATCGGTGGGCTCGGAGCAGACGAGCCGCGGGAAGGGGCTCGCCCTTCTCCCGACGCGCTCCCACAGAAACCCAGGTGAAGCCCCAAGTCGCTTTGCACCGGTCCCCGCGGAACCCCAGTGCAGGGGACCGGGATCGTTCCTCTCGCATCCATGACACTTCTCCAGAGGGTCCTTGGAGAGAGGAGACCGTAATGCAAGGAACCCACTGTGTCTGCGGCGCCGCACCCTCGCTTCCCTCACGGTCAGGAGGGAATGAACCTTTTGCCTGACCCGCATGTCCAGGGCAGTACCAACGTGTAGGGCAGCCCTCCTCCTCGGGCTCGGAGTTTTCTAAGTCGGGTTTCCCCTAGCGAACCCAGCAACGCGTTCAGCACAGGGGCTAAGTCCCTGCCGCGAAGACGGGGGAAGAAAAACACAAAAACAAAAAAAGAAAAAGCACTTAAGGACGGCACCAAATACCTGTTTCGAGTGAAATGCTCCACCTTCATTTTGCAGGAGAGTGTTTCGCAAGCACTGGCAGTAAAACTTAAATATAGCTTCACAGATTATTCGAGTTTCGTTTTATGTTGAAATTTTAAGAACATGCTGGCTAGAATTACCTCGAAAAATTAAGTCAACCTTTATAAATTTAACCTCTACTACACCTCCGGGGGCTAAGTCTACCCACACGTTCTCGTGAGTGTAAGATGTGGGCAGACGAGCCCCACAGGGATAGCTCGTTGTCTACCTGCAGCCTCAGCTAGGCACGGCTATCGCGACCGGGTGTTTCTACCTGTGAGAGCACCGAACACCACCTCCCCCCCACCTTTTTTTTTCCCCATGGGAGAGGAGACAAAAAATATTAACAGTCATATAAAGCAGAAGACGAGGTATAACGAAAGGGAGATTGTTTCTTGCAAACGTGAGTTTTTACATTTTATTGAAGGTTTATTGCGAGATGAGAATGAAAGTTCTCGGATTTGAGTCATCTTATCTCAGTTGGTTCAAATAAAGTGAAAGGTTGCTAAGACTAAAACCTCCCTGCCGCGGCCGTCACCGAAGAAGACTTTCTCCTTCCCAGAGAGGCAAGAGGAACGCCGCCTCGGCAGCAGCCGAGCACAGTGACGGGGGCGGCTGCTCCGGGGCACCGGAGGGCCCGCTGCTGCCCGGGGGCTGCCGCCGCCCCTCTCGGGCAGGGCACGGCGGACCGCTGCCCCCGCCCAGCTGCCAGCTGTTCCCCTCCCTACCTGGATGGGGGTCCTGCCGGAGGAGTTGACGGCGTTGGGGTCCGCCGCTCCGTCCAGCGGCTCCCTGAGGCGCCGCAGGTCCCCGCGGGCGGCGGCGTTGGCCAGCTCATCGGCCCCCGCGCCACGGCCCGGCCCGCCGAGCCCCGCACAGAGCCGCAGCCGCCGCTCGGCCGCCCCCGCTGCCCGAGGCTGGCGGCGATCCCGGCCCGCGGGGAGCGCCCTGCCCGTGGGATCGCCCGGCCCGCGGTCCCGGCGAGCCCGGGCCCAGAGGCTCCGCGCGGGGCTGTCGCCCATGTCGCTTCCACCTGCGCGGCCGCGGCGGAGGCTCCCGGCTCTCGTTTCTCCTCCCGGCCGGCGCCGCCCGGCGCATTCCCAGTGTCACCGCGGGCCTCGCCCTGAGGGGCGGAGCGACTTGCGCCGCTCTCCGACGGCACAGAGGGCCTGACTCCCGGGGGCGGCCGGGAATTTTGTGTTCTCCAGGGCTCTCTCTTGAGGGCAGCAGCGTCTTAACCAATGCCTGACGGCCACGAGGGGAGCAGGAGCAGAGGAAGGGGAGGAGCAAAGGTGGCAAAAAACTTTAACGAGAGCGGGGCACGAGGAGGAGAGTGGCCCCGGGACCGTGGGCCTAGTGTCAGCAGGGCCCCCTCTCCCCGGGCGCTGCCTCCTCGCCCTCTCGGGACACCCATCGGCACCCGAGACGCAGGAGGCGGAGGTGGCCGCCCCTCCTTCCCTTTCCCTGGGTGAGCTGCGAGCTTCTGTCTCTGCTTTTTCAGTTGACAGGGACATTCAATAAGAGACAGCGGGCGCAGCGGCGTCGACAGCCACACTGAGAGACGAATCGCAGCTGCGACGTCTCCACCCCACCGCCTAAACTGCCTTTCTCGTCTTCTTTTTTTTTTTTTTCCCTTTCTATTTTTTTTTTTTTTTCCTCCTTAAAATAGTTGAAAACGCCTCGGCCAAGTTCTGCACCGCCACGTCAGGGTTCCAGCGCCCGCCTCCCGGCGGGGCGGGCCGAGGCGGGTTCGGGGCGGGTTCGGGGCGGGTTCGGGGCTGGCGGGGTGTGCCGGGGCGGGTTCGGGGCGGGTTCAGGGCGGGTTCGGGGCGGGTTCGGGTGTGCCGGGGCGGAGCGCTCCTGGGGAGCGGCGTCGGCAGCACCACGGACAGCTCCCCTGGTGCCCACCGCCTCTGGCCTTCCTCCGCACCGGAGGAACCCTGCGCCTCCGGACCTAAAACCTTTCCAAAATCCCCGCATGTGCGCAAGGGTAAAGTGCCATATCGGGCATGTTGCTAAAACTGTGGTGACCTAGTGCCGAATTCTTCATCCTTACACTTTGCTACTGTTTCTGTGTTTAGATAGGTAGAAATGAGTAGAGTTTCATTCAACATAACGAGCTTCTTGATTGTTGCTTCTAGTTAAATAATTGAGCATTTAAGCATGATCTGGCATTCTCCTTGTATTTGGGGTTGGTTTTCTGTTTGGTTGGTTTGGCTTGGTTTTCTTTGCTCTTTACTAATGAATTTTCCATTTAGGCACTGGATGCCATACAAACGTGAAAATAAAGATATTTCAGAACTCTACACCAAATAAAGGAACTCAAGTAGAATAGTTTAATCTATACACCCTGGTATGTAGATCACTGTACAATGGATACACCCAAACTCTGAGCGGTATAGTTAAGCCTTGAAAACACTACAAGCTAATCTTTACAGCAGTTGAAGTAAAGAGCAGTATTGTAAAATCAGTTTCATAGAGATAGTATATTGATCTTGATTCTCAGCTACAGGACAAACAATAAATAATAAGGATTCTGACAGTGCTTTGATGCCAGTGATATATCCATAAGGTAAAAAAAAAAAAAAATCGGTTTATGTCTACTGGAATTGTGTGAAAGATTTATGTTTATTTTAACAAAGAAAAAGCATGAAAGTAATGTCTAAAGAAAGATAAGCTTTCAAACATTTGTTTAGCTTGTTATTCCAAGGCTATGTGGTAAATAAGATAACCAAAATATTCCTTCACGTTGCTTTCAGAAAAAGGTGGCATTTCCTACTGACCTCATGAGGCAGCACTGTCAAAAATGTATGAATGACAAATTAAGGACTCTTTCATAATTTTTTTCCTGCAGATCAGAAAAACCCACACTGTGCCATTAGGGAAGACTCCCCTCCAGGAAATTCATAAATGTTCTCTTCTCCCTTTTACAAATTCCTAAATGCTCATTTTCCAGACCAAAAAAGGAAACCCTCTCCATTAGCAAAACATGAGATATTTTAAGCTGGAAACTGCTTGCCTTGGAGCTTGAATCTCAGACGGAGTTTTCCTTTTGTTCTAAATATGCATTTGTGGTCTGAAGGACAATTTCAGTTGTCAATGACAATGTCCAGTTGATGGTGGCTTTAAAGAAGCTACTACACAGTTGGAAGTTACTTCTTTCTGTTTCAAAGTTAATAGTGGAAAGGTAAATTGTACAATCATGACCTTAAAAAAATCCTTTAAGGGGGTGTCACACCTTTCTGTGCTGCAGGTTTGTTAATTATGTATTTGGACAGTGATAGATTGCCAAATAAATACAAATCTCACGGCAGGTAGAAAGACCTTGCAAGCACTGTAAGAATTCAATTTTCTACAATCAAAAAGAGGAGAGACATTGAGAGTGGTAGAGAAAGTAATCTGTTGGAAAACCAACAGCAACAAAACAAATGGCACCGTCCCACCCCTTGAATAAAAGAAACCCTTTAAAAACCCCAACAAAAACCTCAAAACAAACAAACAAACAAACAAACAAACAAACGCAACCAAAAACTCCAAACAAAACAAAACAAACCCAAATTACTTTCTTATCTTGAAGGACTGTAAACTGTAAACTACCAAAACACCAAAACCAGATGCTAGCCAATTACCTTGTCTGTAAATTACCCCTGGTTTTGTTTTTAGAGAGTAAGGTTTTTTTCCTACCAGAAAGAGTTCCCTGATCTACAGATGTCACACTGGTTTGGTCCTGTGGTTTGTACTATGGAAATCCTGATAAACCACAACGTAAAAAAATGCGCTATCTAGATTTAGGTTTTTTATTTCTCTTTTCTTTTTTAAATTTTCATTTTATATGCCTTCACATTCAGAGATACAGCTGACTGCAGAGAAAGGCATGAATATAGAATCTAGGACCCATTATTCAGTTTACAAAGCCTAGCACAGCTCCAGCTTCACATCTATGGCCTATGGGACAACTGCAGCAAAAGTTCTTAAAATCTAAGTAATAATTGTCATGTCCCCATCATTTAACAGTACATTTAACTGTACATTTAACTGTACATTTAACTGTGCTGAGCAAACCCCCTCTACTCTTTGACTCATATACATGTAAGGACTGTGGTCATAGATCTGAAGGACAGCGGAAGAAAAACTACTGAATTTGACACATTCCAATATAAAACGGCAAACTGTAAACCCTTCCATTACACACTGTCCATGGGCCTTATGATTCTGCAATTCTGGAGAACAGTCATCCACTGTCTGAGGAAGAGTGTGTCAGGCAGTGTGCTGAGGGCTAAGGCAAGCTTAACATATCAGGAAGGTATCAGGCGTCTTCCATAATCAACAACTATGTTGCAAAGTTTAATAAAATTCACAGAATGGATTAAACATTTAATCAATTCCCTGAGTGTATGTACTTCTATAACCATTGTTAATGATAAGACTTCTGCCAAAGCTGCAACATACCAATCAACTTGCATTGGAGAATCAGTTCCATTGCATGAGATTTTTCGATCTGGATCAAGAGTATGGCGGCTAAAATCAGCAAAAAGCTATAGATTTCTCACTACAGTAGGACTGCATACAAGCACACTGAGATTATGTAGATTAAATTTAATCTGATTGTAAATGATACTTATTGATTGATGAATATTTATAGCTGTGTATTTATATTGCCACAAGGAACAAAGGAGAAAGATCTCCCAGCTACAGTCAATTCATATTCAGCTCATGTTGAATTATTCCAAATGGGGCTGGGGGTCATAGGCAGAGCAGTTTAGTGCAATATTAAAACATACAGAAATCTGGTTTACCTGAGCCCATGGACATCAAGGAATTTTTTTTTTTTTAATTTTTTTTTTTTTTATTCAGACAATATGTCAGCTGCTTGCAAAGTGAGCATTGCTGGCTGAGTGTTTAGGGAATGTTTCTGAACTTTTTGGCAGTATCTTGATTTGAAAGACAGATATTTGTTAAGAAAGGCAGGAGCCTCTCTTGAAATGGACAATGTAAACCCTTTTGCTCCAAATTATTACAATTTTGAAATTAAGGAGCTCTCTGGCAAGGATATGGGAATAGGAATAACAGTTTTTTACTAGGAAAAATAAAAATAGAGTATTAAAAAAACCCAAACCAAACAAACTCAAAACACTGACAGAGTCAGAATACAAGCTTCTGTCCCATCAGTCGGGATGTTGGTAGCAGTCCAATTAAATGGTGGCTGCAGTCCTCCTGGAGTGGCAGATGTAGTTCTGTTGAAGCAGTGCTCCTGTAGAAAGGTGCAGCTTTCCTCCAAAGGTCCAGTGATGATGTAGAAGGGTCTAGTTTTCGTCTGGAATCCAGTGGAAAAAAGATGCTCTGATGTTCCAAATCTCAGATTTTATCTAGATAGGAAATCCTTGTCTCCTCCCCCTGGGTGAAGGATCTCCCAATGGGATGATGTAATTTTATCAGTCATGTAGTGGGACTTAATGGCCCATTAACAGAAGATATCTCCCTGGGGGAAGGATGGTTGGTGGAAAAGATAAAGAACACTGCCCCACCTGGTTTTAACAGGTCGTCCATTAGCAGAAGATATCCCCCTCAGGAGATAAGGATCACTGCCACTCCTGGTTTCGACAGATGGTGGTAGAATACATACTTTTGGTTACATCCTGCTTTGCAAGCCAAGATATTATCCACCTGTTATTCTACAACTGTCTGCATCATACCCAAATCAATACCCTCTTTAAACTCTGCAATGAAACCTCACACTCAGTTCTCACTTAAGATTAGGCTTCCCTGCGTTACACAATGGGTTTCTGCATTACCCACCAAGTGTAACCAGGTCCTTGAGCAAAGTCAATCTTACGGATGGGTTTATCTTTGCCTGAGGTGGGGCTAATCCAAGCAGTCTTTCTTAAAATATCTTTTATGTGTACCACAGGTGCTTTATCCACTTTATGCAGGGGTTCAGACTGGGAAGGATCAGCCTGATTGACGAACCCTTGGGTACTGACCATCCAGATGGCCTTTGCTAAATTAATTTCCCAGTTTTTGAAGGTACCTCCGCCAAGAGCCTTCAAAGTAGTCTTAAGTAGTCTGCTGCACTGTTAAATTTTCCTGGCAGCTGGTGCATGGCAAGGGATATGATATATCCATTCCATGCCATGTTCTCTGGCCCAGGCATTGATAAGGCTGCTCTTGAAGTGGGTTCTGTTGTCCAACTCGATTCCCTCAGGGGTACCTGTCTCCACAGGACTTGCTTTTCCAGGCCCAAGATGGTGTTCCTAGCAGTAGCATGGGGCACAGGGTATGTCTCCAACCACCCGGTGGTGGCTTCCACCATGGTCAGCACGTAGCGCTTGCCTTGGCGGGTCTGAGGCAGTGTGATGTAGTCAATCTGCCAGGCCTCTCCATACTTGTATTTGGACCATTGCCCCCCATACCAGAGGGGCTTCACCCGCTTGGCTTGCTTGATGGCAGCACACGTCTCACAATCATGGATAACCTGGGAAATACTGTCCATGGTTAGACCCACCCCTCAGTCTCGTGCCCACTTGTAGATGGCGTCTCTGCCCTGATGACCTGAGGCATCATGGGCCCATCGAGCCAGGAACAATTCTCCCTTGTGTTCCCAATCTAAGTCTATCTTTGACACCTCTATCTGTGCAGCCTGATCTACCCGCTCGTTGTGCCGGTGTTCTTCACTAGCCCGACTCTTGGGAACATGGGCATCCACATGGCGGACTTTCACGGGTAGCTTCTCTATCCGAGTGGCAATGTCTTTTCACTCATCAGCAGCCCAGATTGGCTTTCCTCTACGTTGCCAGTCAGCCTTTTTCCACCTTTCCAGCCAGCCCCACAGAGCATTGGCTACCATCCATGAAACAGTGTAAAGGTAGAGCTTTGGCCATTTCTCTCTCTCAGCAATGTCCAAGGCCAGCTGAACAGCAAGTTGACTTGATCCACCTTCTCCTTTGGTAGCTTGTGCAATCTGTCATGTGGGCTCCATACAGCTGCTTTCCACTTTCAGTTCATCCCTACAATGTGACAGGAACCGTCGGTGAAAAGAGCATAAAGTGTTAAATCTGCTGGCAGTTGGTTATATGGTGGGGCTTCTCCAGCCTGGGTGATTTGTTCCTGCTCCTCTTCGTCAGTGAGACCAAAATTTTCACCTTCCAGCGAGTTTGTAATTATCTACAAAATCCCAGGTCAATTCAGGTTTCCAATACAGGTGCTCTGTGTGATGAGGACAATCCATTTGGCATCAGTGGCATGGTGGGTAGAAGGAACCTTTCCCTTAAACATCCATCCCAGCACCAGTAATCGGGGTGCCAAGAGGAATTGTGTTTTAGTGCCAATTACCTTTGAGGCGGCTTGAACTCCTTCATAGGTGGCCAGGATTTCCTTCTCTGTGGGAGTGTAATTGGCTTCAGATCCTCTGTAACTTCTGCTGCAGAATCTCAGGGGTCGGCCTCAAGTCTCACCAGGCACCTTCTGCCAAAGGCTCCAGGACAGACCATGGTTCCCAGCTGCAGAGTAGAGAACATTCTTTACCTCTGGTCCCATCCTGACTGTTTGATCTGGGCAAAGGCTTGCTGTTGTTCAGGGCCCCAGTGAAAATCGTTCTTCTTGTGGGTGACCAGGTAGAGAGGGCTCACAATCTGGCTGTACTCAGGGATGTGCATTCTCCAAAAGCCTGTGGCACCTAGGAAAGCTTGTGTTTCCTTCTTGCTTGTTGGTGCTGACATTGCAGTGATCTTATTAATGACCTCAGTGGAGATCTGGTGCCATTCGTCTTGCCACTTCACTCCCAGGAACTGGATCTCTTGGGCAGGTCCTTTGACTTTGCTTTTCTTGATGGTGAAATCGGCTCCCAGCAAAATGTGGATGATTTTCTCTCCCTTCTCAAAGACCTCTGTTGCTGTGTTCCCCCACACAATGATGTCATCAATGTATTGCAAATGTTCTGGGGCCTCACCCTTTTCCAGTGCAGCCTGGATCAGCCCGTGGCAGATGGTGGGGCTGTGTTTCCACCCCTGGGGCAGTCGGTTCCAGGTGTACTGCACACCCCTCCAGGTGAAAGCAAACTGAGGCCTGCACTCTGCTGCCAGAGGAATGGAGAAAAATGCATTGGCCATGTCAATGGTAGCATACCACTTCGCTGCCTTGGACTCCAGCTCGTACTGCAGCTCCAGCATGTCCGGCACGGCTGCGCTCAGCGGTGGAGTCACTTCATTCAAGGCACCATAGTCCACAGTCAATCTCCATTCCCCTTCAGACTTGCGCACGGGCCAGATGGGACTGTTGAAGGGTGAGTGGGTTTTGCTGACCACTGCTGTCGAGGTGGCAACTGGTACTTGCTGTTCTTTTACTTTTAGGAGTCTTACTGCAGATGGGTTTTCTGACAGTCCAGGCAAGATGCTCAACTGCTTAATGCTCTCTGCCTTTACAGCAGTAATTCTAAAAACCCACCTGAATTCCTTTGGGCTTTCTTTAACAGACATTTGATAGGAAGTCTATACCTAAAATACAAGAAGTCCCTGGGCCAGTTACAATCGGATGTTTCTGCCACCCCTTCCCTGTCAGGCTCACCTCAGCCTCCAGCAGAGTCAATTCTTGTGATCACCCTGTTAACCCAGCAATGGAAACAGGTTTTGCCCCCACATTTTCTGATGGCATTAGGGTGCATTGTGAACTAGTACCAACTAACGCCCTTTGTTTCTGTGGCTTTGATGTGCTAGGCCATCAGATCCACACTGTCCAAAAGACCTGGTTTTCCCATGCCTCTCCCTGGCTAGAGGCAGGGCCCCTCTAACCCTGGTTATTATTTCCTTCCTGGGCATACATAGTGGGGGTTCCTTCCAGGGGATCTGACAGATCATCCTCCCTTCTGTAGTACCCTGCACCTTGGTTGTGGGAGGTCGAGGCTACCTTCATTTTAGCGCTGTTCCCTCGGTTGGCATTTCCCTCCCTGAGCTGATGCACCCGTGCTGCCAGGACAGAAGTGGGCTTCCCATCCCATTTTTCCATGTCTTCCCCATGGTCACACAGAAAGAACCACAGGTCAGCTCGTGGGGTGTATCCTCTGTCCCTAGCTGGAGGGCATTGGGTGCTAGATTTGGGGCCTGTGACTTGCACTGATGCTGCACTGATCTCCTTTATCTCCTCCCTCACCTTTGTCATCTCCTCTTGGAGGCTCTTGACGACAGCAGAGACATGAACCTGTATTGGGCCATTCATCATACTCTCAAAATGTCTGAGCTTGCTGGCAACAGAATCCACTGTCTCTAGGTGGTTATCAGCATTAATCATTGCAATAAAAGTGGTATATTGAGATGGCCCCAGGGTTGCCAGATTCCACAACATCTGCCCTGTGCACCTGACCTTGTACCTCCAATACTGCCACTTTTCTCAGCTGCTGGATCCCTTTCTCAATGGTCTTCCAGCGCATTCTATGGTGGTGCTCCTGCATTCTCTCTTTGTGGACAAACCTCTCTCTCACACTCATTAAAAGCTGGACCCAGAGGAAAAATGACACTGGCTCCCTTATGAATAGCTGATCCATACCTGAGTCCTGGGTCAAAGGTCCCAAATTCCTGGCCTCAGTACCATCCAGTTGCACACTTGTACCCAACAGACCTGAAGTAAGCAGGTCGTAAAAGCCTCATGGCCCCGTCGTACAATGTCTTTTTGCGTATTACAGAAACTTTCATATGACAGGGCTGAGTGGATCTCAACCTCTGGCTCCCCTGTGGGTTATAAGGCCCTCTTATTCTTATTATCTAGGTGCTTTGATTTCATCTTAGATTTCTTAGTTTCCACAGGGGTGACTGCTGCTGGCTGCAACTGCCCTTACATACAACCTGTATGGTTGTAATGTTTGTGGGTTCCACTGCAGCACGATCAGAATCTCCCTCTTTAAGGCAGGGAAAGTGTTTCCCAAGAGCTGGGGAAATGTACTCCTTCAGCATCTGGCCCATCTTGCTCATCTGCTTCCCCAGAACCCCCACTCAGTCTAGGTGGCTCCTTTCTGTGGTGGGCTGTGGGTAGGGGCAGTCTCTGGGGCAGCATCCCTATTTCCTGCGGTAGATAGCAGGGTGGTTATCCATATCAATGTCCCCTTATCTCTGAATGTTAAATAGAATGGGTTTAACAGGCGTACCAGCAACACCAACCACTGTATGATATCATTAGCATTTAGAGAGGATTTGAACCCTCTGATGAACTGGTGGGGTAGACCCAAAGAGCTGGGTGAAGGGTTGTGAGAAAATTTCCCCTGGTGTCATTCCCTCACATTAGGTACCATTATTGAAATAACCCTAAAAACGTACAGTTAGTGTGTGATAGCCCTGAATCCACTGACCCATCTTCCAGAGGAAGTTAAAGATCCATTAATTCCTCACCTTATTAACCCTTAAAGCAAATTGGATAACAGTTGTTGGAACCCAGAAGCTGCTTTCTGGAACACAGAAAGTTTTAAACTTCCTATGCTTACTGACACTGATCTCCAAGGGAATGTTGCTTTTGACTTGAGGCCTTGGAGAAGGTTTCCAAATTTGAGTGATAGAATTAAAATCAGTACTGTGTAGTTTGAATAGCAGTGTGTAATTTCACATGGTGAAGGGTTTTGAACTTCTGGTTTTAGAATATAATAATAGGTATGGGGAAAGATGGAGGTTCTTGGGAGCTGTCTCTTTCTTCCTTCTTCTTTCTTCTTCTTCATGATTTCAGGTAGTAGTTTTTGGTTGGATAGTTAGTGCTGCACAGTGGCTCACAGGGGTTTGGTTATTAAATAAAAAGTATAGATAATAAAGGTGTTAGCTTTTAATTGGACTGTTTGGCTTAAAAAGATTTTGTAACTAGCTAGATGGACCTCCATTTTTCTTGCTTTTGGTGTGATAGCTAAAAGTGCTGAGGAACTCTATGTACTATAGATAAGATTTAATAAACAACCAAGTCCAAATGAAAAATCCATGTCTTAAACATTCTATCCTGACTCTGAGTGAAGGCAGAAGAAAAAGAAGACAAGCCACTAATAAAGTGATGTGAGAGCAAACAAACAGCAACAGTAGCCTTAGTTAAAGGGCCCATGTTTAGATAAGGGACTGCAAATGGGAGAAATATAGCAAAGACCACGCGACACCCAAACCAGGGTAAGCTAGACCACATGATGCTACCTAAATGAGGTTTCTATATCCAGCACACACAAAAATTAGGTTACTCAAGAACTGTTCTTCCTTTTTCTCTTAATACTCTCCTGCTGCACATTGGGCACCAAAATCTGTCTTGGTTTGAAAGACAGGTGTTTGTTAAGAAAGACAGGACCCTCTCTTGAAATGGACAATTTAAACTTCCTCCTTCCAAATTATTACAATTTTGAAATTAAGGTCTCAGGCAAAGATATGGGAATAGGAATAACAGCTCTTTACTAGGAAAAATAAAATAGAAATACAGTATTAAAAAAACCAAACCCAAACCCAAAACACTGAGAGAGTCAGAATACAAACTTCTGTCCCATCAGTCTGGATGTTGGTAGCAGTCCAATTAAATGGTGGCTGCAGTCCTCCTGGAGTGGCAGATGTGGTTCTGTTGAAGCAGTGCTCCTGTAGAAGTTTTCCTTTGAAGGCCCAGTGATGATGTAGAAGAGTCTGGTTTTCCTCTGGAATCCAGTGGAAAAAAACTGCCCTGATGTTCCAAATCTCAGATTTTATCTAGATAGGAAATCCTTGTCTCCTCCCCCTGGGTGAAGGATCTCCCAATGGGATGATGTAATTTTATCAGTCATGTAGTGGGACTTAATGGCCCATTAACAGAAGATATCTCCCTGAAGGAAGGATGGGTCCTGAGGAAGATAAAGAACACTGTCCCACCTGGTTTTAACAGCTGGTGATAGAATACATACTTTTGGTTACATCCTGCTTTGCAAATCAAGACTGCCAGAAATGCCTGTCCTGCTTTTAAGGAAGGAACACAGGGAGAAGATATTTTAAGATATTTTTCAGAAGCTGACCTGTCAAGAATTTGTATTAGATTAGTTTTGTTCCTGTTTTGCGAAGTCTATGAAGTTTTAAGAAAAAGAGAAGATTTAGGAGTTTTCTTTCCCTTTAGCCCAATTCACTTTGTAGGTCAGCTTGAAAATTATTGGTTAGGAATACCAGACCAGATTTTCCCAATCTTTTTGGCAGACTACTGAGGACAGAAGGAGTCTCTGTTCAGTGCAGCTATGGATTATCCAAGGTATGAGTCGCTATATAAGACACTTTACATTATCACACTGTGACTCCACGCAATTTAGGTGATCTTTAGCTTGTCTCTTATCATCTCCTGTGATCATATTTTTAAACCTGTTTCATAAATCTAGGATCTTTCTTCTACCTAATCACATAGGCCCATGAATCATGAGTATCAAAAAAGCAGGAAACAGGGTAACATCGCTGCTCAGACTTGTGAGAGACGGAGACATGAATTCAGACTGGCAGGGAATCTGAATAGCTTATTCAAAGAAACTAGCTGGTTTTATACATCTTTTCAAGGCACAGTATCTCCTTACATGGTAATTCTCGCTACATAACTTATCCCACGTTGCCACATCAACAACACACTTTCTAAACGTCCTTCTGTGGGGTGATCAGGTGGTGTTCCCGGCTCTGCCAGCTTCCAGCAGACTCCTCTCCCATAGGGGTCTGCATCATGGCACATCCCCCCCACAAGGTCAGGTGGAGACAAGCCTCTCTGTGCCTCCCTGTGCCCTTTTGTGCCTCCCTGTGCTCCCTTGTGCTGCCATGTGCTTCTGCAGGTGTGTCCCACAGCTCAACTCGATCCTCACACAGACTGGTCACACAAAGTACTTAAAAATTCATCAGAATGATGAAGCATTGGTTTGACTCTAACCATGGCATTCTTTCTTCAGGACATTCATTAACTCCTGGAAGTAGGTGTTTAGCTGAAAACTAGAGTATTTTCAAATCCATAAGTTGTATTCTTCCAAATGTTTAACTTTCTTACTTCTTGCCATGTCGTAATTTCCCCTATTCATCAGGCTTCATACAGTCTTCCAAATTAAAGGAGGTGCTCAGTTTGATAAGTCATCTTTACCTGACGTCTCTCAGACATCAAAAATAAGTCTGCCCACTAACTTGGTCTTTTGTTATTTGCCATTCAAAGCACTTTTGCAATAGCTAGAAAGTGTGTACATGGATATGCAGATGATGCCTGAGGCTTTAGTCAAACCCCACTCTTAGGCAGGCAAAAGTATGGGTTTCTGTGCTGCCAGAGGGATGGTACACTTGAAGTTACTTTAAAACATTTGTGTCAAGACACTATGATCTCACTGAACTTGTCTTAAAATATTTGAAACTAAAAACACACTTATATTTACACCTACTAACTGACTCTTTAATTAATTACAAAGTAAATCTCTGTTGCCATGGAGAAGGAAGCATGGGCTGGAATTTTAGTTTCTATCTAGCTTGCATTCCACTTTTGAATATGGATGGTTTTTCCTTACTTTTTTAAGAGGTTTTTTGGTTTTTTGGGGTTTTTTAAAATTATTTTTTAATGTACATTATAGCTTTAGGATATGCTGCCAAAAGTAACATCAGGTAGCTCCAAAGTGTCAATGGATGAGTTTTGGGTCTGAACTTGGACCAAGGTCAAACCTGGGGATGTTGTGGATCTGGTTGAAGACATTCAGTATTTAGTAGGATTGATGATAGCATGGTGTCTGAGGGTTGGATTCTTTTGCTATTCTGCAGTTTGTATGTACAGCACCACCCAGTAGGACTCATTATCCAGTTCACTTGTTTGTAAAGTGTTTACACAAGTAAAATAATCTTCAGTAAAATATTGAGTGCATATTATGTGTGCAGTATTGGCCCACTTAACATGTGCTTTGTTGAGTGCATATTTACTGCACAAATGCTGATGATGTATGCAGCAGCTAGTGGAAAAATATCTTCCCTACATTTCTAAATATGATTTAGTGTTTGTAATTCACTTTGGGTTCACTGGTGTTTCTGTTTCATATTCTGTGACCTGAAGGGTATCCTTTCTGTGTTTCCTTTCTAGAACCTTTGTATGGTTCTGTGGTTCTACAGTTTCTACAGGTAAACACTCCATTTTATTGGTAAGGTTCTCTTCTGTTTAAACAATTTCAGGGGATGCTTGTGTTATGTTTGTGTCTGTAGGCACAGCTGATGGTGAAAGTTAATATTTCCCACAGAAAAACAGGACTAGCTAGGTAATCAAATCTGGTGTTACACAGTATTTTGGTATTTACTGACAGTGTTTTCTATACATGATCTCTAAATACAAAATTTGGCTATAAAACACTTATTATTATTCATAGCTGTCGTAATTATGGATAAAAAATGAGATACCATGTGGTCAGGAAAGGCCTGCCTTGATACTCTGTTGGTTTCTAAAAGGCCATGACCTTGGACTGAAGATATAGTGGGTTTATTTTAAATATGAGAACACAGATGCTCTCTGTAAATAGAATAATGAAAGAGATTTGCCTTGTAATTTATCAAAGGGTCAGTTAGTAGATGCAACAAGAAGTGTCTTCTAAGTATCAAGTATTTTAAGGCAAGCTCAGTAAAATCAGAGTATTTTGACACCATTTTTTAACAGTAGCTTCAAATTTATAATTTGGCCATGCTGGAATTCTTACGCATGCATTATCTCATCGAACAGAATGGCATATTTTATGATGCATAGATTATGTGGTTTTAAACAAAAAAAAGAGAGCATGATATGGTTTCATACTAAACTGTTTCTACTTGAAGAGATCTTTGTTGTCTGAGTTTTTTCTTATTAGACTGGCTAATCTGTAAAATTTTGTCCTTAAAACTCCTTTTTGGCTAATTTTTTTATTGTAGTGGTAAAGCCAATGAAAGCCTTGAAATTTCTTATGCAAGCAGCATTTTCTAGAAAAACTTTGGTAAGATTATCAAAGAACAATCCTGTTTCAAAATGTAGGTTGAGACATTTTTGTTTATGAACACCTATAGTTTTCTCATGGTCAGGCAGGCACTGTGATTCTGGAAATTTTATCTACAGAGTGATAGCAGAGACTCCTCATCGCTTGCAACGTTAAGGTGCTGTCTTGAAAGAGGAGTCACCTGGCTAGACTTGTTTCTCTATGGTGCTATATTTTGTTATTTCTCTTCATATTTCTATTTAGGTTGGTTAGATACAGTCACTGTAGCACCACCACTGCCTTTGGTGAAATTAATCCAGCAAAAGCAAAACCATCTGTCTATAAGCCACAGAGAGTGCTCAAAGTGAGGAAAAGACAGTAGGTTTACCACTCTCTGTAAGTGTGCCTGTAGGGGTTTTTTTAGGGGGGGTGGGGGGGGAAAGCAACTCAATATGTGATTTTGCTGCCAAACAACCACTGGCATCCCATTTCAGGGCAGGAATCACTTCTGATTCCTTCATCTCTTTCCTGCAGAGGCTAAGCAGTTAGCTATGCAGCAGCTGCTGAGCATAGCAGGGGTATGTACTGTTTTTCCGGCTGCAGTGCAAGCTACCAATGACAGATGCTATCAAGTACATTTGGACGTGTTTGTTTTCAAGTTACATACTCAGGTTACATATTCACAAAAGGCCACTGCCTAGGCACACAGGTGTTTTTCTTTCTCTTGCCTCTGGAATGACACTGTGCCCTCCTGTCATAGGATACTTCCACAAAAGTTACCATTCCTATAGTGTCAGGTACCCTTAGATTATGCAGTCCTCTATAAAGCTGTATTTCTCAACTCCCAGTTTTATTTAAGTACGAAATGTGATTGAAAGTTTCCACTGAAAAGACAGTTCTGTTTACTATAAGGGAAAGCTGAGGGTTTATTTTTTGTTTTTCTTCCAGTTACTGACTTCTGTTGCATTTAATGCAGCTTCCACACACTGTCTATGCTGCAGTGACTTCTAATGTACTAATGTACTACATCTGCTTGATTGTGCTAGCTGCTCCCTTCAAAGTCTAACATTTTACAGCTCAGGATCCCTTCTTCTGTTACCCTCACATCAAATCTTTGTTATGTGAAGTGCAACTTCCTGTCTGATTCCTCAGAGTAATGACTGAGGCTGCAAAATGACTGGGTTTCTGCAGCTGGCAGAACAGCCTCCTTTGCAGAGGAAGGCCATTAACATTTCAGCCTTGGACCTTCTTGCCATGCCTTCTTTCACATGAGGCTTGCATCAGACCTTCTGGTTTGGCTCCAAAGCAGTGACTGTACCAAGCTTAGAGGCAGAAACCTTTAGTGCAGAAGTCTACCACCTGCTGCAGCTGCTGCAGTGCTGGCCTCCCAAAAGTGGTGTTGGTTGGTGTTTTCAGGTCTCTACAGAGTGTATCAAGCACGTGATTTCGTCCACATGTACTGAATGTACATCCATTCAGTTGAATTTAAGGGCTTCTGACAAGTGAAGTTTTACGTGGATTTTGGAAAAACAAATTTTAAAAGATGAAACAGTGGTCACTTAAAAGTCAGCACTAAGAAACTGGAGAATCTTGAAAGACTGAATTGTTCCTTTTGTATTTTCTGATTGTATGCATATCTATATGGCACATGATGGTGATGACCTGCGGCCATCCTGGATTTATGTGCTATTATATCTCTGGTATTACTTTAAGGTGACAACAGAGCAGAGCACCACTGCTGTGAGTGTTGTATGAGTAAGGTCTCCAAAATAAATATAAATATAAATATAAATATAAATATAAATATAAATATAAATATAAATATAAATATAATAATAATAATAATAATAATAATAATAATAATAATAATAATAATAATAATAATATGTATATATAAAATAAATATAATATGGCTGTTTGCTTATTTGTTTGTTCCTTCTACCCCCAAAACCCCCATGTTTTTAACAGCTTATATTAAAGCATCAAGAGTAAGCACCAGGACTTCCAAACACCGAGGAAAGAGTACAGTGAGGAAGTGATTAACAACATTACTGCAAGAGAGGAACTTGCAGTAGTGGAGAAGCAGGGTGTGTGACATTCATCTGTGGGTAATGCCAGCAAGAGGTGGAATACTGTTTTTAATGGATGCATGGAGGTTATACCTGTGACAACCATTGGCCATGTGGGCTGCAAAAATGGAACAACAGGGGCTTGACATAATCCAGCTCCAGCAGACATGGCTTCTGCTTTTAAGGCTGCTGATAAGCAGACCTCTCCACATCCGTGGGAGATGGAAGGCTGCTCTGAGTCAGCTCTGGGGTAGAATTAGGCTTTTCTGTGCTCTTCTCACTGTTATATTTGAATATCCATGTTTTGTAAGACTGGCTTTACTTAAACAGTCTCACAGTTGCCATGCCCTACCCCCAGATTTCAAAGACAAAGGAAATTTTTCAAGCATATGCTTCTTGAGGCAGACCTTCACTCTGTCTTTTTCGGGGATGACAAACACGGTGCCTCATACCGCACCTGCTGCCCTGCCTTGCCCTGCGGCGTCTGCAGCCTCACTCCCCTTTGGGGCAGCGGAACTGCCTTTTGTGCTGCTGGGTTTATTAGTTTTAAGATTTGCAACAGCAGCTAGAAGAGCTGCCAAATGCCGTGGCGGAGGCGGGTTTTAGGAGGGATACGTGTGCCATCTAGAGGAAGCGCGGCCGCCTGAGAGGAGAAGAAGGGGACAGGACGCGCTGCGGGTTCGGAGCGACCAGGACCGAACACCGGGGACCCACAAAAAGCTCCCAGCACCCAGGAGCGGTTCAGTCCCTTTGGGAAACCTCAGTAAATGGCGTGCTGTATCAGCTTACATGAGTAGACAGACAATTCAGCAATGGCTGGTTGTGGGGGTGTTAGCATCCTGAGAGCAAGGCAGAACCTCATAACCTCATTCCCTGCATCCTGGACCTTTTGTAGTGGCAAAAAATAATACATTTTCAGCTAGGACCTGTGCCAGCAAGATGAATCTGTGTGAAGTTATGTGCACAACGCTTTTTGCGGGTAAGAAACCCTCAAACACTGCAGGCATGAACCTTCAGGCACTGCTGGATCTGCAGAGCAGGGTTTCAGTGTGGCAGTCATTGCCTGGCAAGGTCAGGTCTCTCTTTTCAAATCATGTGTTTTCATGAATTGACCTTGTTAAAAGAAACTGCCCCATCCCGTGACCTTAGACTAAAGTTGAAGGAGCAGAGAGGAAGTTAGGTCTTGTTTATTCAAAGTCTTCCAAGCACTGGCTCCCTGGGTACAAGCTGAGCACAGTGAAATACCCTGTGACTGCTGCCTAATACAACCAGTCGTATTCAGTAACTTTCTCCTGAATTTATTGTCACATTAGAAGATTTCAAAATTGAAACTGTCTTGACTCAGTGGCTTTAAAAAACTGAAAAATTTCCTCAAAGCTCATTGTCATATTGTTTGCAAAAAAAAAAAAAAATCTAGAATAGTAGTTAATATGCAGTAGTCTATTCACATTTCGAGATCAATCATTACTTCTCTGAAAAGTAACCAATATTAGAGGATGACTAACAAGGGTCAGTGTGTATTTGACCTGGTGGTTTTTTCAGTGATCTCATTTGAATGACATCAGCGTCATGACAAGGGTTCCACTTGAAAGGACACTTTATAACATCTAGTGGCTGTTTGACACCATGAGGTTTCTAAGTGTTTACTGCAAATCGCAAACCAATGAACAACAAGGAATGTGAAGTACTTTGTCCTGTGGGTACTTCCCTTGCTCCGTGTTGGAAGCTGAGGAAGGCACAAAAACAGAAGGGCAAGCTCAGGTGAAAACTCGTGACTTGTCTTCTAGTGCATAATACTTTCTAGCTGGTGCAAATGTGATTAAGCTTCTCCATCTGCATAAGAGGAGCAAACAACCTCCCCCTGCCCCCGCCAATTTACTCTGCACTATTTAATGAGGTCACTGTGCACTGAGGTAGGCCAGATCTGTGGCTGCTCAGTGTCACCCTGTGCAGTAGCAAAGCACCCACATCTGGGACAGCTGCAAGAAGCAACACTGGGCAGTTGTTCTTGCAAAAGCAGATACCTTGTGACAGCATCCTGGCATTCTAGGACATCTTTGCAAAATGCCGAGTGGCACACACAGACCACAGACATACTTGCACTACCTCGGAGCTATCTGGCTTGCTCATTGAAGTCAGTGTGAAAGTGCTTTTCATTGCTAAGTGTTGCATTATGCTGCTGCTGCATTGATTGTTTCTCATACCCATATAAGCTAAAAGCCATGTAAGACATGTCAGAACATGTACACACAAGTGGTGCTTCTGTGTATGCAGAATAGAGTCTCTTTTCTGTTGTGTGTAGGAGAGAGGTAAAGTTCAGCTTCCCACTGCAGAAAAGAACATGACCAGGTGACAGATCCACTTCTTAGAAGAGAATGTAGGATCGATCAACTTCTTAAAAGATGAGTGGTCAAGTCATGAGCAAGAGTCATCAGAAGATGAGGAGGTGGCTACAAATTCGTATTTCCTCCCAGAACCCTTTTGTCAGATGGCATTGTAGATGGAGTTATCTCTGGGTCAGGTTTAATATTAAAAATTAGATGAGGAGGTGGGAGCGGGGTGGGGAGGGTAATGGGGAATGGAGTGTCCCTTTCTCTTTTTAAGAGACAGAGGCTTTCCACACAGGGAAATGTGGTTCTCCCATTGGCCCCTCATGGGTCCTGCATCAGCAGGCAGAGTTTTCAGCTGAATCACTTTGGTCCTGTATCCTCCTGGAGAGAAGACAGTTTTGACACTGGTCAGTTCACTTCTTTATTTCCAAGCACACTCTTGGACTATTATGGAATTTTGCAGCCTAGAGGAGGTGCCCACTAGGAACTGAAGTTGGAGTTTGGTTTTATTTTGATTTGCAGTAACAAGAGAGACAAAGCTCACCAGAGAAATAAATTAAAATTATGCTCATTTTGAAGTCTAAGTAATGCTTTCTATTTGTATCATGCTTGGTTACAGCAAACCAGACTTGCCTCTCCAAGCAAGACATGTGGGGCCTTCTAGGACTGTAAAAAAGTAAAAAATTGTGCAGGAAATGCTTTTTAAAGATCAGTGGTAATTACCTATAGGTCTTCATGCGTCTCAAAGGTTAGTTGAATCTGTATTAAACAAAAATGTTTTCAAGGGCGTGTCACAACTCTCCTTTAGAATACATAATGGTTGATCTTAAAAATCTCCAAAGTTCACAGGGAAACACCATAAAGAAATCAATGCTATAAAGTAGTCTTATCAATACAGACATCGTTACTTTACTTTCTATTCTGAAAAAAAACCTACTGCATACTATAATAAATAGGATTAAATATGAAAATCTACTATGGACAAAAATATTTACTTATCCCTGACTGGTCATGTTTAGCAACATGGGGTGGTTTAAAAATGATTAAGCATTTAAGAAAAGAAAAAAAAGGTTGTGCATCAAATATCAAACTTAATATTATACACAGTGTATCTGCAAACTGTGACTAAACGTGAAACATTTTTAAAATACCTTTGATAATGAAAACATTTGTTGTAAAATATGTCTTAAATGGCTTGAACAAAATCCTCACTGTGTGCGCACAAAACTGCTTTATTCAGCAGTCATTCTCAGATTTAGCCCTTGATGGGGTTGAGATGCAGGAAGAGTGAAGGATTTGACAGCAGGGGGGCTGGAATCCATAACAAACACCTTTTTAATACAGGGAGTTACCACCACATGTGCTAATATTCTCATAAAAATGTCTTTGGTGTGCGAGATGTTGAGGACAGATACTGGGCCACAAAGCTGCATGGCAGGTTCCACCTCTAGATTTGAGAGTTCCCTTTTGTTAAGTGATCACACAGCACAGGGTGTTGTCTTCTCTCTTTCTGTCAGCAATTGTATCCTACAGTGTTTCCTCATTCTTTGCTGATTTGTACATGCTCAGGGCTCCTGCGAAGTCAGCCTAGCAAGAGCTCAGAAGAAAAACCAAATATCCCTACCAGATGCTTTTGGAAAGCCGCACATACCAATTTTGCTCCTGATTCCCCAGTGTGAGAGTCTGTCTCACTTTTGCTCATTCATACTCTGCAAAACATCTGAAAGCAAAGAACTTAAAATTTGTCACAGTGAGTAGCAAACAAGAAAGAATTTGCTTTTTACATGCTTGCTTTGAAAGTCATCTGTTCATTTTTTTTTAAAAAGCAACGTTTCTGAGCCATTTATTAAAGCTGTTTCCTTTTTAAAACTTTCTTCTCTTACAATCTTATTCTGAAACTGTGTGCTTTTATCTCTCTGATAGTTTCTTATTTCTTTTTTTTTTTTTTGTGACACATGGTGGTTCAGCTGGAAGGAGAGAAAAATCAAAAACTAGAAACTAGATTATAGATCAAAATAACCCTAAATACGATTTCAAATAGCAAGTTTTGGCTTTTCTTTCCAGAGAAACAACTTTACCAGTTGCTTAAAAATATCTCCCAGTCCTACTTAACCCATTTTTTCACCCATTTTAGATACACCAGTAGTCCAGCCAGAACTGTTAAAAGCTGCATCACTCAGTGGGCAGATTACAATATGACTTACACCAAACCCACCTTCTTTTTAATTTAGGTGGCTTCAGTGGAGGTGAGTGGTGCTTTTTATGCACCTTTGTGTTGCTTACTGGCTCCCAATCAGAGAGATGGGAACTTGTATATTCCCTTGTTTCTGTTGGCACTTGGGATTGCAATCACAGCTGAGTAAATATTGACAATGATGTTCTGGACCATTAGTTTTGTTGTATGTATATGCTGAGAAAAATCACTTAGTGTGGTGAGTAAAATGTGTCAAGGCTGTGCTAGTGGGTAAAGTGGAAGTGGCAGTGTCACCACAGAATGCCATGCAGACCAGCCAGTTGGTGTGAATTATGGTGGAAGATAACACAGGTCTAGGCTAGGGGGCCTGGCTAGGGACCCAGCCCAATGTCTCCCACTTGCAGATTTTATCACTCACTTCTAAAGCATAAAGTTTGGGAAGATAGAGCCTACAATTAAGTTTCTCTGCTTTTTTTTTTTTTTTGTTTGTTTTTAAAGTGTCATAGACATATTTCTATGTGTATATTTGTGTGTGTATAGGCAGCTTAAATAGAAAAAAGAAACTTTCAAAACCAACACATACTGTAGGGGCTTAGACCACTATTGTTTGTGGGTTGTTCTTCTTGATTTTGGCATGAAAAAAGACAGCAATTAGATAATAATGAAACAGCTGCTGAATGAAATTCAAGTCTTGCAGACTACTCTTTAACTTTCTGCAGCCTGGTGAAAACTGTGATCCTGTGAATCTAGAAATGATGTCAGGCTCCCTTAAGCAATAACACACATGCTGGAGGGAAATGCACATCATCTTAACACAGCCCAGTGTGCTCCCATTTCCCACCAGTTAGAAAATTAACACAATAAGGTGTCATGGTCACTTCAGTGCCAAATTAATGTTCTTGTGATGCTTGCTTACTCATTTTTTAGACTTAGAGGTTAAGATTAAAGACCTTAGGGTTCTGTTCCTATCTCCCAGCTCCTAGGTTCAATGACAATGCCTCTGGTACTGAAAGGAAAGGCTCCATCAGGAAAGGAGACAGGTCTTAGGTTCCTATTTTCGTGAAGCGGAGCAGCATCAGTGGGAGAGATTGAAATGTTACAGGCTCTTTCACTTCTAACTCTGATTGGTGTTTCTGATTTGTGGGGAAAACAATGGCATTTTTTTACATGTCTGAGGATCTTTATGAGGCTATGATTTGTATGCTGAAACAACAAGGTGTTCAACAATAAGGGGACACTGATGCCCTATAGGAGGAGTCTGAACAACATGAGGATCAGCAGGGGCCAGATTCAGTTAAAATAGCTTCTCAGACATCCCTGCAGACTAAAGAATTCTTTTCCAGAAAAAAAATTAATGCAAGTTAGAACAATAGAAAGAAACATAAAATCAACAAAGGTTAACTGAAATTGGGATTGGTAGTAATTCTGAAGTATAAATGCTTAAAATTACAGGAACTGATAATAAGGTTTTCTAGTACAGCAGAAACAGAGAGACTGAAAGCCAACTAGAGACTACTTTAGCGTATTGGAAGATAGAAACCCTGATACTGTACAATCATCCTTTCATTTTACAATGGTTTTTTTTCCTGAGTAAGATTGTAGACATGCTTACCATCTTCATGCAATAGAGGTATTGTGAAAGACAATTCCTATGAAATAAATAAACACTCTGTATAACTGTTCATGTCAGGTAAGAAGACAAAAAAGATAGGCATTGGGATTGAGTTTCAACTTGAGTCTATATTTTGTTCGGGAGCATAAAACCACTGACTTTGAATTAGTTTCATTAGTTGCATATATTTGTTCTCATTTCAAAGGAGTTGTGGGAAGGATTAGCAAGGAATTTATAACTGTCTTCACTTTCTCTGTGTTGAAAGACATGATTCTGGGAAGAGATGGAGTCTTATCTCAAGATCTTTTTTTTCCTGTAAATTTCCATGAGGAAATCACAACCTTCCCTAATTTTCAGGTCTATTGGGAAGCCTCCAAACACCATTGGAGAAGTAACCAATACTTCAGCAGTTTCTGACCAGATTTGTTCCTGAGCTTCACTAATTTATTTGTACTCTGGCTTTTTTCATACCGTAACTGGGTCATCATTCTTCATGCAATTCCTTGTGAAAGAATTAGAAAATTCTTACTATAAAGTAGGAAATACTCTCTTAGGTTACAGAACTCCAAGTTTCTCTCAGAAGGTTTGGGCATGAGATCAGATGTTCATACACCAGCTCTCAGCCATCAATCACCACATTTCCTGTAAACAACAGCACCTGGGCAGTTTTACTGAAGTGCTTATACTGGTTTGCCTTGGCAGTGGTGGCATGCTAAATTCAAAGCGACTGACTTCATTGTTACAGTCACAGGAAACGCAAGATTAAGGTATGTGCTCTCAATCCTTTCCCCTGCAACTTTTTGAAAACAGTAGTCATAAAAGGACTTGAAAATTTGGGTATTGCAAGCTCTTGCTACCTATGAGTTCAGCATAGGGAGAGTTTTTATTCTGCTCTTCTGTCAGAGAAGAGGTTGTGCAGCTGAGCCAGGCTGCAGTGTTGACTAACCTCTAAATCTGGAAAGAATGTACTGTCAGTGCTTTGCATATGTCATGCAGCAAACATGAAAGACAGGGAGGAAGGTGCCTGTCAGGTGATGCTACTGGAGAAGTTCAGCAATGAATATATCTCAGAAGAAGTTACCATGGATTAGCATGTACCAGTGTGAAGAGCAGATCTTGCTTTTCCTCTTCAGCTGCCACATAGATGAACCTGTCAGCCTTTTTCATCTCCACAGAATTTTACAGTACCATGAATTCATCCTCCTTGTAACCTGCTGTCCCAGCTTCATTGCCATCTGTCATCACAGCTGAAATAATTAGCATGTTACGAGCTGAGCTTCTCCCACTGACATCGGCTAGGCAGACTGGGTTGAGATCCAAAAATTTTGAGGTATATGTTGAGGCATAGCCATATAAACTTTAGACAAATTAGGGTTCCATGGCATCACAAAGCCATAGAATGGTTTGGATCAGAAGAAGCTTTTAAGACTTTGTAATTTCTTCTCCAGTCAGAGGAAGGGACACTTTCCACCAGACCAGGTTTCTCAAAACTGCATCCAAACTGGCCTTGAACACTTTCAGGGAGGAGGGATCTACAATTTCTCTGGGAAACCCGTGCCAGTATCTCACCACTCTCACAGTAAACAATTTTCCCCCAGCAGCTAATCCACACCTATTCTCTTTCAGTTTAAAACCATTCCCTTGTGTCCTGCCATCACATGCCCCTGTAAAATAGTGCCTCTTCAGCTTTTCTGTAGCCCGCTTTAGGTACTGGAAGGTGTTATAAGGGATACCCTGATACCTGTCTAGACCAAGAGGAATGAGCAAAGAACCTTGCAGCCAAGGTGCTGGAGGGAGCAGGATACATCCAAAAAGTTCTAAAGGGAGGTCTAATGGTGAGATAATTTGAAGAAAAACGTCTCAGCAAGTTCACCTCAAAGCTATGATAGGCTATCGGAGAAATGGCAGCTGAGACTGGTAAGACTGCATCCTTTAAGATCTTCTTCCTATTTTTACAAAAGAAAAAAATAATTTGTTTCACAAAAGGAAGCCTTGTCATCACCAGTCAGTGCTGGGCCAGTGATGATAGAGTAGTGCTCAGTCATTACTGGATCTCAGAGCCACTAAACTCCTGACAAAAGCTTCACATGGTCAGGTGCCAGATAGGCAATTCACCAGAGCCAGTGAGTGACCTGGTATGGCACCTCTGGGAAATATCTGCAGAGGAGGAAGTTTCAGGAGGTGGAAGACTCTAAAATCTACCAAACCACTGGAAAAGTGCATCTTTTCGCTGTTCACAGCCACAGATTTCTCTTGGAGATAGACAAAGAAGCGGGGTTAGGTGATACCTTTAAGGCTCTGTCTCTATTCTTTCTCTGTCCAAATTCTGACCAGAAGTGTGAAAAACCAAAGTTAACTCTTTTTTTCCTTCATCTGATTTTAACTCAGTCTTGAAATAGGTATTTGTAAACCTTAAATATCTCCTTTTGAATATTTTCTGCTTTGTCCAAGATATGGAGAATCTTGATGCTGTCCCAACCTGTGTTCTTATTCCTGCTTCTGATACTGTGCCATATTTTGCTTCTCTAGGAAAAGGGTGAAAAACATTGTTTGGCATCTCTATTCTTCTGCTCTCCTTGCTGCTGTGAAATTAGCATTTCAGTATTAAATACTGACATTTTATTAAAGCTGTGGGGTTTTTTTTCCTGTTGCAAACACCCACAGTTTGCATGCCTCCTATAAAGATACAGCTTTATCCCTTCTCCAGCACCCCAGCAAATGTGCTGTAAGACTGTGTAAGGGAATTCTTGTAATGTTCCTGAATATGTGTGATTAAATATGTCTACCACAAAAGAGTTAACTTTCTCCTTCCCTATGCATATGCTACTTCTGAGTCTTCTGGGGACTTCCTGAAGTCTGGGTTCATTTTAGCTAGACTGATTTTTGTTTGCCCTGGTTTAGAAACACTGAGTCCAAAAGCTTTGCTGACTACAGAGTATCAGGAAGGAGGAAGCGCACCTGTTCATGTTTTCTCTAAAATATTCTTCCCTATATGACTTGAATAAAGCTGCAGAGTTGTAGCAGCAACAGAAGCAAGGACTCATAGTACTGTAAACATTCAGTGTTGGCTTGTGTTACCTGATGAGAACACTCTTCTGAGAATAAACTCTGAGGCAGTCTTTTCATTTGTCTTTGTTCTGGGAGAAAACCAGATGAAACATTTCTCATTTGTTTGCTTTCTAGGTATGTCTGCCACTACATTTTTGTTCCATTTTAAGAGTTAAGAAGCTTTTAGTGATCTTTGCAAAATTAAAGGTTTTTCCTGATAAAAGATACTTTTAAAACACATAAAAGAGGTACGTATATTTTATATATATCTTGCTGTGTATATTTGCACAGCAAAGTGTGAAATGGGAAGTTGCAGAGGTGCAGAGATTTAAAGAGATTTGCTCTTTAAAACATTGAATGGGAGAGCTCATGGCCTGTTTCAGTCATCTGTGTTCAGTGAAGCTGTGCTCACTGACTGCCAAGACTGCAACCAGATGACCAGCCATTCTCTTTTACAATGCAGTTATTCCCCTCTCTTTCTGACCTGTGCCCCGCACACAGCACTATTAATGTGGGACAAACCTGCAGTGCCATTATCCCTTCCTCATAAAGTTCTTTATGTAGATGCTCTTTCTAAGCACAGGACAGTACAGTGCCCACACTGCTCTTGGTAGACAGCTCTAAAAAACAATCATTGCTTCTCAGCTGAACCACTTTACCATCCATCAGGCTTTTATTCCTGGTGATGTGTTTTCATACCAGGGTTGGTGTGCCCAGCCTCCCTGGCAGGAGGTCAGTCCTGGGAGAAGCTGTGGGTTTGCACCACCTTGCTTGAGGAGCTATGCAAGCACAAAGATTGTTTCAAGCAACTGGGCAGGGAGCTATGGGTGGGAAGGGAGAACATGAGAAGGTAGGGGCTGGAATTTGTGGTGGGGCTAGCCCCCAAGGTGCTACGAGAACCCAGATAGCTCAGGGGG
This sequence comes from Muscicapa striata striata, assembly GCA_030060385.1. Lineage (NCBI taxonomy): Eukaryota > Metazoa > Chordata > Aves > Passeriformes > Muscicapidae > Muscicapa > Muscicapa striata. Next base: position 35,065 of record JAREIS010000418.1, on the reverse strand, counting down.
GTTCAAGTAGCCCCTTGGCTACCTGCCAGCGAGGAAAAAGACTGAGACCTGTAGCTGAATTATTCCAGAGACAGTTTATTCTCCGAAGGGAGTTCAGGCTACAAATCCGTTAGATACAGGTAGAACAGAAGTATTTATAGATTTCAGAGGGATTCAGAAAGGAACCAATTAAAACACTAGTTAAACTCAATATCCAATTATATTTCACTTAACACTCTAAAAGAAACCAATCACTGCACTAACTTGAACACCAATGAGACTCTAAAGTGATAAAAGTTTTCAGGCACAAATTGTCTCATGTGAGAGGAGTTTTTCTTTGTTTCTCAGGAGAGAACTTCCCAGGGATATTTTCCTGGGAGTTTTGTGTCACCCACAATTCCTCTCTCTGTATTTACAAAGAGAGCGTCTTTGACAGTTTTTTTGAAACACTGGACCATACATGAAAACATAGCTAACACAATAAAAATGACAATGAGAATCCACACAATGCCCTTGACCAAAGAAGAGGCCCATCCCGTCAGTCCCCATTGTCCGAGGAGATTGTTGACCCAGTCTGGGGTGGTTTCCTTCTTCAAATCTTTCACGAGGGTTTTCAGCTTCTGGATGTTTTCTTGGATGGATGTGGAATGGGAAGAGAGGTTGAAGCAGCACATTCCTTCAAAGTCTTCGCAGCCGTGTCCGTGGGAGAGCAGCAGAAAGTCAATTGCTGCTCGGTTTTGCAGAGTTGCATGTCTTGTGGTTTCTTCATCTTTCAAAAGATCACTCAAAGCAGCAGATGTAGCATTGGCCTGCTTACTAAGCCAGCACCCCAAATGGTCAATGTCTCCAAGGGCTTTTGCTGCTGCTACCCATGGTAGGAACAGGGAGGCAGCAATTCTTTTGGGTTTGTTCCAAACGTGCAATACAGGGTTGCAATTTTCATCAAATTGAGTATAGGATCTTTTCACACGTTTTGACTGGCTTTCTTTTTTCCAATTATGTAACAGAGTGGTGTTGGGGGTGAGGGTAGAAAGCTTGCCAAGGCTACATGGCCCTCCTTGAAGACGGGAGGGAATTCCGGCCCAAACTCGGTCACCACAGATGAGAAACATTCCCTGGGGCAATTTTTTGGGGTGGAGAGAGGACTCAGAAATTCTGGGTGCGGTGTAATGACACCAATCGGGACTATTGTATGCTTTGTTTATGGGGAAATGTCTTTCCTGTACGTGTATTTGTACAGATCTACTTCATGCAAAATTTGTCTTGGGCGCTTAAAGTGAAATTTGATGCAAAATGTTGCTTTGGAGGACCCCAGCAAATCCAATTCTTGGGGTTCCTCAAGAGTGTTTGGCAAAATTTTTGTCCAATCGTCCCAAGTGTCCACCGGGTTGGGTCTCTTACCTGTGGTGCGAAGGAGTTCTGAGTTTTGAACGGGCCATTCATCTGCTGCAAATGGGATTCCCACTAAACATGTAGAAAGTGGGTTGTCAAGGTTGCCCATGGATAAACACAGGTTGTCTTGTTTCAAAGTTTTTGCTAAAGTCACCCAAATGTTTTGGGAAGGTTGTGGGTTGATCCAGCCGAAGGCATGTGGTATGGTGATGGACATCCAGGCTGCAGTGAGGACAACACTGACGGAGATATTTTTCATCTTTGGACAAGGATGAGACTTCTACTAAGAAATACAAGCAAAAATTGTTATCATGGAAAGGGAAAGAATTGGATTCTGACCTTTTACTTTTCTCCCCTACTTTCATACAAAATTGGGGATAGAGTTAAAGGTATTAAGAGAGATAGTTAAAACAACTTTTTTCAGAAGTTAATAACATTTCAGCTAAAAACTACTTTAATAACAAAAGGTTCAGCTTAAGGCTTAACTGAGGCAGCTGTGCGCTGCTTGATTTTCTGTTTCGTCAGCTGTCTAGTGACAGGACGATTTTTTTTTGGTTTGCAGGTACTTTGTGACGCTTGCGTCTCCAGGCAGCGCTGGTTTGATTTTGAGGAGGCTTTGTATTGGCCTCTGGAGAATTTTTCTCATTGCTGGAAGATGTGGGTTTTGCCGTACCTAGGTATGGTTTGATATTTTTTCCTGGGAACCATTTTGGACCAGATGGCAGGGATACACATGCGTATCCCCTTCCCCAGGTGATCAGTTGAAAGGGCCCAGAAATTTGCTGTGTTTCTGGGTCCTTCACCAACACTGGTGGTTTTTCAGTGAGCTTAGCTTGAGTTGTGTTTGCAAAATGACGGAGAATGGGAGGATCAGGCTCTGATGTGGTGCAATTTAAAAAATTGATAACATAAAGGGCTTTGCAAAGTCTCTCAACTGGAGACAATATTTCTGTGTCTCTTTTTTGCTGATTGAGAACTCTTTTGAGGGTTTGGTGTGTTCTTTCTACAATAGATTGTCCTGTAGGGTTTGAAGGAATGCCAGTGGTGTGTTCAATTTTCATTCATTAAAAAACTTTTTTAATTGTTTAGATTTGTAGGCGGGGCTATTGTCAGTTTTGACTCTTTTTGGGACCCCTAGAGTGGCAAATGCCAGGAGAAAATGCTTAGCAGCATGTGTGGCTTTTTCTTAAAAAAGGTCGGCTTTTTAAAACAAAACCTTACTTTTTTAAGAAAAGCAGAACTGCAGATTACTGCGCTGCTTACTAAAACTACTCTTTTTCAGGGTAATTTGTCGTTTGGACGCCACTTATGTAGCGTTCGGGGGGCCAGGGTTAGGCTAGCCCCCCAAGGTGCTACGAGAACCCAGATAGCTCAGGGGGGTTCAAGTAGCCCCTTGGCTACTTGCCAGCGAGGAAAAAGACTGAGACTGTAGCTGAATTATTCCAGAGACAGTTTATTCTCCGAAAGGAGTTCAGGCTACAAATCCCTTAGATACAGGTAGAACAGAAGTATTTATAGATTTCAGAAGGATTCAGAAAGGAACCAATTAAAACACTAGTTAAACTCAATATCCAATTATATTTCACTTAACACTCTAAAAGAAACCAATCACTGCGCTAAGTTGAACACCAATAAGACTCTAAAGTGATAAAAAGTTTTCAGGCACAAATTGTCTCATGTGAGAAGAATTTTTCTTTGTTTCTCAGGAGAGAGCTTCCCAGGGATATTTTCCTGGGAGTTTTGTGTCACCCACACTTTCTGTTTTACACATACTGCATTTTTACAAGTGTGCCAATCACACCCACATCTCTGCCAGTTTCAAAAAACTCTCAAAACTCACATCTGATGACTGTTCCTCGGGACTGTAAAATAAAAAGCTGTCCCAACCTCCTCTCTCCAGAAGCCATATTGTCTGAGCTATGGGCTACTATCCATGTTTTTGGAATTCCCCAGTACAATTTTACCCCAGAGTAGTAGAATTGGGGCATTTCTGGTCCTGGTCCCTCCTTTGCACCACTTCTCACTGTTTTATCTTGTTTCTTCTGCCTTTGTTGAGAGCATACTAGTGTGTCTGCCTTCTTCCCAGGAGATCTGAGTTGGAAAACATCCTTGAAAGGCTGTAGGGTGCTGACTCAGGGCTGGTGGCCACACCTCTTTGCATCAGTGTTGACATTATCCATGTAGATGGGTGGAAAATCACATCAGAGTGCTGGGCTGATACAAAGACACGAGTTTTAAAACCATAAAAAACATTAGTCCTTTAAAATAGTGATCTTAAAGTATGAGTACATGACCTAACTTGTCTCCCTCAGGAAGGAGACATGCAAAGACTAGGGCATGTAATTTTCCAGAAGTACCAGATCCGTCCAGGTATGAGACATTGGACCATTTCTGTAACCACACAAGCCTGAGAGTGGCAGCACACGAAAAAGGGAGGTATATTGGTGTAAGGTCTGTCCCTCTGGGACAGAAAAAAGTGGTATAGAGCAATATATATATTCTGCTCACTGTTTTGTTGTAAATGTGTAAAAGCTGCTGCCTTTTTTTTCTCCCTTTAGTCAGTACACCTGGCTTTTGTTCTCATCTGGGACTTCACAAACTCTCAGTTTGGACTAAACTGAGGATTTGCTGGTAGTTTCCTGGATAAGTATGTTAATGGTATTTGCTTCCTTGATTGCCTTCCTTTGGCAAATATTACTATTTCTCCAAAGCTTGGAAAAGTCATGAAAGTTAGGCCTGTTGGAGGAGACAGAAGCAGAGATGGACAACACTGTGCATAACAGTAACAATGATTTTCCTGTTACACTAAACATACCGAAAGCTGTTTCTGAAAAGTTTGAGGAACCTACTAAGAGATCCTGTGTCACAGAATTTGGGTCTGCAAGTAGACTGCATTAGAAACTTCACATGGGAACTAATCACACATAGTCTGCTATTTTGATTCTGTTCACTATGCACCTTCTCTTATAAAATAAGCTTCAGTTCATTCTCTGCCCGCTTGGCTGCAATCATCCAGTATATGGATGATTTACTTTTCAATACTTCTCTGCTATGAGGTCTGAAATGATCTGTCATAAATTGTGGAGGTTGAAGAAACCTTGGAGGTCTCTGGTCTGACCAAAAACTCCAAGGTTCTATTCTGGCTTAAGCTACACCATATGCACTCAGCTCCATCTTCAACTCCCAGAGCTGACTTGTTACCTCATCTTGTCAGCAGCAGGTGTTACTGGTCACTGTCAACAGCCTGACACCACTGTGGGCATTGCCTGTGTTGAGGGCACACTGTGTCCATCATGAGCAGCCCTGTTCTTACTGTGCCTTTCTGACAATATCATTGAGGAAGTTACAGAGAAGCTGCTCCTCAGAGTAGCGAAGAGTGAAAGGCAATAGCCACAGACTGCAAAAAGAGATGCTGAGCCTTATGAGAAGGAAGAGGCTTTTCCCCATGAAGACAGCCCAATAGTGCAGGAGGGGCCAAGAGAGGTTGTGCCATCTCCATCCCTGGAGTACTGTCAGCCCCAATAGGATAAAAAGCCCTGAGATACCTGGTCTGACCCTATGGCTGAGTCTGCTCAGGGCAGGGATTAGGCCGGAGTCTTCCCAAGTCCCTGGTGGATTGCATGAGCTTGTGATCCTCAGCCATGTAGGCAGGGTGTCTTCAGACACACTGCTGTGCTTCCATCAGGAATGAGAGTGTTTGTGTGTTCCTGCTGAGGAAGTCAGTTCCCTCTTCTCCTGAAAGCCATACTGTGGTTTCATCAGAAGGCCTCGGAGTTAGAGAGGGATGTGGAGAAACATATCTTGTGGGGTTGAGGAGCCATCTATCCAACATGAACCAGAGCTACGAGTTGAAATGAACATAAAATGCTATGCTTGAGTTATTTGGCAAGAGCAATAGAATTATTTGCCTGATATAATGGGAGAATTATGCCTATTGCATTTTAACTTTGTGTTATCCTTGTTGTTCTTGCTTTCATGGTTGGTTTATACATGAAGTTTGGTCACAGAGTGAATTAAGAAGAGCGCTCCAATCTTCTTGAATACTAGATCAGCTCTTTTTTGCAAAATGATAGGGTAGAAACAGGCTTTTGCAAAGCATGTGAAACTGAAAATATGTTTTTTAAGATTCGGCAAACTGAACAAGTAACAGGAAACCTCAAGCACTGTATTACTAAGCAATTAATACCAAGTGACTTTCAGTAATTCCTGGAACTCATTCACAGTATTACTACATTTCTTGGTAATTTTGTGAAGGTATTTCCATCTGCCTGTCTTAAAGTCTTCGTATTGGGTCCGTTTGAAAAACGAAGTATTTACTAGAAGAATATTTGAACACAAACAAAGGAAACAGTACAGAAGGAGCCTGAACATTAAAAAGTAGATAATTTAAATGCCAAAGCCGTTGGGTTTTCTCAGAAAGCCCTTAGTAGGATCCAACCTAAACAAAACAGTTTTCAACATAATGACAGAATGGGTTACTGACAGACTAGTAATGCTCTTTCAGAGCAGAAATATAAAAGTCTGAAATGGAAAGATCACCTGCAAGACTGCCCTGTGAGGAGCACCAGATGTGGATGAGATGAGCCTTGGATCACTAACAGATATTATTTCTAGTTAGCAGCATGAAAAACTGGAAGATGTTTGCCTGCCTGTTGCCACAGCTAGATGCACGTACATATCCAGGATTATGAGAACTCCTGGCTCTTTCCCAGCTGGTGATCAGGGACAGCATCTCTTGAAGCTTGCTGTGAGATGAAACATCAAGAAAAGGAAAGGGTAACAGTGTGTTAACCTAAGAGACTAAAAGATCAACCATGTAAAATTGATTCTTGGAGAGATTTCTGTGAATCAGCAAGGGTATGGCTTAAAGGCAGAGTTTCCTCTTCTGTTAGAAGGACTGCTGTCATGTCACATTTGTTGGACAAACTTCTCCTTTTGAAGCGGATTTCTCTGTCCCTTCTTGGTGTGAGGCACTGGTCTTTCTTCTTATATATGGTGGTTAGAAATGCAAACCACCAGAAGTTTCTATTCTAAGTTTCTAAGTCCAAAGATTTTGTAGGTGAATTGTTTAGCTCCTGTGGTTCATTTAACCATTCATAAAGCTGACATTGTGAAAAAATAAACACACATGCACACACACACACTTGTCTCATCTGCCAGACCAGGAAAAAGCAGTTCAGGCTTTGGAGAAGTCTTGATTTTTATGAATAAAACCTAGATTTTCTGAACGAGACAATCTGCCATGGGGGAGAACAGTGGCCGTCTAGGGGAATTCTAGGACTCCTGCTAAGGCAAGAGATCTGACTTGCAGTATTTTAAATTAGCTGCCCCAAGCTTCAAGGAATTGCCCTTACTGATGGAGAGGCACTTTCTTCTTCCTATTGTTATTTGCACTGAGCTGGTGATTTTCAAGGTGTATTGCATTGTAAATTTCTGTATTTAAAATTTAATATTGAAGGATGTGTGTTCAATACTAAAGCCAGTAAAGTATATTTCAGTGAATTTCTACAGTTTTTGCAAGTGAATATGGGAAAAATACTTCCATCTGGAGCAAAAATAGAAGCACATACATGTATAAATAATATAAGAAGTAGCACAAAGCTATTTTATATCTTTTGCATTTGCAATATTAAGACATATGGAAGTAAAGATGCCTCCAGAGTACTGGCACACTGCTGGGAATTGTATTTAGATGCCAAGTCTCAGAATAGTACTGCCAAATGACAGCCTTGCCAGCTTCTGTGGAGAGGGCTTATGAAACTCTCTGCTTAGTTTTATATTGGTTTCTTGGCTTAAGCTAGTCTTCCTGTGAAAAAGCTAAAAGCTAAAGTCTTTGGAACTTTTTTGGATTTGAATTTTTAAAAAGCCTTTAGATTTTTTTATAATATCGTGCCATTGAAACTGAGCGTGTTTAGCCCTGGAGGACTGAACACAAGTTTGAACACAAGTGCAGGGAACCATGAAAACAAGACTTGCAAAAGAATAATGGAATTTTAATTTTTTCTCATTTCCTTTTCCAGACAAAAAAAAAAAAAAAAAAAAAAAAAAAGATTACTTTCAGATGATCTTAGAAGCAATAGTAAAAGATATTTCCAAGGGGAAAACAATGGCATTTTCTCCCTCTCTCATATCTATGTTTCAAGTATTTCTTTCATTTAAAGTGATTTGATTTTTTAAAAAAATATATATTCTAGTAGTTTCTCCCTGTGATTGGGAACTTTTAATTCTTTTTCCAAACAAAAATTCTCCCTCCTTCACTTCAACATTGTCTCTGCACTTGGCTTCAGGCGTTAATCTTGGCAAGCAAACTCCCAATTATTTGGCATTTTTAAAAGCAAATGCAGGCTTTGCATTTCTCAGATGAGGATGCAAAATGCTGACTGTATCCCAAGACAACTTGTAGTGCCTTTAACTGTAAGAGTTGAGAGCAAGGTGCTAAAATACAAAAGTATTCCAAACCTGGCAGCATTGATAAAATAATTTTTACTGTGATGTGCTCCAGGTTGGCTTTGAAGAAATACATATATATATGTATGACATATAATCTGTGTGTCATTTGTACATAGCCTCTAACATAATATATTCTGCCAAGCAGCCAAAACTACACTTGCCCAGTTAGTCACTTATAATCTGGAGATGTGTATGTTGCAAGACTTCAAAGCTTACTTGCTGCAACAAATGCAGAAACGAAATACGAGCATTACTGCACCCAGGAAGTCTGACTTCTGTTTTATTTCAATAGCAAGTGAGCATTTAAAAAACTTCTGCTCTCTTTTGGCTTTATTACTTCCAGGCAAGGAACAAAGTGAAGTGTACTCAGGAACAGAAAGCAGTTGAAAAAATACACCTGGGAGGAAGGAGGGGAAGAGGAGTGAGTGATGTATGCTGCTACTGGAGCATTTTGGGATAAAGAGTATGAGGGTGGGAAAAACAGGCTTGAGAGGAAGGTGGTGGTGGATCACCTGAAAGAAATCTAGAGCTGTTATTGCATGGAGCTGACAAGTGTTGATGAGGTTGATCCGGTGAGTGTTGACTCATGGCCAGCCTTCTGTAGTGAAGGCAGCTTCCACCCTTTTGCACTTCAGCTCTCAGACTGAAGAGTCTCTGTGACTAAAGAGTCACAGAGACACAGAATCACTGGGTTGGAAGAGACCTTCAAGATCATTGAGTCCAGCCCATGCCCTGACACCTCAACTAAACCATGGCACCAAGTGCCACATCCAATCTTTTTTCAAACACATCCAGGGATATTGACTCCACCACCTCCCCGGGCAGACCATTCCAGTACTATATCAATATTTCCATGAAAAACTTTTTCCTAATATCCAACCTAATTTTCCTTTGATGCAGCTTGAGGCTGTGTCCTCTGTTTCTGTCAGATGCTGCCTGGTGAAAGAGACCAACCCCCACCTACCACAGACACCTTTCAGGGAGCTGTAGAGAGTGATCAGGTCACACCTGAGTCTCCTTTTCTCCAGGCTAAACAACCCCAGCTCCCTCAGCCTAATTTTTTTCCTACATGCCCGAGCAACCCTCTTAAATACTTCTTGACAGACCTGATCCTCCTTCCAAAGATGATATATCCTCTTTTAATTCCTAAGTTCCTTCAAAACCTCCTTACCCATCCAGGCTGAACTTTTGCCTTGTCAACTCACCTTTTGGCACACAGGGACAGTTTGTTCCTGTGCCCTCAAGATCTCTGTTTTGAAGCACGCCCACCTTTCCTGGATTCCTTTGTTTTTAATGGTAGCCTTGCGAGGAACTCTCTGAATAAGTCTCCTAAATAGGCCAAAGTCTGCCCTCTGGAATTCTATCATAAAAGTCTTATTGATGTTCCTCCTCATTTCACCAAGAAACAAGACAGACAATCAAAACAGCAGTATTTTTCAAGGACAGAGAAATCATAGGGCTTTGATTTCAAAGTTGTGTAACAGACACCGAAGTTTTTAATTTTAGTTTAAAAAAATTTCCCACCTTTAAATGGTGATTGAACATCAAAAATTTTTGAGAATAAATTTCCCATTAAAATACCACTACCATTTAGTTTTTGACAAAGCCTATTAGTTTCATGGAACTCTTATTTCAGAAGGAAATATTTTGGTCTGTAGTTTGTGTCTGGCTCCTGAGACTAGGGCTGCTGCATCAGATCCCATGTTGGAATTCTCCTTGTGCCTTGTGCTGTTACCACAATGTAACAGCCAATGCTGTGGTAAAAACAGGTCTGTTGTGGCTTAGTTTTGTCACTGCAGTATCTTGAGAGAGGGGGATGAAAATCAATTCAGAGCCTACACTGTGCAAAATAAAAGCTGAGGAGCTGCCATGCTCTTTTGAGAAAATGTTGGGGGTTGATGCTGCCCAAATGCCAGTGCACCTGTGAAAAATCATTCACTTATTCTCCTTTGCCATAGTTGAGCAGAGGAGGGGGAAAAGAGCAATTAAAAAGGGGTTAATGAAGTGAGGTAAGGATTGGGGAGAGACACTTTATGGGAAAACAGGCTCAAATTTTAAATGTGTACAGAAAAAAATTATTAACAGAATTTAATGAGGATAATGAGAATTAAAGTGAACCTTTACAACACCTTTCCTCCCAGCCCCAGCTTTTCTTTCTTTCTCATCAACAGTGCAGAGAGACATAACATGGGGATTTTGTCAGTTTGCCACCTCTAAAAATCTTTCTTCAGTTTGCTTAGGGAGGGGAATCTCTTTTGCTGTGTCGTGGGGGCTATCTCACAGAAGACAGTTCCCTGTGAACCTCTCCAACATGGCTCTAATTTTCATGAGCAGCAGTCCCACCCAACCTGCTGCAACAGGAATCCCTCCCACAGGCAGACAGTTTTGCCACAACTGTTATTTCATGGGCTATTTTAGTTCATGGGGTACAGTCTTTTAAGGATGAGTTGTTCTAGTTCAGAAGCAAGGGGAGTGTTCCTCTGTCTCTGGAAGCAAGAGTTCTATCTCTCTCTGTTCAAGCCTGGCACCAGATCACAGCTTTTCAGCATCCACATGTTCCTGTGCTCATTTCCGATGGGCTGTGGGTGAATTCTGCATCCCCCCCCTGCACTTCATGAGTTACAGGAGAACAGTTTGTTATATTATAGTCCTCATCATGGCTTGCAAAACAGCCTCAGCTCCAGGTTTGGAGCACCTCCTTCCCCTCCCCCCTTTCCACCAACCTTAGCGTTGCCATGTTCACCTCACATGCCTTCATTTTTTCCCTTTGCTCTGACATGGGAGACAATTGGTGTTCGTAGGTTTGTTTGTTCTCAAGTTCTATCAATTGAAAAGTTTTTATAGAGTTCTGAAGCACTGGAAGGTTGATCTCGTCCAGGCTCTGCATCAGGGAATTGCTTACCATGCCTCTCACTGCTGGTAACATGGTCCCCACCGGCACCACACCGTGCCAGCCACCACGGCACTGGTTCCATTTAGAGCCCTCTTTGTGCGGGGCATTGAAAAGGAGAAGCTGCTGCTGCTGCTTCTGCCTTTCTGGCTGTGGGGAAGGCTGGAAGTGGCCAGGCAGACAAAGCCCATTGCTGGTCATGCCAAGATGGTGGTGGGCACTTGGCCACTCCTGGCTTGCCGCACCACAAACAGAAGGGCAGAAGAGGCAGCAGCAGCTTCTCCTTCTCGGCACCTCTCATGGAGAGAGTCACTAAATGGAGCCGGTGCCACTGCAGCTGGCATGGCCTATGTAGCTGCTTGCTCTGCCAGGATGGCCTCTGACAGCATGATCTTGGTGGCCATCTCGGAAAGGGCCCCAGCCCTGCCAGGAAGGGGCCTGGCTGCACTGCTGGAAAGAGCCCTGGTCCCATCAAGAAGGGAGAGCTTTCCATAATTTTTCCCTTTCTTAAATATTGATGCCTTAAGTCCTGAGTTTTCTGTTCTGCTTGGATATTTTTTTCTGTTGTGCTTAGGGTCATGAAGACAAAATAGTCCGATTCCAACTATTGACTTAGGGCAGTTTCTTCATACTCCGGGCCCTAAGCATAAACAACGTGAAAAGAGGAGGGCAGGCCAGCAATCAAGCAACGAGGAAGAAACCTTACAATTTGAGACTATTAATTGTATGGTTGACTCCTGTATGCAAATAGAGTAAAGTCTATAAAGATGTGAGATCATGTGACCAAGACCCCTTTTGCTTCCATCTTGGAGCCCTCCAGGCAGGGGCCACACTGTGGCACTGGTACTGCCAGGGTGTGGCCTTTGAAGGCCTCTCAATAAATACCTATCTTATTCCCCTTAACTCTGTGTAGTCTCTGTTCCAGCTCCTCTAGGCATCAGTATGTTATTGAGAGTCATTACCAGCTTTTCTAATTGACTTAGCAGTGTGCCTGTTCTCAGAACCAGCCAGCGGTTGGTTTTGCCAGGCACAGAGGAAGCTTTTAGCAGCTCCTCGCAGAAAATCACTTCTGTGGCTGGCTTCTTCCCTCCTCACCAAAAATAAAGCCATACCAAAACCAACAAAGAAAGAAACCAAAACCTGCTGTGGTTGAAGCGTGTGCTCCCCAAAACATGCTTTTCACCTGGAGGGACTAAATAACTTGTCTTGGCAGTCCTTGGCATAACACCTTCTTTCAGTTGCCCGAGTCCCACCTACTTCTGATTTTGGGAAAGAGAGGCCATTCACACCATGTACCAGCAGCTTAACATGCCATGCAAATTTTGGTGGCCATGGAGACCTCTGTCTAGAAGAATACAGACAGAAGGGTGCAGATGAAGTAAAATAGTTTCAGCTGAAGGCTTTTGGGGCCAAAGTTTGCTCTTGGAGATTCAGGCTTTTCTTTCATTCTTGCCACATCTGGTTCCATTAGAATGGAAACATTACAAATTCATTGGTTTTAATGATTTTATGAGTTTTAATGATTTAAAGTTGAAAAGTCTTTAGGAAGAAAAACTCTGTAAGGCACTGTGTCTCCCAAAGAAGGGTTCTCTGAAACCCAGAAGAGATGTAGAGTCTAGGTTCTGTTAATCCCAGGAAACAAATTATTTTTACACTTACTGTAGTCCTTAATTAAAAAAAAAAAAAAAAACAACGAAATAACTGTAAACCCGTAGCTATTCTACTATAGATTTCTGAACGTTTAGTGCTATTTTGTTGTAATGTTAGTTTAGGTAGCTGAGTTAACTAACTTCTCTCTACCCATGTGTATTTGAGACAAAGCTCCCTGGGAAAGCATTTGCAGAAGTGAGAGCCTCTGTTCTCTCATCAGCCACAGAACCTGCCTTTATTGGGGGCCCAGCTTTTTATTATAAAAAAATTTACCTTTCTAATGGTCTTCTCTATCCAGTTTTTAAGTGAGGGGGAGGAGAACAAAACATGAGGTAGCTCTACAGTCTTACATATCACACAATTTATGTCTCACTGCAGCAGAAGTGGTATGAGTATTCTGATACAAATAAATATGAAGCCTAAACTTCTCAGAAATCTCTTTTCCAGAAGGAATGTGAATGCACTGACTTACACCCACTCTCAGTTGGCTTCATGACTAGGGTGGAGCTTGCATTTGTTTATCCGTTAAAATAAACAAAGCATATTTTGATGGACCACAGAGTCTCAAAGCTTGTGAGGTCTGAATCAATGTGATTGAAAATACTTGTTTGCTCAAGAAAAAAAGGCAATGAAACCTAACAATTTCTGGAGTAAACCATGCTACAGAACATTATAGTATCTTTTCGTTGCTTTCACAGGTACACGTACTATTTTCTTAACACACTAGTTTTCCTAGAACTACATCAGTTCTTATTAGAACTGATTCAGAGTTCTGTAACTAAAAAATAAAATCCTGAAAGCTACTATTTGTCACATCCTTTTAATTTAGGCACTTACACACTGCAATTGTGAACACTCAAGAAAGTTTTAAATAACTGAAGTTACTTTGCCTTGCTAAAGCTTTGAGGAAATTACTTAAGCAAAGATAATTACACTAGATTTAATATGGAAATGAAAATAAAATTTAGGTTCAGGAAAACAATTTGTCATTGTGGAATTAATGTCATACTATCTCAAAACACAGTTCTGAGGACAGAGGGGGAAGAATAATGTTGAAAATAGCAAAACACACTCCCAAACATAGAAGAGTAGAGAAGATATGGTAACATCAATCTGCTGTATGATATAAAATAATAAAATATTATTTTTAATAAAGAGTACAGGTATTATTTCAGGCTATTTGTGTCATCAATAATGTTGTTTCTAAAGGCATGCTTAGACAAATTTGAATATAAGCAGGACATATTTTTTTAACAAGGACGTTTGTTGGACTATCTTAGTGTGGCACTGAGAAAGCTATAGAGATCAAAAATAACATGTTGTAGGACATGTCCATCTTAAAAAAAAAAAAAAAAAAAGCTGCTTCTCCTCCACATGTTAAAAAAGCAGACAAAAGTACATTTTCAGGATGCTTGTCCTCAGCTGTTACTTGCCGGGATTCTCATATTATTTTGGGTGAAATGCTTACTCTGATGAGGTAACTGATAATTATGGCATTTTTTAAAATTAGGTCTGCAATCGACCATTTACATTTAGGTATTAAAAATTTTGAAAGTTGAAATCCTTGAACTCAAGTGTCATTGCTTCTTGGTTGCCTACAGAAAATTGAATTTAGAGGGTATGAGTGATTATAATTTTGAGAATAAATACTGCATTTTTGTACTTGATTTTTTAATATATTTTTGTTAAATCTGTCTCAAATACATGCATTTATGTGGATTTTTTTAGTGGGTTTTTTTTTTTTTTTTTACATTTTCACATAAGAAAAAGTCTTGACACTCCTGACAACAAACTCCCTTCCTACATAATTTTTTCCACGACTAGTCAGTGGCCGAATCTGCAGGTGCTGTGCTGTCAGCAGAGGCAACCAGAGCTTGAATGTCTCCCTCTGCTATTGAGTCTGCCCAGGTTTATTTCATAGCCCTGGCAACCAGTCTAACACCCTTGGATATGTCATTACCTGGTGTAAATTGTCATGGTGCCATGTAAACCATTAGCACTGGCAGTGAGGCTCTGGCTCGATGTGCCCTGGTTTACTCTGGAGATTAAATGAGCAGTACTGGCTGTGCTTGCCAAGTGCATTGCACTGGGTAAATAATGAACAGATGTCAAATGCTCTGGGCTTCTCCAGTGGGGAAAAAACTCAATTGCCCACCAACAAAAATAAGTTGCAGGAATGGAGAGGAGTTGTATTACCTTCAGAAATCTTCATAGAGGTGGCAGGTATATAATTAGGAAAATGAGCTGTGGTAAACACCAGTTACTCCCAATTCCTCATTAAAATATTGTAGTACATATCTGAGTTTGAGCCATTCTTTGGAGTCATGGTAATGTTTACATTTGACTCACATAATGTTTAACTTGCAGTATTTTATTTGCTCTAGATTTCAAGAGCATTATAAGTTCAAATGTGTATTGTAGAAAAGAAAAAGTCAAATAATATCTGAGTTCCAGCTGGGCTCCAGGAAGACACAAGATTCTTGCTAAACTATTTAAAAATAAACACTTGCAGCTATACTTTCATTACCAGTAGCTGCTAACTACTCTTATGCTACATGGTCTGATTTATATTTTTTCCCATAGGTGGCTATCAAGTCTCTACAATACAGTGTTACTCATACAAATCTAACCCTACAAAATGAAAAAGGGCTCCTTGAAGCTTAGATTTCCTTCTTTTTATTATTGTTTTATTAATGTGGTTGCATGGAGTTTTTTTGCTAAACTGCAAAAGATATTTCTTTCCAAGCTTTAATGAAGAGCTGCCGTGCAAATAGTAGCAGAAAATTGGCAAAGTAAGTTCCCTCTGATGGTTTTCATGGCTAGTTATATTCTTTATCAGTCTTATGTCAGGGGCCAGTGCTATGACTTATCTGACATGAGAAGAATGTAAGTGGCAGCAAAACCACTGGGGAGCTTAAGCTGTCATCAGCTTGCAGAGATTTGGGATGCTGCTCCAGCAAGAATGGGGATCCTGGAGGTGTCCTGGGAGAAGGAGAATGGTCTGAGGAAACCTGAGGGTCACCACTGAGCCTGGTGAGCACCTGGTGGCTCCAAGCACTGCAGTTTAAGCCCAGTAACAAAAACACAGATGCAGACTTCCAGTGCTCAATTTTGGTAACTATAATCTGTTAAAGGAACTGTGGTTTTAGGGTAGTGGGAGTTTCAAAATTCTTCCCATTTCTCAGAAGGCCAGACATGTTCAGCAGGGCAACGCCTTCCTCAAAGTCACCCAGCAGCCGCAGCAGAAAACAATTAAATCATCACTGGGGTGAGCTTGTGGAGTGGGGCTGTTTGATGCTCTGTAAAGTGTAAGCCTGCAGTGCTGTTATGCCACCACAGAGAGGAATCACATTCCAAAATAAGAGTTGGGGAAAGTAAAGAGCTGCCCTCCAAATGGGTGGTAGCTGCTTGCAGCAGCTATTCTTTGCTTCCATGTTCTTTTACCTGCCCCTTCCTCTGGCTACGGTCCTGCTGGTGCTGCCAGGTGCCCTTTGGTTGCTGTAAGTCCTGCAGGAGCATCTTTCTCCTGCACTAAGGATTAATTTGCAGAGCCACAGCTTGTATGAATAACCTATGTGCCTCCTTACTGTTTGCTCCCTCTCAGCCTTGTTATATGTAAATTTTGCTAAATCATCTGTGCCAGCCTTTCTCAGGGTGAGCAGTATTGCAACATTTGACAGGGGCTGCTGGGAGGATGAAATTTGTTAAAGCTGCCAGAACATCTACACAGTTTAGGGTGGTTAAATGATTGTTTGACTACATCATTATTAATACCTTGTCAAGAATCTTGGGGGAAAAAAAAATCATCACTTTAGGCAAAAATGTGTTTCTATGTAATCTATGTTAGATGTGCACTCTTCTCATAAATCCAAGGAAATAATCTTTACTTTCAGTGCCTCACAAAATTTTAAAAAACCGTGCTTGCGCATAAACTTAAAAAAACAGGAAAAGAGAAAATTATTTTACTAATTAAATTATTTTACAAAGACTTGAACCAAATGAGTTCTCAGTTGAAGAGGGAAAAACTCAAAACTGACATGTGACTTGATACAGCAACTAAAGAAAAATGCATCTGCCCTGATGAGCTGTACAAGGCACATGCATGGTTCACAGGATACCAGTATTTCTATAAGATAAGAAGGATTCTAGCCCTTGCTCTTGAAGGCTGAATCAGATGGAGAGGGCTCATCTTCCCTCTAGTGTGCTACCCGACATGCTGGAGGACCTCTACCCCTTCCCCACCAATGTTTCTCTCTCAGTACTTTCATGCTGCTCCAGAAATAATGTCCACAGCTCTGAGCAGTGAGTCTGTGGGAAGGGAAAAACTGGTGAGCACCAGGCACCAACCACAAAAATGACGGTAGAGATACCAGATGGACCAGGGGATGCTGTAACCTGCTCCCTATCTGCTGCACTAGAAACTTGGTTAAGCATTTTCACCTCTACCTGCCCCTCCTTTCTCCTATCTGCTCTCCAGTCAATTTAGAAAACGAATGACTTAGGCCATATCCTGTCTTCTCTTGACAATGTGCATGTGTACAGTGTCTACTTATGATCTTCTCCAGCTCAAGTAGCACCCCAAAAATACATGTTTAAGAGCCAAGTAATTGAACTCTAAGTAGTATCTGTTAGTGAATGGTGGAAGTCCCCTCCATCACACAGCAATCACAACTTCTGTTCTGAGTCAGTGCTTCCACATCAGACATTTAGGGATCTTTGAAAGGTTTAGTCTCTTGTGCAAAGGGTGCTTAGAAAGGAGTTTATGCTTTGAACATGTCAATATGAAACAATTTTGCTCCTGTGCATGTATGGCATGTTTCCCTGGTACTCAACAAATTCTTAAAGTCTCTTGACAGGCATTTTTTGATAACAGTTTGCATTCCCATAATGTTTGTTCAATTCCTCCTACCTTCCCAGCCGAACTAGATTAGACAGAGGTATTTAAAGCGACTACCATTGTGTTTTGTTTTTCTTTAACTATATTGCATCTCACATTTCTGAAAAATCTTGAGGGACACCCAGGGGTTGTATGTTCTGTGCACTCCGTCAATGAACTCCCCTTGAGATGGATGTTAAAAGCATTTCCTCTGCATTGCTGGTGGAAAATTGTAGATGGCACCTGGTCAAGTGCCATTCCCACTGGGCTGAGATGGAAATGTACTATTCAGTGCCAGCAGTTAACTTATCTCCAGCTTATCAATAAATTACACCACCAAGCCTGTGCTGGAAGTTCCGAGCCATTGGTATTACAACAGGCCACCCAGAAGTCAGGCAGCAACAACAGGAAAGCAAATGCTACCAGGCTTTCCCTATTGCACTTTTTATACTGCAGTATGGCACATGTAACACAGTGCCTCCCAGAAACTCTTCCAGCATCCCCACCAGGACAGAAACAGGATTTTGATTACTAGCAGAGTGAAGCTAGTAATGAAGAGTAGCTGCAAGCACAATCATCACTGGAGATACGCAGAGGTCAGACTTCCTCCTTGCCAGGGGATGCTCCTGAAAGATAAAGTTTTTGCCTGTGTTACTAGGGGATAAATGTAATTTTCTCCATCCTTCAGTTAAGAGTAGTAAACTGTGGGGAAGAAGTAGTGTCCTTCTAACTGCTAAAGTAGAAAATTTCTCAAAAAAATCTGTTGGAGGGTTTCTTTCTTTTTACTTATAATTTTTCCCCCTAAGTTGTTAGGAAATTAACTACTGGATACTTGTGGATACTTACAAAAAACAAAGTAAGTGGCTAGGGTTGGGAGACAAATGTAGCATCTGGCTACGCCTCGTTTTCTCTCCAAGGGACAGAGACACCAGGAGAGGGGGGCAGCTGCTCGCTTTCTTGCTCTGGGCTTGGGAAGAGGATGGCTGGGCTGCTGTCTGGGGAGAAGAAGCCTGCTGTCACCGCTGTGGCCCGGCTAGGACCTGCTTCTCTTCTGCTTCTGGGCCATGCACCCCTGCCCTGCCGGGACATCCCACAGTTCCAGCTACTGCCACGGATCTTCTGACACATCCATCCACTGCCCTGGGATTTCTGCTCATCCTGCCATCCCAGCTTGGTGCTCCTCAGAGCCCTGCAGGGCACTGCGACCAACGCTGCCTCAGTGTTGGTGAAGGGAAGCCTCTCCCATCCCTTCCCATCTGGGCACTGGGACCAGCTGCCCCAGGGGTTTGCAGAGCCAAGGCCTCTCCCATCCCTTCCCATGTGGGCACTGGGATCAGCTGCCCCAGCGGCCCCAGAGCCAAGGCCTCTCCCATCCCTTCCCGTGTGGGCACTGGGATCAGCTGCCCCAGGGTTTGCAGAGCCAAGGCCTCTCCCATCCCTTCCCGTCTGGGCACTGGGATCAGCTGCCCCAGGGGTTTGCAGAGCCAAGGCCTCTCCCATCCCTTCCCATGTGGGCACTGGGACCAGCTGCCCCAGCGGTTTGCAGAGCCAAGGCCTCTCCCATCCCTTCCCATGTGGGCACTGGGACCAGCTGCCCCAGGGGTTTGCAGAGCCAAGGCCTCTCCCATCCCTTCCCATGTGGGCACTGGGATCAGCTGCCCCAGGGGTTTGCAGAGCCAAGGCCTCTCCCATCCCTTCCCGTCTGGGCACTGGGACCAGCTGCCCCAGGGGTTTGCAGATCCAAGGCCTCTCCCATCCCTTCCCGTCTGGGCACTGGGATCAGCTGCCCCAGGGGTTTGCAGATCCAAGGCCTCTCCCATCCCTTCCCGTCTGGGCACTGGGATCAGCTGCCCCAGGGGTTTGCAGAGCCAAGGCCTCTCCCATCCCTTCCCGTCCGGGCCCAGCCCCATCCCCGCTGCTCCCCAGCCCGCCCCACAGCGCCCCCTGAGCCGTGCGGGGATCAGCGCACCCGCCCTGCCCGCCGGGAGCCACCAGCGCCCCTGCTGGCTGTGACGGGAACTGCACCCAGGGAAAAGGGCCCGCGGCCCGAGAGCTGAACTGGGCTCCTCTTCTGGCTGGAGTTAATGCTGCAGCTGTTGTTGCTTTGTTTGCCTTGTTGTACATACTAGTAAAGAACTGTTACTCCTATTCCCATATCTTCGCCTGAAATTCCCTTAATTCCAAAATTATGATAATTTGGAGGGAGAGGATTTACATTTTCCATTCCAATGGAGGCTCCTGCCTTCCCTAGCAGACACCTGTCTTTCAAGCCAAGACAAAATCTTTTCAATTTGCGATGGAGTAACCAAAAAGTCTGTCTGTGTGAGGTAGCAGACCATCCTAGATATGTTACACATTACAAATTAATTGCATGAGATTATTTTCAAACTACTGTTTTCAAAATTGAGAGACTGAATTGTGGATTAACTATGCATCAGATACATGATCCAACCTGCCATTAGCCCAAAACATTGTGATACTTAGCTTTCCAGTGAAGCAAGCAGAAATGGGTTTGCTGACAATCAAAGTACAGTACAAAGAGGTATGGATTGGGACAGCGAAAGGAATGTCTTGCATTTTTATGGGCTAACATCACATCTGGAAAGCTGCTGCCCTCTGGTGAGTCAGCATAGTAGAGATCATGCGAGTCTGATCCTCCAATCACTTGGAGGGAGGAAATATGTGCTGTTCCTGCCATCCACTAATAAACCTCCAACTCTTTTTCTTGGCTGCAACCTCGGATTGGGACAGGAATATCTTTTTTTTGATTGGTGAGCCATGTGACCACAATCATGCCTGAAGCACTGCAGCCTTCTTTCAATATGGAGTGCACTAGTGGGAGTAATGCACCTAGCATGCTCCTCTTTTGGATGGTCTGGACCTAGTTCTCAATTTCTTTGCTGATAGGAAAACCAGAAATTCAGACAAAATGGGTAAAAAGTAAATTTTTGTACCTCCTTTGTGATTTGAAGTCTAGAAAGGTTTCTTGCTTATCTTGTAGTGCTGTCTGCTATAGAATTTGAGATGCCAACTAAATTTTTGTTCTTTCTGAGCACCTGTTCTCTTATTCACTTCAGATTGTACTAGTAGGGAAAAAAATAGATACTGACATACCATAATAATTGCATATATCAAACAGGGTAACATCAAACAGGTAGAATATCTCTTTGTTGATGTTTGCTTCAAGCACCGTGTTGTTTTCTGCTGCAAATAAATTAGAGAATTACTCATTCATTTGTTACATTTCAGTGTCTCATATATTCTATAATACCTCCCCCATGTTCCTTTCTCTTTCTTTCCATCCTCTGAAATGCACAAAGAACTCCTGCAGTGAACCTTAAAGATTAAGACAAAGAGACTATTGTGCATATGGGGAGAAAAGTGGGTAACAACCATCACCTCCAAACAGGATGGACTATCAAGCTTCCTTAGTAATTTCTGCATTAACCCCACAGTTGTGCTTCAGTATGGAAGCATATGTGGAAAAGTCAGTTTTATTCATCAGAAAAGTTTCACTGGCAGACATCCAATCCTTATCTTAGTACCCAGTCATCCTCATTTCAAAAACTATACATCATTATTGTAGGCTTGATTCTGTTCAGTTTTAACTTTCAGCCATTAAATGACATCATGTCTCTTTACTTGTTTGATTGATAGAAGCAGACAGTATCAGAAACGTGTCCCAAATGTAGGTACTGACAGGCTGTGACCAAATCACTCTTTAAGCTTTTGTTGTGGTAGATGATGAGACCTCTTATTTCTCTCTCATTGAAAGGAAAATCTTCATGATTAAGCATTGTTGTTGTGGCTTTATTTTGCCAGAATGTGCTCTGAAGCATGGATGTCAGGACTGGACAGAGACTTCCAGAGTCAGTCTGCAACTGCTGTAATAGTTGCAGAAGTAACATAGAGCTCTAATCCTTGCTAACACGTCTGACAAATTTCTTGTGAGGTCTGGGCTCTACAGCTTAAATATTCACATTCTGAAGTAAAAATATATTTCGGATGTATTTTTATTAGTAGTAAGAATTAACACCGCTATTTTTGTGTGATTATAGCTTTATGAGTGTTATGTGCCTAGTTCTTAGCAAGTTCCTCAAACACGTATTTTAAATTGAGTGGGACTTACACGTGGGAATTGACAGTTACTGGGAAGCACATTGTTCTAGTTTTAAAAAAATTAGAATCACCCTCAAATGAATGTTCAAGACAAATGGGAAGAGTTACTTCCTGAAAGTGACTGTCTCTGAATGCAGAGGAACCCAAAACATCTGTCATAGCCTTATTTCCTGATTTTTAGATGGCTAAAGGTGAAAAACTTCCCAGATAATTTTACTGATCTCTATTCTGTGATTTGAATAGGATCATAGCTTTACATGTAATGGTGGTGTTTCTCCTGTGGACTGCTGTCAGGGACTGGTGTGCAAGCAAGATAAAATGAGACTCTTTTATCAGCTGACAAAGCATGCAGGCTGTGAGCATGGAGCACACTAACGTTAGATAGCCAGGCAGCTGCCTTTTCCTGAGGTGGCAAGACTTGCAAACGGATTTCTCAGCAAAATCCTTCTCCTACTCTGCTGCTACCTTTTTTCTGAAAAAAAGCCAAACAAAAAACCCAAAACCAACCAACCAAAACAAAGCAAAGCAAAGCAAAGCAAAACAAAGCAAAAAAACAAAACAAAACAAAACAAAACAAAACAAAACAAAACAAACCTGCCCAGCTGAAGGCTGTCCATGGAATTTCAGGGAACAGGTTATTTTTATTTCACTTTCATCCTAATCATTTGCAGGGAGGATGACTTCTGCTGAATGAACAGGAAGGAAAAGAGGTTAGAGCATGGCATTATCCTAAAAAACATTGCTGGCCTGTGCTGTTTTATAACAACCATCTAATTTTCCCTTCTGCACATAACCTCCTGGCTGACTCAGCTCTTTCAAACTTCCACACAGCCTTGAACTTTCACAAGTTATGAGCAATTCTGCCCAGTTGTTCTGCAGATAAGCCTGAACGGGCTCTTGGCAGAGGTGCATCCCTGCAGCTCCCTAGACGGTTACTGCTCCAGGGCAAGGGCACACACAGGTGTGTCCTAGGCAGCTGTGTGGGTATCAGAAGGGGATCAGGGATGTTGAAATCTCTGGAAATTTGCCTCTGTATCTTGCTTTCTTCAGTATGCCAGTTACAGGCTGCTTGAGATATTTCTGTCCCTAAAGGAGCTTAAGGTGAGTTGTAATGAAAGTCAGGTGGTCTTGATACCCACTGAATTTTACAAAGTTATTCTGCACTAAAATAAACTCCACCAGAATTTGAAAGGTGGAGAAAGAGCTATTTGGAAGCATACAGTCAAGATTTTATTCCTTTGGGACTTTTCGCTACAAGACTGTTGAACCTCAACATGAGAGAAGCAGTTATGAGTAAATCGTGTGTGAAAAATGGGTGTTTGCTTTTCAGATTTAGCAATGGAATTAAAAGCTTTTCTTACAAGGAAGGTGGCATAGGTAAAAAAAACCCTCCAAACAAACCCAAAACAGGCTGTTTTCAAAATGAACTATGAATTTAGTGAAAGCAAACCCTACCATTACTGCTGTTGGCAGCTACCTGGTGAACTTTGTGCTGTCAGGGAATAGCCAGGAAGGTCACTCTTGAGAAGATGTATGGAACAGAGACACAGCCCACTCCTTCCTACCATTGCAGTGTGAAACACCTGAAAACTCACCTGCAAAAGCAGGTGCATTTCCAGCCTGTGTTGCCTGCAGCATCAGGAAGCTGGGGGTGCATACAGTGCCAACTGCATCAGCCATAGGAATCCTCCTGCATACAACAAATGTATTGCATCACAGAAACAAAAATAGAAGTACCATTGCAGACTAGACTTAGAAGGTACTATCAGATTTTGGGGTACTCATGTGGTGGTCCTGCTGCACAGAGTAGCAGATATCTTTGTTTACTCTTCAGAAAGTTTGTGGTCATGGTTAGAAGAATGTCTATTATTTAATCCTAGAGAATAAATACTTTATTTGCTACCACATATAAGGTATTCCAGTCTAGACTTCTTTCTGTGTTGTTTGAGAAATTGTGGTTATAGACCACCAGCATTCATTGGACATCTATCAGACAGACTTCTGTGCACATTTGGCAGAAATGTTGGGAAAAACATGGAAAGTTTGTTATTACTGGCAAAATCCTACTCCATCCTATTAAGTGTGAGTAATACCAAAAAGCAGATAGTAATAAATACAATGTGTGGGCGTATTTATTAAGTAGGCAAACAAAAAAGAAAAACAATGACTGAATAAACACCTATTTGAGAATTTTTTGACTTTATCAGGTCTAAAAAATTTGAGAATGCTAAAAACGGTAAGCTGGTGTTTCCAGGATTTGGTGGGGAAAAAAATCTAGAAACCTACGAAAAAAACAAAACCAAACACACACACACACACACACACACACACACACACACACACAAAAAAAAAAAAAAAAAAAAACAAACCAAAAAACACCAAAACAACAAAAAACCAAAACCAAAAAATCCAACCCCCCCCCAAAAACAAAACAAAAAAAACTCCCAAAAACAAAAAAATAAAAAACCAAAACAAACAAACACCCCCCCACAGATAAATGTTCATATCCTGTAATTTTCCAGTGTAGTATCATAAGTAGTTCCATCCAGTCTAACCATTAACCATTCTGCCTACATGTAAATCACATGCTTACTTCTGTGGCCTGGAAATGATGTGTGAGGAAGTCATGTTGCTCCTAAAAATGAATGTTTACCTCTGGTTTTGGAACTACATTACCCCCCTTGTTAAATACTGAGTCTCTGTTGAGCATGGGAAGAACTTCCTCCAAGTGCAGGAAGCTCAGGGTAATACTGCTGCAATGTTAATATGAACTGCTGGAGTGTCAGTTAAAGTTTAACCTAATATCTACCACAAAACCAATGGGTTTCAGTGGTCAAGGCAGTAGACCAGAGACAAAAATCTCCTATCAGTTGGTGCTGTTTAATGCATAGATTTGGGATATTTCAGTTAATTTCTTCAGGCAGCTATGTCAGTGTCCTGTTGAAAGGGAGAGGAGGACTGAATACTTCAGGTCAATCCTTAGCTTTACCACAAACCTTTGCCACAAATGATTGGCGTGAGGAAATGAGGAAAGCTGGATCATCCCTAGAGCACCTTGCCTGAAGGCTTGCTGCAGGGACCACTTCTGCTTGGGTCAGTTCTTTTTGAAGACCAGTGCTCACCTGCAGGGGAAGACCCCAGGCCCTGTGTCTTCAAGGATGCCTAGTTGCTGCTGGGAACCTGAACGCTGCTTTTGAGAAAGGAGTGAGATTTCAGTCACACCTTTCTCTACCATGTTTGCCAGGCTAAAGGTGGTTTCCTGCACAGCAGCTGGTTTTACTGTACCTCCTCCCATGAGTATTCACTCCTCTGCTTCAACATGCAGGGACATTTTGCTGTTGCTGGCCTTTTGGATTTCACTCTAAGGACCAGACCTTGGACCATTACATAAATCAGCATCTGACTAGAGGTTAGGTTTAAATTATCCAGCCTTGAGTAGCATGTCTGAAGTTACCAAGACAAATCTCCCATGTTCAGAAGCCTGGGTTTTTGCAAGCATGGAATAAGAGCAAACTCCTTTCCTTCTACAGATTTTTCACTTAGTTTTTCACTAATACTGAATGAAAGGTGAAAAGAATGCTCCACCTAACTCATCAGTGAGTACCTGAAAGAAAAT
Organism: Muscicapa striata striata; assembly: GCA_030060385.1. Classification (NCBI taxonomy): domain Eukaryota; kingdom Metazoa; phylum Chordata; class Aves; order Passeriformes; family Muscicapidae; genus Muscicapa; species Muscicapa striata. The sequence continues at coordinate 10,093 of JAREIS010000418.1, read as the reverse complement.
CTGACAGTCCCCACTTGCCCCTTGCCTTTTCTCATGAGTTAGGATGTATAGAGGAAGATGTCAAAAGCCAACATCAAGTAAATCTGCAGCATAGTTCAACCCCCAAAAATTAGAGGCACTGACACAGTTCAGCTTCTTGGGAGAGCAAACAAATTATTTACATTAAGGCAGAAATTTACTTCAGTTGTATTAGGGATTCTTTTGAAATACTGATTTATTTTTAATGCCATTTTCCTGTTATCTTCAACTTCTTTTCTTAGTATTTTTCAAACTTTCATAAAGACAAAATTTTGTCTTCTATTTAATATTCATATAAAACTAAAGTGCTTGATTGAGTACATAAAATATAGCTGTTTATTTAGCTCTAAAGAGATTTGTTAAGATAGGCAAGGTAGCCTTTTAACTCTATCCCTTCCATACTCTCATACCCTGATATCAGGGATTGGAAATTACTAAATTTAATGAAAATGGGGGATGGTTTTTGCATAATATTGATATTTCCGTTTCATTGTCACTGGACAAACTTTTTACATGGGACCTAGCATTGGAAAAATGAAATGGTTGCTCAGAAATGTATGTACAGGTAATTTTTTTGAGCAGAAGACTATCTCACTAAGAAGTCTATCCAGGGCAATCTGAAGCTGACTTACTACACTTGAAGTTATTAGAAGAGATTTTTACCTCTTCTCCTACCCTCTCCTTCAGAGAGGTTCTATTTTTCATTGCCCCTGCAAGTTTGAGGAAGGGACAATATCCCTCTTATGTCAAGGATAAGAGTAAAAATCTTAAAAGTGTGTTTTTAGCTGTGTTTCTGGAGGAGATTAATTTAATTTGTCCCAAATTCTCCCTGTGCTCAGAGAAATTCAGTGCTGTAGTAGGTTATTGGCTCTTGACATAGGAGATGAGCCTTACATCATTCTGACAGTGAATAAACTAAACCGTGGAACTTGCACTTAAATATACAGGGAAGAATTTTTTTGTTGTTGTTTTTAATGACATACACTTTAGAAATGTGAAGTAGTCTGTTACCACTGGCAGCCTGTTTGTAAAAGCAGGTCACTGTGGGTGGGGAGTGAAAAAGAAAATCTAGCAGATTGTTCACATGGCATTTTCAAATCACCTCCTCAAGCCCATTAATTTCAGCTCTTGACCTCTGTAACATAGCCCACAGAAACCACACATTTTATCATCCTGACTCTTAATATTATTGCAAAAGGGGAGAAAAAAAGAAGAAGAAGGCAATACAACTCTTCCAAATAGAGAAGGTGATAATTCTTGACCCAATGGCTGTGAAAGCAATTGTATCCTGAACTGCACTTTGAGCACCTTCACTCAGTGTCTTTTCAATAGTCAGCATGTGAACAGGTTCTACAAAGCCAAGCACATTGTTCTCTGCATAAATCTGTGGTGATTTCAGGTCACCCTTCCCCAGGCTCTCTTCCCAGCCCAGGCCTGCAGCATCCTTCTCTCATTTATCATAGACCTGATCGTACTTGCCATCTCAGTCAGGTGCTCTTTGTTCAGGGAGCAGAACTATACATCTTTACAGGCACAGAGAGCTAGAGTGAAAATGGCTGTACAAAGAAGATAATCTGATGGTTAGAGATAAGTGGAGAATGTGCAGGTCAGATATTTGCCTTGGTTACTTGTTGTGGGGCAGAAGAAGAAATGTTAAATCTTTTGGCATATTTGCTCTCAGGACTGTAGGACTCTGTATTTCTGTGTACTTTGGTAGGAGATGATGCAGATGATCAGCCACTCTTTGCAGCCTTCTCTTGAAGCATGGGGAAGTTTTGCTTGTCTCCAGGTCAAGATGGATGGCAGAGACTGGCCCAGGCCTGCAAACTCAGTGAACCATGGTTCTGGAAACTGATACTCAATGACAGCAGATGAACAAATTTTCCTTGTCTGCTTCACTCTGAATGAAACTGAAGGAACAGCGATTATTCTTTAAAAACACCTTGTTTGACTTCTGGAGAGATATAGCCAGAACTTCAGCTCTTCAGGTTCTAAAGACCATGGTCCTTCCTTCATCTAAATATTCAAATTTTATTTCAGTCAGTCAGTATACTCATCATAAAGATAAGCACTGGAATTAAAATGCCTACCTGAGTTATTAGCTGATAAAACATTTCTTGGTTCCATAAACTGAATTACAGTTACTTTATCTGTGTCAGCTGAGACAATGAGCACAGGAAGGAGCTTGAACTGTGAGCTTTGGTTTTATTCCACTGAATAACCTCTTGGTGATTGTTTGAACCTTTTCTCCTGCCCCTAAACTACAGACTGGAGAGGGATAATTTCTGCATGCAGGCATGATAAGTAGCCCTTATACCCAACTGTCTGAATGGCTGGGTCTCATCCACAGAGCCACGGCAGGTAATTCTGCCAATAACTCTGCCTGGGTGTGTAGGAACTGCCCTTTTATTTGAATTCTTCAGAGTCAGGCAAACATAGCCTGATTATTACTAGACAAACAATGAGTTACAGCCACCCCTGCAGCAAGGAGATGTTTGCTTTTCAGAAGGGCATTAAAAAGTAATTTTGTTTATATCTATGATGGGTTATTTCACACATCATTTATTGTTTTTTGTCTAAGGTGAGAAGCTTAATAGTATTGAAGCATCTCTTGAGAATATTTGCATTCTGCAAAAATCTCAAGCATCTTTAGAAACCATAATACTGTTTTCTTCATATGAATGTGAAAGCAGAAGTGCTTTAGAAATATTTGTGATGTGAACATGAATCTTTATTTGAAATGCCTACAGTGGCACATGGCACTTGCTGTGGATTCAGGGAGAGTTGTCTCTAGAAGACACTCACAGGATTGTGTGTCACACAAGGACATATTAAAATGCTCATACATGGACAAGGTCAAAATGCCAAATGATACAAATATTTTCTTGAGTCCACTGACTCAGGTTCATGTGGTAAAGGTGATGAGGAAGATATGTTTCTTCTGAATTTTAGTAATGGATTCCATGTTTGAAGAAGTAATTTCAAGAGTGTCAGAGTAGATGAGCAGATGGTGTAACACCAGGAAGGAGGAACAGGATCTCAATGAGGCTTTTTTAGATAGCCTGCAGAGGCCAAGCCACAGAGTAAACAAAGAAGTGAGGACATGGGGGGATGTAGCGTATTTTGGAAAGCCTTGCAGTGGGAGTGGCTGAAACCTTGTGCTCTGTGTCAGCAGCAGACAGACTATTCATTCCCAGGCCTGCAACTACTAAACAAAAATCTGGGACACAGGCAAGGAGGAAGTGTCACAGCATTGATCAAAGTGTGTCTTGGCAATGCAGATCCTGAGATGAATGGCAGTCTTGGAATATGGCAATAATACCAGACTGGGTGAGGCAGTCAATGTGCAAGGACTGCTGTGAAGAAAAACCAGAGTGGTTTGGATTGGAAGGGACTCAAAGATCATATAGTTCCAGTCATATAGTTCCACTGACATGGACAGTGACACCTCCCTCTAGACCAGGTACTTCAGGACTCCAGCCAGTCAGGTCTTGAAAACTTCCAGACATAGAACATCCACAGCTTATCTGGGCAACCTCGTCCAGTGCCTCATCATCCTCACAGTGAAGAATTTCTTTCTGGACAAGTCCAGAGAAGGATCACTGTGTGGATCAGGTTTGGAGCATAGAGCATTCAAGGGCACATGAGTCTCACTGGGATGGTTCAGCCTGGGAAAAAGGAGGAGATTGAGAGAACTTTTTCCTGTCTACAAATGCCTGGTGTGAGGAGACAGAGGAACTGGACGCTAACACTTCCCAGTGGTGAATACCAACAGGATGACATGCACTGAACATGAACTGGAACAGGGGAAATGCCATTAGATATTAGGAAAAATCACGTGAGAAATCAGGCACTAAACAGAGCCAAGAGATTGTATGAAGTCACTGACCCTGGAGAAACTAAAATTTGACTTGACAAATCTCTGAGCAGCCTGATCTAACTGGACCTGCTTCAAGAAGTGACATAAATTTACTCCAGAGGTCCCTTCCAACCCTGAATATTCTATGATTCCATGAAAATAATTTGGAATTAAAAATAGCTATATTTTAAAAATTACTAATTCACTTCCCCTTTGTTCAGTACACAAAATCAAATGGGTTTTTGTGTGCTTTTAGAAGTCCAAATGTCACCATCCCATTTTTGCAAGTTTTCTTAATTATGCACATATATAAAAGAAATTGGTGGAATGTTATTATTATTGTGCTTTGTACATTGTTATCATTATACGCTATTAAATGCAGTGGACAATTTCCATTTAAGTTATCACGCACTAGTTGCATTTTAATTATCATATTTAGGATCATTAGCATGTGTTAGAATGTGACAATGAAAGGTACTGCAGAATTCAGGTCCAAAAAGACAATCCATACCACAGGAAGATTTTGAGTTCAGTAGAACAAATGTACTCACTTTCTTGAAGGTTTTCAAGTTGTGGTTTCTTGTTTGTTGGTTTTTTTGTTGTTGTTGCTGTTGTTGTTTTTGCTTTTGTTGTTTGTTTGTTTTGTTTTTTGTTGGTTTTTTGTTTGTTTTGGGCTTTTGTTTTTTTTTTTAACTGAAGTTTGGGACAAGCAAGCAAGAGAGAGAACTGATGTGAGCTGCTAAAAAGACTTCTTGAGTAAGAGAGGTCCGAAACTAATTATGAAAATTTCAGATTATATAGGCTTTTTGTGTCATAAAAAACAATAGGAGAGTTCAAAGTAATGGAAGAAACACTACGACTGTAATTAAAAAATAACCACACCCAGGGATTATCTAGCCTGGTGAGCCTTTAACTTTTTCACTAACTGTGTCTTTAACAGATGTCTAGTTTTTTCTCAATGTACTTTCTTCCATACTTTTTCTAAAACAAGGGAAGTCACGGGGACTTTACAGTAAATACCCCTACCTAAGCCTGACCACTGCTGCCTGTCACTCACTTTAAAGCACCTTTCCCCACTGCCTTTTAATTTCCATTCACCACGAAGACACTCATAGTGACTTACAAGGTTTATATTTTGCCATTTTGTGTACAGCCTGAGACTGCTTCGTACCTTAGCTTTACCCCACTCGCACAGGTGAAGTGATTCAGCTTTCCAAAATACTGGTTCTCCTTCTTTCTGTAACTAGACTCCCCATGCCGCAAAGCAAAAAAGGAGTGGATGTATAATCATCTTCTTCTTACAGTTCAGTGGCAAAGCTCTGATGAAAAACAGATGGAGAAAACTTGCCAAAACACTTAACAAACCAAGCTGATCTTCCCTTGGAATCTTTTCTTCATTCCCCAGCAAGAGCACACTTGATTGTAAATTGCAGTGTCTTTCATGGAGCACTTTTGCACATTACTGCTTCATAAGGGCTGTTCTGATTAGTTAGGTGATATATCTCACAGGCTTAGGGAAGTAGATGTGTAAGCAGAAAACAGCATCTAGTTCTTGTCCTCCCAACTGGGTCATTTTGAAGCTAAGTAAGAACATTTCAAGTTTTCTTTCTTACTCTCTCTCCAGCATCCACCCCAACCCCCCGCCATGCTTCCCCCCTTCCATTTTCTTAAAAGTCAAGGAAGTCAACGCTTGTACTCTGAAAGATTCTTTTTCAAATCTTAGGATTTTACAAATCTTGGGATTCAATACTTCAACTCCTGTTGAAGTATTGAATATCTAAAATGGTTTAAATATCCCAAAGACTTGGTGTTTTCTGTATGTGGACTAGAGAATATTTTCCACTTCTGACTTTAACTGAATAACTTTAACTGCTGAACAACTTTAGTCCTGTTAACTTGATTGTCTGTAGGAGACGCAATTACAGAAAAGGGAAGAAACAGCTAAAAGGCTATGGAGTATTTGGTGTTGTAGTTATGTGTGTGGCCGTGGCAGATAATTCCCATAATACGATCTGGCACATTGTTTATAGCATCTAAGGCAACTTAATGTAACTGTATTTACCAGATAGGAGGCATAGGTGAAGAAAAAGGACTCCCACCTTCCTTGTCCTTAGCGACGTTGGATACAGATCATGGAGTAGTAGCAATAAATGAAACAGAGAGCTGCCATCACATTAACTTTTGTATATTTCCATGAGTAGTTACCATCAGGATGGAGCTCTCATATTTGTTGATAGAGTTACTTACACCTTGCAGACATTTCTTCTGTGTTAGCTGCCATATCATATCTTAGATGTCATAAGTGCATTAGAACAGAGATGAACTAGTGGTTAGAGGACAACTAAGGCACGTGTGATTTGTATACAATGGTGTCCATGCATATTTGTTCCTTGAAAACTTGTTCTATTGTTTTGTTCTAGCTTTCTTTTTTTTTTTTTTTTTTTTTCCCCTCATTTCAGGCAAATATAAAAAAGGTGGTTTTAGATTTTTAAAAATATTTTCTCATTAGTTTTACAGTCAAAGAGGTTTATTACTATTTATCTTAGAAATGTTCTTAGTAATGAAGCAGCTCCAGACAAAATAGATAAGAATTCTGCAAACTGCTGAAGGAAAAAGAACAACTTGGATGAATATGATATAAAAGACAAACATTATTTTTTGTTTGCTTATGTCCTTGTATCACACGTGATTTATGGTAAATTCCATTGTAGTTGTGCTGGGTACAGTTTTATGACTAGCTCTTCAGTGATACGCTAGCTGAACTAAAGAGGTGCTTTCAGCACAAAGTGCAATACCTCTAACGGAGCTAAAATCGGAGGTTTTTTCCATGCTGGAATAGGAAAGGTCACAAAATTCAGCTGTGGATTTTGTGTATCATAGGCCAGGTATTTCACTTGGCTGCAGCAACCCTTTCCAACTGTCTGCGTTGTTGGGTGTATAAATAGGGTTGTTTGCTCAGCCACTCGGAAGGAGATATTTTATGTATTTGAGTGGAATCCAGATTTACAGTTCTATCCCTTGGCATTGGAGGACAATGTTTGAGAATTGCACCTGGTCCAGGCAAGCTGTTAGTTGAGTTTGTTACTAGATGTTTCTCCTTGAGTCAGGTACAATACCGATTCTAGGAAACGTCCATTAAAACACATAGTTTTTAATTTTCCGCTCTCCACCCACTGCTTGATAACATTGTGTCCCTGTCTGGCCAGATGGTATGAGTCAGCTCACCACCTTTCAGGGCAGAATTGCCGGGAGGGAAAACATTCTGCTGAAAATAATAGGATGCGATGAGTGAGGCACCATGTTGTCTTTTTCCTTAAATTATGAAGTTTATCACTAAATGACTAGCCTTTATTGGATAAATGTGTTCCCTGCTCTTCTGGCCCTGAAGAGTTCAAAAACATCAGTTTTAGGCATATTTGATATTAACAGAAGATTAGATTATTTTATCTTTAGTCTCTAATGAGTGATGAGTCTGAACACAGCATGAATTTACTTCCTGCTCATTCCTGAAAGGGGCATGGAAAAAAAAGGATTAACCAGACAGCCAGCTGCTCTAGCTGTCTATAATACTTCCTTTCCTTATACAGTGGCTCAGTACCTGATGGAAAATTCCTATTGCATGCAATCATAGAGAGACTTTCAGTTGTTTTATGTACCTGTTCCACCAAATTCAATAATTAGTTAGAGCCCTCTAAGCTACAGTCCTCTAAGGTAGCGGTCTTTAACAAAACCCATCATCTACTAAATTCTATGAACCTGAAATCTGTGGGAAGTGTCTAGAATTTGACTTGGTTCTGGTTCATTATATGAGGCGATTTTCAAGAGGTATTACTCTGAGAGGATTCCCATCCCACAAAGAGGAACTGGTGAAATGTGGATGACGGGGAGGAGGACATGATTTCTGAACAGGACATTAAGCACTTCATGGAGGGGTGGGGTCTTCTCTTGCTCACTGTGATACTGTGCTCTTCATGGGCTTGCTCTTGGAATCTTTCTCCCAGTGAAAAAAGACTTAGTAAACCCTATGTAAGCAGTAGCACTGACTGGGTTCTTCTGGAAAGAGAATTTATTCTGATCCAAGAGACATACAAACAGGCTACTGGGAGCAGAAAGCAGCAGTAGCACTTCTTGACCAGTGGAGATCTCTCAAGAGGATTAGCTGGGCTTTGTGCATGAAGCTGGAAGTCTGGTTTCTTCCAGAGCTGTGCAGGTGTCTGGCATGCCCATCCTCTGGGCTGAAATCAACAGAGAACATGTACTAAAGATGTGCCTTGATGGTGTGAATGAGCACTAGAATGACTCAGGGGTGCGTCAAACTCCTGTCATTAGTGCTGTCTGAGGATAAAGCTCTATGAAAACCTGTATGTTAGGCCTCCTCTGAACTGAAAACATCAAGCGGTACAAATTCATTGCTTAAACTTAATGTTATGAAAATGTCTTCAAATAGGTGCTGCAAATGAGATTTTTCTTTGTTTTCTTTGGTCACGATGATATCTGTTGTCTGTTTGGACATGTCATTTCTTTTAAGTCTGTCAGGTCAGAGAAGCCTAGATAACTTCAATACTGGCAAAAGTTAAGTTACAAGGCAGGCACACTCTAGTTAGGCATCTTGAGGAAAGACTTTTTTTCCTGTGTCAAAATTTTACAATTTAATTTCCCCTCCCCCAAGTACTCCAGGGCTTTTTGTGCAGAAGAAGGAGCCCAGTATAGACCTGAAGGAGTGGCTTATCTTTGCAGAATCACACAATCACAGAAACAGTAAAATTGGAAGCGTCCATAGTGGGTCGTCTGGTCCAACCTCCCTGCTCAAAGTCACCCCAGAGTACTTGGCACAGGATTGCATTCCTGATGGTTCTTGAATATCTCCAGCAAGGGAGACTCAACATCCTCTCTGGACAATCTGTTCCAGTGCTCAGTACCCACACAGTAAAGAAATTCTTCCTCATGTTCAGGTTGAACTTCTGTGCATCATTTTCTGCCCATTGCTTCTTGTCCTTGCTTCCTGCTTTGCCCTGTCTTCTTGACACTGTCCCTTCAGATACTGATAGACATTGATAGACATTGATAAGGTCCTCTTAGAGTTGTCTCTCCTTGAGTCTAAACAGACCCAGCTTGCCCAGCCTTTTCTCATAAGAGATGCTCCTGTCCCCATCTTTGTGGCCCTCCAATGGACTTAATCCAGTGCATCCTTGTCTGTCTTGAACTAGAGAGCCCAAAACAGGACATAGAACTCCAAATGCACCCTTGCCATGGCTGAGCAGAGGGGTAGGATAGCGTCCCTTGACCAGGTGGTGATGCTCTTCTCAATGTATCCCATGATCCCACTGTCCCCCAGGATGCACTGCTGGCTCATGGAGAGCTTGTTGTCCACCAGGAACCCCAGGTCCTTCTCCACAGAGCTGCTTTCCAGCAGGTCACCCCCAGCCTGTGCTGGTGCCTGGGGTTGTTCCTCCCCAGGTGCAGGACCCTGCATTTGCCTTTGCTGAATTCCAGAGTTCCTCTCTGCCCATCTCTTCAGCCTGTTGAGCTCCTTCTGAAGGGCTGCACAGCCCTCTGGGCTTTGGACACTCCTCCCAGCTTTGTGTTGTCAGTGAACTTGCTGAGGAGGTGTCTGCCCTCCACCCAAGTCATTGATGGATAGGGCAAACAATGCTGGGCCCAGTATGGAACCCTGGGAGACAGCACCAGTGACAGAACACCAACCTGACCCTGTGTCACTGATTGTGACACTCATTCAGCAACAATTCATTTGCATAGGGAATGCAGAAGCCACGCACACAGGCAAAAAACCCCAAAGAACTCCTTCACTGTTTCCCATGGGCAGGCAGGTGTTCTGCATCTCCAGGACAGGAGGGCCCCCCCAAGCCTCACAGTGACTTGGGAAGACAAATGCCATCACTCCAAACGTGCCCTCCTTCCTCCTTCTTGTGCCCAGCTTGAAATACTGAGCAGGGTGTCAGAGGGTCTGGAACAGCTCCCTGGCCACTTTGGCTCACCTGCCCTGGCAGTGTCTCTTCCCAGCCTGCTGGCACGCAGCGTGACCCCAGGGAGCTCTGTCTGGGCAGCTCCTTCAGCTGTGCTGGGTGCCCAGCTGACACCGGCCGTGGCTCACACAGATCCAAAACTGCAGAAGTTTTCACTCCCTCGTGATGGCCTTAATGCCTGTGGCAGAACTCACGTTCCCGCTGGACACTGACCTGCACCTGAGCCTGTGGA